>JAGIQG010000009.1:89605485-90003125 GCA_024679065.1 Sphyrna mokarran
TCAGGAAACTCATGTTACTCCAGAAATATTTGCAGCAATTTAATTACTGCTTCAAACTTTATTTACAAATGCTGACATCAGAGTTTACATTAATGTGGAATGTACAGTGTATAAAGGGATTGATCCAAACATCTCCCTGGTCAAAAAAAGGACTATCATTTACAAGTTATAGAGTCAAATTTCAGAAATTTACCACCTCTCCTGTTCGAGGTTATAAGATCCTGTCCAAGACCAATGAGAATGCTATTCTGTGAGCCTCACCCGTCCCAATTCTGAGGTGGGCAAGGCAGCAAAATTCTGGCCATAGTGTTTTACAGCACAAAAAAGAGGCCTTTTGCCCAACCTGTCGACACCAGCCACCAAGCACCTATCTAATTAATTACTCACATAGTCCATAAAGAAAATTTTCATATGAGTAAAAATGTATTTGTTACTCTAAGTCTGTTCCAATTTCCTCTCTTCATACACACATTTGCAAACATAACCTTTAAAGTGTTCAGATCTTCTTCTGGTACAATTATGAATTGTTGGCTGTTCATCTGGTGTCTGCTTGTTCCTTAAGTAATGCTGACTGTCTGGGGAATGTTGTTGCTTTGGTGAGTGTTGTCACTAAGGTAATTGTTGTTGCTGATCCATTGAATTTATTGGGTGGAGGTTGCCCTCTAAGACTCGTCATTCAGTTCCTTGCTCAGCCTTATCAAAGTGAAATTTGTTTTCCTATTGTTTGACTTTGATCTCGTTGCTCATTACTGTTACTACTTCTGGCCTTAGTGGTTTTAGCTGTTGGAAAAGAAGTCTGGATCTAGCGTGACATTTATCACTGAATTAGACACATTTCAATGCTTTCAATCGATATGCTTCTCCACTTTAATATTACCCTCTACACATTGGTGCTAGGTCTGATTTTTTTATACACCTTTTTGCAATTTTTATTGCTCCTCAGATTTTTCGTTTGACTGGGGTTAGTGTAGACATTATGTGTAGTGCTGAATTTCCCAATCATTCATCAAATGTCCTTCACTTGTGAATTGAGGGCCATTGTTACTCATCACAATGTCAGGAATGACAACTAAAGTATGTTTTAAAGTGTTCTACAATCTCATTAGTCAACATTGATTTCAGCTGGTCTAATTCCAAGAAGTCTGAATAGTAGTCAACTGTGATGAGATGATCACTTCCAGTGACTGAAGAGGTCTACTCCCAGCTTCATTCATTGTCTGTCAGAGATTCATGGGCAACTATTTATATTGCTTAGCTTGATCTTTGTTACAAGCACCACACCGGCCTATGTGGTCTTTAATCTCATTTCTTACGTTTGACCAGTACAACCCTTTTTTTCCTTCCTCAGACTAGACTCGATTCCTTGATGGTTTGTGTGGATATGCTTCAGCATCTCTTTTTTCTCATCTCTTTAGGGATAATGACCTCAGTTCCTTTGCCCAAGTTGCCATCTTGGGTGATTACTTTATTTCAGTTTGCCCAAAACTCTCTTGCAGCAACAGATCTGTCCTTGAAGGTTTCAGGCCATCCTTTCATCACAATTTCCTGTAAATATTTGAAGAGTTGTATCTCACTGATGTAATTTGCTTGATCCAAGCAAGATACTTGTATGTCAGATTCAGCAGCTGGAACTCTACCATCTCACCTGCGCCAGAACTGGAGCGAGTGAGGTTCACAGAATGAAATCTCCGTTGGCCTCAGACAGGATTTTACGATCTCACCCATGCAACACCATAAAATCCTGCTAGGTGTTTCTGCTGGGTTGATGATTCCAGAGTATGTTGTACTATTGCTTCTTGTTGAATCTGGAAGATTTCATGCTCTGTACCAGCATCATCACTTCCTCCAAAGAGAGGGCAGCTCTCCACAGCAAGTTGGTGGTGTATATCTGCTTCCCTTGCTGTTATTTCTCTTTCAAATGATATTCCTGCAAATGAAGTCACGTCCTTTGGAGCAGTTAGAAGCAGTTTGAGAAAGATACTTTGAAGTGACTTGCGGTCAAACTCTACCAAGGCTTTTTCTCTCTCAATCAAGTACTTGTTGAAATGCTTTCAATTAAAAATAATATCCAGGCAATGCAGAGCATTGTTCAGTTTGTGTTAATCCTCTGGATAGAAACACAACTGATTGTCCTTACTGCATGGGGATTGCTCCAAGTCCTGTTTCACTGGCATCTCACTGCAGGGTGTCTTCATCGTTGACATCACAGCACCTCAGCACTGGTGTTGTCATCATTAGTTGTTTGATACAAGTAAAAGCTTTTTCTTGTTCTGTGTCCCATTAGCACTGAACATACTTTGCAGTGAGCTTATGTAGAGATTCACACTCTGATGACAAATTGCGTAAAAACTGGGTTAGGTTGTTTGCATGTGGGTTCAGTTATGTTCCAGGAGGGCCAACAAATACCTTATTACAGGGTATCTTCCCTGTGCCAATGCATTAATGAACTAGGAGATAATGCTGTTTTGTCATACAGCTCACGCCTGAATGGTTTCTCTCCTGTATGAATTTACTGGTGCCTCAGGAGATTTGGGGAAGGGAAATGCCATAACACAAATGTCGTGCCCTAAGAGTTTCTCTTGTGAGAATCCTCTAGTGGCCCAGAAGGATTAAAGTGTTTCACAAACCTCTGTTAGGGACCAGACCAGAAAGTCCAAGTTATATTATGAAGTTAACCTAGATCCTAGCTTTTTTTTAATTTTGGCATTCAGGTTACCATAAGGTACTTTGCTCCTGATATGTCCTGATTAACCCACTATGAAGCTTTTATTAAAATAGACTTTACATGACAACACAGTTAAAATATAAATAACTTTTACCAAATGAATTACTTGAACATGACAAGATGTTAACAAGTTCTTAACAGCTAGTTATCTCTGTAGTTCCAATGTAAGCAATATCCCCACTTATATAAATTCCTCTTCAGAATCAGCAAGCGCAGAAAACATAGAAACTTACACAGGGCTTAGATTGCCAGCATTTTAACACCTCTGAACAGAGATACAGAATGACATCTGTCTTCTGACTCCTATATAGCTATGATGTAGAGATGCCGGCGTTGAACTGGGGTAAACTCAGTAAGAGGTCTGGCAACATCAATTTTAAATCTAACCGATTTACTATCAAATAAATTTAAAATTGGTGTCGGCAGACCTCCTATATAGCCTCCAGAGAAAGATCTATCTTCAATAGCAGAATTTCAGAGAAAGAGATTTATTTTCTGGCAGGTCCCAGTCTCCTAATCTGGAGAAAGAAAGAAATACACCTCTCTAACAATTTCCAGCAGCATCTGACTTGGTTTCTGTCTGTGTGCCTAGTCCCACTTCTTCACCTGATTTTTCCTGTCAATCAACCAAATGAACCCCCACTCTGAAAAATCCCAGGAGAAAATATTAAAACAACAATTGCATTAGCCTTGATTAAAACAAACATTCTAGCAATTGGGATCAATATGCTGCTGCAGTAACAACAGGGGTTGCCAGTTAGAGACAAATCACAACTAATTAATAGAACTCACTGCTAAAAAAATCCTGCACAAGAAACACAACATAAATATATTTCTTAAAGGCACAGTATTGTCATACTTGACACTTGAAAGGTTATTCTACTGTGTGGCTCAACGAATGGAACAGGAGGTTCAATGACCTCAAGAATGATTTCACACATTCTACGTGTAAATGTGTTGATGTACACAGAAGCTCAATGAGTCAGAGAATGATTTATTGCTGACCTTGCTCCTAAATGTTCAGTGCCTTGTGTGAATGCGTTGGTGCTTACGGAAGGTTGATAAATCCGAGAATGATTTGCTGCACAAATTGCATGTGAATGGTTTCTGCCCTGTGTGAATTCGTTGGTGTCTGCAGAGCTGTGATGAATCTGAGAATGATTTTTCACACATCTCACACATGAATGGTTTCTCCCCAGTGTGAATCCTTTCATGTTTACGGAGATCTGAATGTGACAAGAATGATTTGTTACACATTTCACATGTGAATGGTTTTTCCCCAGTGTGAATCCGTTGATGCACTAGGAGATTTGAAGAGAATGAGAATAATTTGTCACACATCTCACACCTGAATGGTTTCTCTCCTGTGTGAGTGCGTTGGTGTTTGCGGAGGTTCCCTGACTGCAAGAATGATTTGTCACACACTTCACACGTGAAGGATTTCTCCCCTGTATGAATTTTTTCATGTTTGCGAAAAGTTGATAAATCCGAGAATGATTTGATGCACATCTTACAAGTAAATGGTTTCTCCCCTGTGTGAACGCGTTGATGTCTGCGGAGCTGTGATGAATCTGAGAATGATTTGTCACACATCTCACATATGAATGGTTTCTCCCCGGTGTGAATTCGTTCGTGTTTACGGAGATCTGAAGATGATGAGAATGATTTATTGCACACCTTGCATATGAATGGCTTCTCCCCAGTGTGAATACGTTGGTGCATGAGGAGAGCTGATGAGGATAAGAATGATTTATTGCACACCTCACACCTGAATGGTTTTTCTCCTGTGTGAATTCGTTGGTGTCTGCTGAGGTTTGCTGACATCGAGAATGATTTCTTACATACCTCGCAGCTGAATGGTTTCTCCCCTGTGTGAATTTGTTGGTGTGTGATAAGCTGTCAACTGTGAGAATGATTTATCACATGTCTCGCACATAAATGGTCTCTCTCCAGTGTGAATGCGTTGATGTACACAGAGGTTTTGAAATCGCAAGAATGGTCTGTCACACACCTCACATGTGAACAGTTTTGCCCCTATGTGAGTGTATTGGTGTCTACAGAAGGTTGATAAATCGAGAAATGATTTGATGCACATTTTGCACATGAGCGGTTCCTTCATGTGAATGCATTGTTGTTTGCGGAGCTGTGATGAATCTAAGAAAGTTTTGAACATGAATTACTCTGAAATGTTTTCTCCCTGGTGTGAATTTCTCTGATGCCTCAGCAGCCTTGTGGACATCATAAAATCTTTGTAATAAACTTCACACTTAAATTGTTTTCATTCCATATGGCTAACTGGATGTCTTTCCATAGTGTGCAGTTATTCCTTTGGTGATGGTCAGGATCTATTTGCGGTGTCAATCTGCTCCGTATTCTCTGGTGTAGTACGATGCAATCCTTCTGTAAAACAGGAAAAAGAAATATGAATTTCTGCAACTCCTCCTCATTGGCTGAAGGGACTGACAACTCAGTGAGGATTGTTCCACAGAGTGTACCATTGAGATTCCCCGCAATGAGGACAAAAAGTGGTAGCTGGAGTGTAAAATGGGTTATCACTTCACTGTGACTCGAATTGTGCTGGTGAAGTTCATTTTTACCCTCAAAGTATGTGTTAATGTAAAAAAAGAGAAACGTTAATTAAATAGAAATTTTGAAATTTCTCCCCTTGTATTCCCAAATTATTTAAAGGAAACAAGATTGGACAGGAAGTGCTAGAAACTTACGAAAACGTTGCTTCAGTGTACCTGATTGAAGAGTTTTGGTTTATCCTGCGAAATTGAATACACTGCACTCATTCAGACTGCACATCCCAAATTCAAACACAATCCTGGGCAAAGCTATCAAATCCAAGCCCAGCGTTTTGGGAAAGGCCGAGGCCTTCAGGTAAAATCTTTAAAGAAGATATTAAAAGACATTTCAATAAGTTATGTTCCTGCCTCTCCCAGATAATTACACCTCACCTTCTCAAATTCACTAATGATCATCAACAAAACTCAGCCTGTAAATCAGAACGGAAATACTTCCAATAAACACATTCAATATCCAACACACAGCTCCAATCAAACAGCTCAGCGCTCTGATTGACAGTTTTGCTAGCCAATCGGAAGATAGGTTACTTTACAATCCTGCCCACAGCCGCCGGTTCAGTCTCTCACGTCTGGTTCTGCGCAAACGCTGTGAGGACATACTGATCAATGTGTCCCCGAGCCTGCGCAATGCGCCAGCCCGCGATGCCTGATGGGAGTTGTAGTTCTGCCGCGTTCAGCGGCGGTTAGCTCCCAGCGTTCGGCAGTTGGAATGTGAGGAAGCGCGAGCTCCGAGCGGTTGAACCGAATTGAAAAGCAGAGACTGAGCCTTGGTAGGAACCAGAGCGATGGCGGTGGGAAGATTCGCCATTGCAAGAGATTCTCTGTGTACAACTGAAGAGGGTAAAGTCACACAAGTTACAGCAGTCCCACTGACTTTTTTTCATTCATGGGACATGGGCGTTGCTGAGCTGTCCAGCATTTACTGCCCTTCCCTCGTTGCCCTTGAAAGGGTGGTGAGCTGCCTTTTTGAATGGCTGCAGTCCATGTGCTGTGGGTTGACTCACAATGCTGTTCAGGAGGGAATTCGAGGATTTTGACCCATCGACTGCAAAGGAACGGAGATATGTTTCCAAGTCATAATGGTGAGTGGCTTGGAGGGGAACTTGCAGATGGGGTGTTCCCATTTATTTGCTGCCCTTGTCCTTCTAGATGGAAGTGGTCATGGGTTTGGAAGGTGCTGTCCAAGAATCTTTGGTGAATTGCTGCAGTGCATCTTGTAGATAGTACACACTGCTGCTACTGAATGTTAGTGGTTCAGAGACTGAATATTTGTAGATGTGGTGCCAACCAAGCAGGCTGCTTTGTCCTGATTGGCGTCTTGAAAGTTATTGGAGCTGCACCCATTCAGACAAGTATTCCATCACATTCCTGATTTATGTCTTGTAGATAGTGGATTGGGTCTGGGGAGTCAACACAGGAGACAATACTGAAAAGTTGCAGGAGGAGGATAGTGTGGCCTGCCATGTCAAAGGCTGCAAAGATGTTCATAGCATCCCAACAGTGCAATAAGAAGCCATTTGGCCCATTGAACCTGCACCGACCCTCTGATAATAATCCTACTCCCATAGCATTTACTTTGCTAATCCTCCAACACCTCTTTGGACCCTAAGGGATAATTTAGCTTGGCCATTCCACCTAACCTCAAATTTCACCTAACAGTTTTAAAATGTATTTATTGGCGTCATAAATATGTTTACATTAACACTGCAATGAAATTACTGTGAAAATCCTGAGTTGCCACACTATGGTGCCGGATACACTGAGGAAGAATGTAGCATGACTGCTGCACCTAAACAGCACATCTTTCAGACTGTGGGAGGAGACTGGAGCACCCGAAGGGAAGACACTGGGAGAACGTGCAGATAGTGGCCCAAGCTGAGATTTGAACCTAGGTCCCTGGTGCTGTGAGGCAGTAGTGTTAACCACTGTGCTGCCTCTTCTCTTTCCGCAGAAGTTTCCTGACCTGGGGATTTCCAGCATTTTCTGAATCTCTATCAAATTTCCAACATTCTTGGGATTTCGTCCCATTGGATTCCAAGATCTGTTTGTATGCACTTTAGGGAAATGTAGATCATGGGCTGATATGATGAAGCTTTGAAAATAGCAACAGTTTGTCTTCATGACTTCATGTGGACAGGTTATTTCAACTGGAGAGGTTAAGGAGGACCAAAGGTAGTATTTACATGATGTGCAAGACAGAACTACAGGTTCATCAATCATTAAGTAGGCATGAAGGGCCCAATTGCCGACTCCTGCATCTAGTTCTTATATGTTTCTATTAAAAGTAACAAGGCAGCTCAACAAGCACGTTTTATAAAAAACGTCAAACAATAACACTGGGTTTCATTTTTGGAGCAATATTAAAAAGCAGAGAAGTGATGTTGAACTTGTGTAGACCACACTTGGAGATCTGTGTACAGTTCAGATCAACATATTGAAAAAGAGCAGAAAGATACTGGAGAAGGTAAAAAACGTCGATGATATTGAGAATGGAGAGATTGGAACTAACAGAAGAGACTGAACAGGCTTTTATTCCTTTCCCAAGGAAGGAAAATGCCGAGGGGGTATACTGTTGAAATCTTTAAAATAAGGAATTATAAAATTAAGAATTTGAGGTTAAATGGAGAGAAGATGTTCTCAGTTGTGTGGGGGAATCCAAAACTGGGGTCTGGAAATACAAGATGATCAACAATAAATCCAATGAGGATTCAGGGTAAACTTATTTCCCAAGAAAATGATTAAAATGTGGAACTTAGTTCCTCAGGGAATGGTTGAGGCAAATAGTTTCGATATATTTGATGAGAATCCAGATAAGTAAATGTTGGAGAAAGGAATAGAAGGATCTGTTGAATTAAAATAGGGAGGGAAAAAACTCTTGGAGCATAAATACTGGTAGAAAACAGGCCAAATGGTCTGTTTCTGAACTTTAGAAACTAGAATCAAAACAAAAAACTGCGAAAAATACTCAGGTCAGGCAGAATCTGTGGAAATAAAGAACTATTCCCGTTTAAAGTCAAAGCATCCTTGGATGGTTAATAAAATTTTCCATTCTATCCACAATTCCCACCACTCTGTGAATCGAACTCTTAATCACCAAGTCAGAATCACTGCATGGCTCTCCAAGGACTAGCACAATCTCTTCTCCCAAACTTTTCTCTGCCCCTCACTTCTGTGTCCCTTTGCTGTTACCTCCTGTCTCTCTTTCCCTTCTCTTCTGTCCATGTGCTAATCCCATCACTGCACATCATTGCTGCCTTGGATACTGCAGGTCTTCCTCTTCTGATCTGCTGTCAAACACATCTGAGGTTACATATCTCATGTCAGTTTAAAAGCCTCCGAGAATGAAGAATGCTATTTTCATACTAGAAATCTGTCAAACATTTACCAGGGGAACTGAGACAGCAGCTGCAACAAGTGAGGTTTTATTCAGATGGGACAATGACAAGTTTAAATCCCACCTGATCTGCTGCTCAAAGTCACCTCTGTTTCATTGGCCAGTTTCCCAAGCTTCAGGAAACTCCTGTTATTCCAGAAATATTTGGATTGACTGTGAGAGAACATCAATCAGAGAGCCCACCCACTCTGTCCATTCTCTCCTCTTCCTCTTTCACAGCTGCTTCACATCCTATAAGGACTAAAAACCAAGTGAGGAGAAGGTGAGTGAAGGAGCAGAATTTATAATAATTACATTGCATAATATCCACACTAATGTTCAGGTAGTCTGACCATCCTGTGGGGAATCGGGTGTGGAAATGCCAGTTATGCTGTGTGAGAAGATCCAGCTGAGAAACTTGTTTACTCGATGCTTTGTGTTGAGCTGTTTGATTGGAGCTGCGTGTTGGATATTGAATGTGTTTATTAGAAATATTTCCCTTCTGATTTACAGGCTGAGTTTTGTTGACAGATCATTACTGGATGTAGAGGATGAGGTATAAATTATTTGGGAGGGACAGGGACACGTTTATTGAAATGTCTTTTAATAGCTTTTTTAAAGATTTACCTGAAGGTTTCGGCCTTTCCCAAAAGCCTGAACTTGCATTTGATAGCTTTGCCCAGTGCTGTGTCTGATAGTTGAATTTGGGATGTGCAGTTTGAGTGTGTGCAGTGTATCTAATTTCCCAGGATAAACCAGAATCTTTCAGTCAGTTACACTGAACCAATACTTTTCTTTGCTTCTAGCACTTCATATCCAGTGTTTTCAAATAATTTTGGAAAATTAAGGGGGAAGTTTCAAAATCTCCGTTTGATTAACGTTTCTCTTGAATGTTTTTATATGAAACCCATAATCAAAGAGTAAAACTGATTTTTGCCAGCATGACTCGAGCTCAAAGTGAATTGATAGTTCATTTTACACTGCACCTGACTGTCTTTTCCATTGCATGCACAGTGTCTGGGTAGATGGGGTCAGTGTGGAGGAAAAAAAAAGCAATGTCGTTGCTCCTTGTCACTGTCCAATGTCCCTGTTGGAAATAGATACTGGGTGACAATCAAGTGAGGAAAAATAAAGGGATTGTATCTCCTCCTCACACGGGGGAATAGCAGACTGGCACTCACTGGAATAATCTTTAACTGAGGAGCCAGCCCCTTCAGCAAAGGACAAGAGAGAGTTGGAGGAAGTCATGTTTTCTTTTCCTGTTTTACAGAAGAATTACATTGTACTACATCAGAGAATACAGGGGATAGAAAACACAGATAAACACTGACTATTGCCCAGAGAATAACTACACAACTGTGAGAAGATATCCAATCCCTTCACAGCATTGCTCAGCACAGAAGGTTGGTCAGTGAAATCATCGTCTGGAAATCAGTCAGGTCAGGGAGGCTTTGACATATCATCAGATCTGAAACTGGTCAGTGGTATGGAACCTCCCATCAGAATCAACCTTTCTGTAGTTTCAGCTGTGGGTGATCAATCAGAGTGAATGGGTTCCAAGTGTGGGAAGCACTTCAATCATTCATCGAGCCTCATAAACCACTGACTAATTCTTATAAGTGAGAGCCTGTTCAAGTGTGGGAGGACTGCACAGATTCATAAAATTTTCAAACAAGCAAAGTGGATCTGTTGTCTCACTAATAACAGAAGAGCAGCTACGTGGAACAGAAACAGTTCAATTTTGGGGTGTGCAGACAAGCCCCTAAACAATCACCGACATTCAAGAATCAATATCACATTCAAAATGGGGCAAAAACGTTTAAGTGTGAGGTGTGTGACAAATCATTCTCGCAGTCATTGAGCTTCCGCAGACACAGAGGAATTCACACAACTGAGAAACCATTCAAATGTGAGGTGTGTGAAAAATCATTCTTATGTTCATCAGCCCTTAGCGCACATGAACATATTCACACAGGGGAGAAACCCTTCAGGTGTGAGGTTTGTGAGACAGCCTTTACCAAATCCTCTGATCTTTTGATCCACCAGAGAATCCACACAGGGGAGAAACCATTCACATGCAAGGTGTGTGACAAATCATTCTCGTGTCCATCGAGTCTCCATGCACACCAGTGCATACACATAGGAGAGAAACCATTCATGTGCCATGTTTGTGACAAATCATTCTCAGTCTCATCAACCCTCCGAGTACATGAACGTATTTACACAGGAGAGAACCCATTCACATGTGAGGTTTGCAATAAATCATTCTCGCGGTCAACTGCCCTCCGCAAACACCAATATGTACACAAAGGGGAGAAACCATTCGCCTGCAAGTTGTGCAACAAATTATTCTTGGTTTCATCAGCCCTCTGTGTATACTAACGTAATCATACTGGAGACAAACCATTCACTTGTGAAGTTTGCAACAAATTTTTCTCAGACTCAGCAATCCTCTGTGCACACAAACATGTTCACACGGGAGAAACCATTTGTGTGTAAGATGTGTACCAAATCATTTTCGCGATTATCGAACTCCTTGTACATAAACGCCTTCACACAGGGGAAAAGCCATTCACATGTGATGTGTGTGACAAGTTATTCTCCTGGTCGTCAGCCCTCCATGCACACCAACGCATTCACACAGGGGAGAAACCATTCACATGCAAGCTGTGTAATAAACCCTTCTTGGACTCATCACCCTTCTGTGTACACCAATGCACTCACACAGGGGAGAAGCCATTCATGTGTGAGGTGTGTAACAAATCATTCTCATGGTCATCAGCCCTCCATGCGCATCTATGCATTCACACGGGGGAGAAACCCTTCAGATGTGGCATTTGTGGCACTGTGTTCATTTATTTCTCTGATCTCTTGACGCACTAGAGGATTCACACAGGTGAGAAACCCTTCACATGTGAGATATGCGACAAATCGTTTTCACGGTCATAAAACCTCTGTATACACCAACGCATTCACACTGGGGAGAGATCATTTACATGTGAACTGTGTGCCAAATCGTTCTCATAGTCATCAAAACTCTTACACCATCAGCGAATTCACACAGGGGAGAAGCCATTCACATGCAACGTATGTGATAAATCATTCTCAGAGCCATCAAACCTCCACAGACACCAATATATTCACACTGGAGAGAAACCATTCAGGTGTGAAGTGTGTGACAAATCATTCTCGCAATCATCTAAACTTCTGCTCCATCAGAGGATTCACACAGGGAAGTAAACCTTCAAGTGTGAGGTTTGTGAGAAATTGTTAGAGATGTTTTCAACCTTTCAAAACCATCAGAGGATCCACACTGGAGAGAAACTAGTGTACAAAAAGATTTTCACACAACCTGCATATCTCCTGGCCCATCAACACACTTACAGAAGAGAGACTATATTTATATGAATCCTGTATTACAGCCTTTACACAGTTGTTGAACTCAGTGAAGTCTCATGGAATATAATTCTTCCAGTATGACATATGCCAGGATTGTTTCACTTCTCCTCTCTCACCAAGCAGGTGGCGAGTCTCTATAGACCTGAGTTCCCTCAACCCATTATACCTTGATGTAAAAATGGTGTGATATGTTTACCTTAATTTCTTCCAAGATTCATTTCACGTTCTGGGAAAGATCTTGAATAATTTTCAAATACTTTATAATTTTGGTTGATTCAAAGTTTGTTGTAATGTTTTTCTACTGTTCTATTAATGTGTAGATTTATAACTCATAATACATTCACTTTTTAGCTTAAGTCAGACCACCTGGTTTGTCACTTCATCTGTCCTTCTTCCATTCCCATCTACATTAACAACTGTGTCACCTCACTTAGTGTCATCAGTAAACAACGTCAGACTATTTGTTCATCAAAGTCATTGATCAGTATAATGAAAAGCTGAGTCTCTGGTACACATCCCAAGGAAACATTATTAAGCACATCTTGAAAATGAAAGAACAATCACCTTATCCCGTATCTCTGTTTCACAAACAAATCATCAACCTGTATCACAAGGCTTTCTCCAATTCTAGGCATGTTCATCTTGGTGAATAATCTCCTGTGCAGGACATTATCAAATGCCTTTGGAAGTCCATGTAGACAAACCTCCAGAGACCTTGTCCAGCATGTTATTGATCTCCTCGAACTGTTTATATTGATCATGCCAGTTACAGTGTCTTGCTGTTCAAGAATGTAATAAACTGAGTAATCACCCAGTTCAAGAATGTAATAAACTGAGTAATCACCCAGTGAACACAATGAACAGAAGAAATTCAGCCTTTATTTCTGCTGTCTCATTTAAATACAATCAGGGCTAATCTTTTACCTCAATCCCACCTTCCACATCATGCCCATATTCCTTATTCACTTTATATCCAAAAATCCATCAATCTCCATCTTGAATATATTCAATGACTGGACGTTACAGCCTCTTGGTGTTGTGAGGCAGCAGTGCTAACTACTGTGCCACCTTAATTTTACATGTTATCAGTTGATATTTCAAAGTAGTGACTATGATTTGGTTGTAGAATAAACTGAAGACAGGAGTTAAAGGGACAATATTTGCCTGGAAAGGGGAGGTTATGTTACCAGTGTGTTGGGAGAAACCTTGCATTGGTTTGTGTAAATGTAAACCACTTATTCTTGTTGTCAGATTCCTTTGCAATAAAGACCAATAGGCCATTTCTTTTCTGAATTATTCACTTACCTGCATGTTTTGTTTTCCAATCGATATTCAAAAGTTTCACATCTTTTAAAAAAAAATCTGCTTTGCTGTTCAGCACACAGTTGTTATTACAAAATGCATCTGTCCTTAGGTTAAACAGTTGTGCTTGCCAAATGTGGGTCTATGTTAAACATGCCCTTTCACATCTCATGAGATAATTTGCATATTGCAATTGATCCCTGCAGATATTGAATAGTTAAATACTTGATAATTATAGAGAAGTGAAAGTTATTCCATCCCCTTACAGCCTACACCTTGATACTCTTTTGACCTGATGTTTCAATAAATGTTTTAATTATTAAATCAATGCAACTCTATGTGCACAATTTAGAATGATAAACACTTATCTATGGGCTTTGATAAGAATTATTTATTGATTTCTTCATGGAATGTGGGCATTGATGGCAATGCAAGCAAGTTACGCAACTCCAGCTGTGCTTGGAAAGCTGATGGTGAGCTGTCTTCATGAATCCTGATGTAGAGATGCCGGCGTTGGACTGGGGTAAACTCAGTAAAGTTTTACAACACCAATTTTAAATCCAACCAATTTATTTGATAGTAAATTCGTGAGCTTTCGACTTTATAGCCTTCGTCAGGCAAACCAGAACACTGCATTTGCCTGACGAAGGCTATAAAGTCGAAAGCTCGCGAATTTACTATCAAATAAATTGGTTGGATTTAAAATTGATGCTGTAAAACTTTACTTCATGAATCCTTGCAGTCTGTCTCGTAAATGTTGTGCAAGCATCAGTGAACATTACCCACTTTTGACCTTGTGATGCAAGGAAGATCATTGAAAATGGTTGGGTCTAGGTCACGACTCTGAGGAACTCCAACCACCACAACTATCTTCTTTTGTGCCAATTATGACTCCAACCAGCAGAGAGTTACCCCCCTGATGCCCATAGACTCCAGTTTTGCTGGGGCTCCTTGAGGCCCCTTTATATGAAGAGCAATCACTCTCATCTCTGAAATTCTGCTGTTTTGTCCATGTTTGAACCAAGGCTGCAATGAGTTCAGGAGCTGAGTGACCCTTGAGAAGCCCAAACCAAGCATCATGTTGTTGCTGTGCTTCTCTTAGGTAACCAAATAAACTTAAAGCAACAAATTGAGGATAAATTGAAAAGCAGCCCCTTGAAGAGATATTGCATCAAAATAACAGAATCTCAAAAAAACTTAAAACATCAAAATAAAATGAAGGGGTCAATAAGACATGACACGGAAGATCTTGATGCTGTGAGCAGACACTGCATACTCCCTTCCCAGGGAGAGGGGCAGGTAGTTCGAATGGATAACCCCTATAACCGCCCATTGTTTGGACTGATGAATGGCTAGCTGGCTTGATCCCAGAGCAAGTCCATGAGGATGTTCCCCTCTCTTCCTGAATCCTTCTCTGCACCAACTGTCTGAAAATCAGGAGCGTGGGACTGAAGTGCAACCAAAAAATAAAGTAACAGATTTTTCAGAAAACTGCAAAGCGGGGGGCTAGGTTGGATTTGTCCTGCTTTTTATGGACCTGGTCAATTTTCCACATTCTTCCATATCCTGGGTAGATGCCAGTGCTGTAACTGTACTGGAACAGCCTGGCTAGGGACATGTTTAGTTTTGGAGCACAAGGCTTTAGTACTATTGCTGGAATATTGTCAAGCTCATTAGAATAGAATAGAATCCATGCAGTGCAGAAAGAGGCCATTTGGCCCATGGAGTCTGCACTGACCACAATCCCGCTCAGGCCCTACCCCCATATCCCTACATATTTATCCGCTAATCCCTCTAACCTACGCATCTCAGGACACTAAGGGGCAATTTTAGCATGGCCAATCAGCCTATCCAGCACATCTTTGGACTGCGGGAAGAAACCGGAGCGCCTGGATGAAACCCATGCAGACACAAGGAGAATATGCAAACTCCACAGAGATTTTGCAGTGTCTGTGCCTTCAGCTATTTCTTGATATGGAATGAATGAAATTAGCATCTATGCTGCTTGGAACCTTATGAGGAAGCCACGGTGAATCATCCAATTAACACTTCTAACTGAAAATGGTTGTAAATGTCTTTTACACTGATGGGCCGGGTTCCTCCATCATCAAGGTTGCGGAATGTTTGTTTCATCTATCACTCTCTCTATAGCAGGAAGTAGCTCCCTCCAGATAGATACACAAGTCCAGAACAAAGAATACTCTGAGAAACAAGTTCCATCTGTATTTCTTCTTTAATGGGTTTTAATTGTGATGCAGTTTTATAATATTTGGACCATTATTGCTTGTAAGAGATTGATAAATATAGTTATGGCTACTTATTGATTGGTACCAAACCAAAAAAGAAACAGGTCAGAATTCTTTTGTTCTGCCCTGTCACCGCTTTCAGTGAGAACAGAAAATTTGGTACTCAGTCAAATCTCCATTCATTGCAGCAGGACTGGAGAGTCTCAGCTGCAAGTGAGGTCAGAGAATTCCAGTCAAGAATTCATATCCATTCAGAAACTGAATTGGATGCTTGGTGAACTAATTACATACCAATTGCTTTCATAACTACTTGCTGTACCTGCATCTGTTGGAATTTACTCTGCAGGTTTACTCTCAGCCAGTTTGGCCACATTATGACCACACCTTTATCAAGTCCTGGAGTGGGACTCGAACTCAGAACTTCTGGCTCAGGATCAGGGAAACTATCCACTGCACCTCACAATCTCCCCAGTGCATTTATCCGGATGCATATTATTTTAGCCACAGCCAAGTTTCTAATATAACTTGAAATGTTTGTGGTGAACTAGAATTGCTGCCAATAGTCTGATTCAATCTGAAAATGTTTCTTGGGTTCCTCAAGGGATAAGACATTCTGTAGGGAAATATAATTAGTTTTTGTATGAGGATAGTATGTGGGCATAGATGCCATTGTGTTACCTTATGGCTCATGCCACTTGTCAGATGTGGCTGCTCTGCAATTCAAACTTGACAAAATCCTAGTATTAATCTGTGATGTTGAAACATCAAAATCAGAAATGGGAGAAGTATTTTATGACCACATACGTAAAGTACATCATTGGCTGCTGAGCACTTTGAGATGTCCTGGTGGTCACGCTGTGCTGCGTAAATGCAAGTGTCTTTCTTTTAATATTCAGAGAAATGTTCTCCCACCACATGACTATGCTACACTTCTTTCAAAATATACTTCATTCATAACATCTAGAAAGATCCCATAGTGTCACATTTGATCAATTTTATTTAGATTAGGAGGAGGTGCCATATTTCATGTCAAACATTCTCTGATACAGACATTCTGAGGAACTTTAGACAACTTGAAAGAGCAGATGGTGAAATTTGAATTCCATAAATATCTGGAATTAAAAGTTGATATTGTCATAAAAATCCCATTTATTTCATCAATGCCCTTTAGAGAAGGGTAAACTTACGTGGTCTAAACCACATATGATATTGAATGACAGAGCAGACTTGATAAGCTAAGTGGCTCACTTCTGCCATTATGTCTTTTGATCTTATGGAATCCAGGTCCACAGTAATGTGGTCAACTCTGAAATGCATCCGAAACGACTGAACAAACTACTCAGTTCAAGGACAATTAGAGATCTGCACAGCCTATGAATAAATAAACAAAAAAAAAGTCCCTTTAAGTCTGGGATAAATCTATGACAGATGTCATACAGGGCAATCCATCAAGAATCAGGCTGGGCAGGATTTCACTACCAGTCCACACCAGTTCTTGGGATATGGAGTCCAGATGATAGGTCAAGGCTGAGCCTGTGTCTAATTACGTCATCTTGCGAGATATCCTGGCTGGAATTTTCCAACCTCGCCTGCAGCTGGAACTCTCTAGTCCCACTGCAGTGAATGGAGATTTGACTGGATGCCAAAATTTTCCATTCTCACTGGTAAACGGTAATGATGTATGAAACCTGTTTCTCTTTGGTTTTCACCAATAAGCAGCCATTTATTATCAAATTTCTTACAACAACAGCATTTGCTGATATAGATCACAACTGTCAGTTATTAGTCAGCAGCCTCAGCCTGTTTCTATACACAGGGTCTGTGCAAATATGCAGTCTACAATTTAAACCTAGTTAAACTATGGCTATCCTAAAAGCCCAGGTAACTTGAAGATTTAAAATATATATATTGTCAAAGGCAGAAATGAATCTTTACAACATATCGGCAAATTAGTCTGTAACAAGAATTAATTGACTAATCCATGATGTTTTTATCCAATAGCTCAGAAACCCAACTCTTCTCACATCAGATGACATTGATTTCATACCCGTTCATAACAGGATACATCTGTCCAAAACTGTTTCGTATACAACAGTTTAGATTATATTTGGTACACATCCTTTCACCATGTGGTAATTTGCATACAGCAAATTATACTCATACATGCATTTTTGCTAAATACTTGTTACTAAGAATTAAGAAGCAGCAGCTTATTTTTGCAGTATCTCATCTACAAGTTCTGTTTAAACCAGAGCACAGGACAAAAGGAGAGATTTCATTGAGTGTTTTTCCAAATGGTGAAGTTATTTAAATTTCTCCTGCTTGAGCAATTATTGACAAGAGGCAAACAATTTGAAATGATCACGGTGATTGGGAGAGAGGTTAGGTGAATTTCTTTAGTTGTTTGAACAGTGTCTATATTTCAAAAGTGTACTTCATTAGTCAAAAAAGCACTGTGGACCTTCAGGCACTGACCTTTCTTTTCGGGATTCCAGCGTTTCCAATTTTTCTTTTCGTCTTGTTTTTTACTATTTATGCTCTTTTTTAATTAAAAAAAATTGCTGGCTAAAACTGCTCTACCTGTGAATTCTCACAGGGAGTGGAGATGCAAAGAGAATCATTTATTTTAAAGGGGAAATCAGACCAGTATTTGAGACAGTGGCAGAGATTGGTTAGTCAGATGACAAGGTTCACAGAAGCTGTCAATGGTGGGTCAGAGTTCAGACACTAAGACCTGGATTTCTGCTACCACGACAGGTTTCCCGAGTGGGGAGATTTCCGAACACCTCCAAGCCCCACGATGCATCAGTTTAAGACCCTGACTTCAAATTCAAGTTCAATCTCTGTCACTTACATCTATAGTACAACTATCTCCCATTCTCCAGCTGTCACCCCATTTGTTACTATGTCAAACAGATCCACTGTCTCGCTCAGCAGCCGGCAAGATCCTAAAGCTTGTTGCTCACCAGACCTCTTTCCCCTGATAACATTCATTCCTGCCCTTGCTGCCAAGAATATTAAACTTTCACAATCAATGCCCCACTTCTGGAATCTCCTACTCTGTCTGCCAGCATACTGATCATCCAGTGGGCCAGAACTATTGTAATTTTGATTGATGAGCTGAAGGGGAGTGAATTCTGCAGCAGATCAGGGACCTTCAAGAGAACACAAGGCTCCCAGGAGATTCTTGGTAACCCATCACTGCAGGACCAGGGGAGACAAGTTTAGAGAACAATTGATTGATACTGCTCTCTGGAAAGGGTCATAGACAGCAGTTAGTGAGACAAATTGGAACACAAAACAGAGCTGAAGAGCTTTTATGTTCCCCTTGTGGTTTTTAATAGACAAGTTTATCTCAGTGAAGGGAAGGAGCAGTAATGTTTTGGGCCTATCCACATAACCCCTTTACCCTATTTACCCTAGCTAGTCCCCCTGACACTAAATGGCAATTTAGCATGGCGAATCCACCTAACTTGCACATCTTTAAACTGGAGGAGGAAACTGGAGCACCCGGATGAAACCCACGCAGACACTGGGAGAATGTGCCAACTCCAACAGACAGTGACCCAAGCTGGGAATCGAACCCGGGTCCCTGGCACTATGAGGCAGCAGTGCTAATCACTGTGCCACCCCAATATTGATGGATCTCCAATGCAGTAACCAAGGCTGATCAATTCCAGATTGGAGTTATTCACTTCATTGCTGGAACTTGTGTCTTTTAGACACCATTGGATTTTATGACCTCTTTTGTCCCTTAACCTTAAAATCCCAGCCAAGTTCAACATCCCTTCCCATTATCTGCCCCTTGCCTGCTCTGATTCCCATAGAGGGTGGGCAGTAAAATTCTGATTTGTATCATGGATTTCCACTCTCACCGAGTGAGAACTCATGACAAATGTCAAGGTGCAAAAGCAGTGAGTTTCTGATAAAACGCAATTCTGTCTCTCCCCAAGTCCACAGATCCTGGTTTGATGATGTTGTTAAACTCCAGTGAGTGACTCCATATCTCAGGCCTGGGAAGATGATTCCCCACTACCAGCACCTATGAAATGAAAAGTTTCTGTTAAATGTTTTACAACATGGGGAATGTCCTCTACAAAGATATACAGAGAGAGGTAGAGGCACTCTCTCTCTCTCTCTCACACACACACACACACATACACACACACACACACACACACACACACAGAAAAAGACACACAACACATCGAAAAAGAAAGACGCCAATGGAGACAGATAGACACATTTCATCAAGGATAGACAGCACACTCTTACCAAGAGAGTCTGGCACTGTCTTACCAAGGCAGACAGGGGGATACTGACAGTGAGAAACAGTAATGCATCAGAACAGACAGACGCACAGCTTCATGTTTGTCTTGTTTATTTACTTACGATTTGCTGAACTATAAGCAATTTTTTTCTCTACTCCTACAAGGGACAGAAACACAAACAAATCTTTCATTACAAACAGCTCCTTCATCCTGTCCAGTCCCTTCATTCATTCATTACTGCTCATCACCACAGCCCCACTCCCCCAATCCACAAACTCACCAGGCAAAGTTTCTAAATTATTTGAAGCTAACATAACTGAGAGTTTCCTACCTGCTCTCTTCCACACAATTGCACAAATGACAATGGTAATCACTGCAACAACAGCAACAATAATTCCAACATCCAAACCAAAATATGTTTCTCGTCTAGTTTCTGGAATAACTCTGAACTTCCCATCTGTGAGGAGAATGAGAAAATAATCAATGAATAAACACACCCACTATTCATTCACAAACTATTGTATTAAAGCTGCATCTGATATTGAGTTAGAATCTGTGATGTGATGGACAGTCTGACCAAAAAACACAAACATATGAATTAGAAGTAGGATTAGGCTTCTCGGCCCCTTAAGTCTCCTCTGCCATTCAGTAAGAACTTGGCTGGTCTGACTCTGGCTTTAACTCCATATTCACGCCTACTCCTATACATCCCTACTGTTTCCAGTAGCTTAGCAATCCTCTGTCTGTTTGTTCCAACTGCACCATGAGCTCTTATTTTGTATAGTAGCCTTTGATGTGGCACCTTGTTAAATTCCTTTTGGAAGTCTAAATGCAGCACATCCATAGGTTCCCCTTTATCCACATTGTTTGTTACTTCTTCAAAAGCTCCTAATAAACGAGTCAAGCTTGTTCCTTCTTTAACAATTCCATGTTGATTCTGCCTGATTGCATTAAGATTTTCTAACTTCCCTGCTATAACATGCTTATTAATAGAATCCAGCATTTTCTTGATCTAACTGGCCTACAGCTTCCTGCATTCTGTCTCTTTTCTTTCTTGAATAGAGGAGTTCACATTCAGTATTTTCCCATCTAAAGGGACCTTTCTGGAATTCTTGGAATTTTGGAAAATTAGGTAGAATGGCTCAGTGTGTCTGGGATGACACTCCTGTGAAACTCTTTGGGATGTTTATCTATATCAAAGTGCTAAATAAATTGAGCATGTTGTTCACTTGCAGATATTGGAACTATGTGTCGTTCAAAAGTCCTTTCAAATCACCTACACAAAAGTGATTGATCCTCAAATAGACTCAGAATAGCCTTGTGGAAATATAGTGATGGGAAGTAAGAGATTTCTAGATAAAGAGAAGGTGAGATTATTGATCACAGATACTATTCCAATTCTGGAAAGGGCAATGCACTGGCAGATTCAAAGGCAGTGTAACTGGAGAGAATTAAGGGAGTGATTTCATAGCTGGGTATAAACTTTGATCAACAAATGGTGGGGAGGAGATTGAGGAGAGATTTTAAAGCAGATTACAGAAAGAAACCAGAACTATAGAGTGCTGATGAGGGACCTATCTAAATACAGACTGGGATAGTGTGAAGAAAAAGGTGGAATGAGGAGAATTTCCTTAAATTTATACAGGAGAACTGCCTTGACTAGCAAGACAGAAATCAATATTGGAGTTCTTGATAATGAAGTTGGACAAAATACGGCACCATTTAGAAAACAGTAATCAAAACATTAGGTTGCTTCCAATTTCCACCCCCCTCTCATCTCCAACATTTCCCTTCTCTTCCTTGACCTCTGACCAGCAATATTCATTGCAGTCCCACCAGATCCCAATTACAGCTTTTCCGTAAGGATTCTATCCCATTCCCCCCTCATCTTTCAATTAGGTATATTATAGTCCTCAGAACTCAACAACTTTCAACTGTGATCTTTCCCGTCATCTTGACTTTTTAAAAACTATATCCCAAACACTTTTTGTCTCAATGGAAAAACTCCCCTTTCTCTCACCCACTGGACCATCTGTCACTTGTTCTTTATTTTTGCTTTCACTGAGCATTTATTTTCCCATTAACAATTCTGACATCTGCTACTACTACTAGCACTTTTTTCTGCTGTTAATGTTTCTCTGTCTTGTGACTACACGTCTTTGTTGGTATTGTTCCTCGCTCCCACCAATCACTGACTCATTACTCTGTTCCAGCTGATCCATCCCCTCTTATACATTATATAATCCATCACATTTCTCCCTCTCTTTCGCTCTGAAGAAGATTCATATTCTCCACAGACGATGTCGGGCCTGCTGAGCTTTTCCCACATATTCTGTTTTTGTTCTAGATTCTAGGGTTTGCAATATCTTGCTTTTTAGGTTTGGAGTGGAGATGGAAAAGAACAAGCAAAAATGAAAATAATCACCCAGAGAAGAGCTAATTTGAAAATTAGTCAGATTGAAAAGGGATCTGACCCAGGTAAATTAGTTTTCTAAACATTAAAAGTAGGCAAGGAGGGATTGGGCTGGTTAGGGACTACAAACTAAACCATCATCGGGAAATATAGAGCCTGGCTGAGGTATCAATGAGTATTTTGCATTTGTTTTCATTAAAGAGGAGGCTGCCAATGACACAGTAAAGGAGAAGGTTGGCAAGACAAAGTACCAGACATTGAAGTTCTCTCTAGAGCAAGTCTACCATCAGTCCACACACTGATGAGAGCACAGACCCGGTGGGCAAGTCATGTCATCTGTATGTCAGACGAGCGCAAACCCAAGCAGTTCCTTTTTGGGGAACTCTCTGCTGGAAGACTCTCGCATGGAGGGCAGAAGAAACATTTTAAAGACCCACTCAAGGCCTCCCTGAAGTCACTTGACATTGATATGACCACCTGGGAAATGCTAGCATAAAACCACTTTACCTGGTGCTGCCTCATCCACAGAGGCTGTCAAGCTCATGAAGAAAGGTGTATTGCTGAAACACAACTTAAGTGCGAGCTGCACAAGTCCAAAGCCAGCAGCGCAACAACTACAGCATCTACACAAGTCTATCCAGCATGTGCCAGGACATTCCATGCTCGAATTGGCCTGATCAGTCATGTTCAGACACACCGCAACCAGTCTCAAAATGACTAATGGTGTTGAGGTCCTCATTGATGACGATGGATGAACAACAAAGGAGGAGGTTGTAGAGAAATTGAATAGGATAGAAGTAGATCAAGAGATGGAGCTGTAGTCAAGCTTCAATAGCACTAAAGTGGAAAAGTCACCAGAGCAAGATGGAGTGCATCTGAGCTTATTTGAGGAAATGAAGGCTGGAGATATCAGAGGTCTAGTCACTAGCTGCCAATCCTCCTTCATTATGCCAGAGGATGGCAGCATCACAGAAGAAGAGGGATAAACCTGGAAACTATAAACCAGTCAGTTTGGAGAGGCAGTGATGCAGTGGTATTGTCACTAGACTAGTAATCCAGAGACCCAGAGGAACTTGGATGGCCTAGCATGCCTATTGAAACACAATCACTGACAGACACTGTCCCTGCATTCACTGTTCTTCTTACCCCAGTCTCTGGTCACCACTTCTGTTTCACTCTGTTCATACTGACAGGAATAGGTGGCTCCATCTTTAGGGGTGATCTGAGCCCATCTCCGCAATTGGTAGGTCCGATCGTGATTGGGCAGGACGCCAGTGGAATACGTGTCCATGATTGGCTCACCATTTCTCAGCAGAGTGACTTCAATATCAGGAGGGTAAAATCCTGAGACCAAACACAACATTTGGGCTGGTTTGGTGTGTGATGTCTTGTCCATAGAAAGAAATACTTGTGGAACAACTGAGAGAGTAAAACAGATCAGAGCCTAGTCAATGAGAGACCAAGAATAGTACATACCTTAAACTGGAGATTAGACTCCTGACTCCACGAAATTGTACAAACCCCTTTAAACTGGAGAATTTATATGCCACTTTAGATCAGTGATTAAATAACTGACTCTTAGTCTCCCCCCCTTACTCTCAACCCTCCCCACATCTTTCAATACCCCTCCCCTCCACCACCTCGCTCTCAATCCCACCACCACTCCAATCTCTCAACCCTCCTTCCCCCCACATTTCAACCCCTTCTCCCTGTTACTCAGTACCGTATCTTTTAAGTCCCTCCCCTCCTCACTCACTGGGTTTCAGATCTTGCTCTCCCTGCTCCAGGTACTTTTTCAGCCACTCGATGCAGGTTGCCTCCAGGTAAGCCTTCCTCTGCTGATTTCTGGCCTTGTCCTGATCCCACTTGTTCTTGGTGATCACTCCCCAGGCTACTGGGGTGACCCATACCATGTGATCCTTGTCGAAGCTGATGTAATCATTCCCATCCCAGCCTTCCTGGTGAAATCCACTGATTTGTCCATCATCCCTGAGCTCACAGCCGTGCGTCACCTGGACCGTGTGGATCCCTGTCAATCAAACACACACAGCCAATCAGAGCCAAGTCCATGCGCATTTATCTGTCAATCAGTAGAGAGAGGGCAGGGAGAGGATGTTACTTCTCAAGTTCTTTCAATCTCAAACCATTCCCAATGATTGGAAGGTAGCAAACCCTGCTGTTTAATAAATGAGGATGAGAGAAACTAGGAAACCATAGCATAACATTAACAAGAAATAAATGTTGAAATTTATTGTTAGGGACATGGTAACAGGCAACTTAGAGAACTTTAATATGATTAAATAGCATTACTGTGGATTAATGAAAGATAAATCATGCTTTTCAAATCTGTTAGAGGTTTCTAAAGATGTAATGAAAAAAGGGGAACCAGTGGATGTGGTGTACTTGAATTTTCAAAATGATTTCGATAATGTACATGCGCATGTACAAAATTATGAATTAGGAGCAGGAAGTAAGCCCTTTGAAACTGCTCCACCATTCAATAATATCCATAGCTGATATGATTGTAACCTGAATTTCACCTGCTGTCTACCTCCCTCCCCCCTGATAGTCTTTCACCCCTTTGCTTATCAATAATCTATTCAGCTCTGCCTACAAACATTCAAAATTTCTGCTTCCACTGCCTTTTTGAGATACAGAGTTTCAAAGACTCACAACCCTCTAAGGGGGAGAAGGAGCCAGACAAGAAGTTATTAATCAAATTAGGATAGATGGGTTTGAGGATTGGTTAATAAACAGAAAACAGAGTTGGAACAAATATATCGTGTTCAAATTGGGAATCTATGGCCAGCAGGACTTTAGGCTTCTGCTAGTTAGCCCCAAGAGCCCAAATATGCAAAGCAGCTACAAGGGGTAGCAACAAGTTGGGTGAATAGGCAAGAACATGACAGATGGAATACAGTGTGCAGAAGTGTGAAGTCACGCACTTTAGTCCAAAACACAAAATTATATTTTTTTAAGAATGGCAAGAGCTGAGAAATGTTTGATTTAGCAGGGATTTGGATATCTATGAATATAGAATCATAAAATAGTTACAGCACATGAGAAGGCCATTTGTCCCACTGTGTCTGTGTCAGCTGTGGCAAAAATAATTTACTCATATCACTTCCCTCTAAGACCTTTTTCCCATAGCTCAGAATTTTCTCTTTAGATAATTGTCTAATTCCCTCTTAAATCCTGTTGTGCCTCCACCACACTATCAAACAATACATTACAGATCCTAACCACTCACTGTGTGAATCTGCCTCCACCACACTCACACTCTGTCCCAGATTCTAACCACTAGCTGTGTGAATCTGCATCCAGCACACACTGATACAGTGCATTCCAGATCCTAACCACTCTTCGTGTGAAATGTTTTTCCTCCATTTCCATTGCTTCTTTTCCCAATTATAATAAATCTATTCTTCCAACAATGGGAAAAGTTTCTCCCTACCTCCTCATGAACTACATCTGGTAAGTTAGCATGTGTACAGCAATTAAGAAAGCAAATGATATGTTGGCCTTTGTTAAAAAGGGGTTGAAGTATATGATTAAAGAAGCCTTATTGCAATGACATAGCTGACACCTGGGAGGCTGTGTACAGTTTTGGTCTCCTGTGGCACTGTGGGAGGCATGGTGGCACAGTGATTAGCACTGCTGCCTCACAACATCAGGGACAAGTGTTTGATTCCCAGCTTGGGTCACTGTCTATGTGGAGTCCGCACATTCTTCCTGTGTCTGTGTGGGTTTCCTCCAGGTGCTCTGATTTCCTCCCACAGTTCAAAAGACATTCTGGTTAGGTTCTTTGGCCATGCTAAATTCTGCCTCAGTGTCCCTGAACAGGTGCCAGAGTGTGATGACTTGGGGATTTTTCACAGTCATTAGTGTTATTGTAGGCCTACTTGTGACAATAATAAACTTTATCCAAAAAGGGATATACATGTCCTGAAGTGTACAAAGATTCACTAGACTGGTCCCTGAGATCAGATAAGTATGCTCTGAGGAGAAATTGAGTAGACTACACCTGATGTCTTAATGAAAGGTGACTTCATTGAAACATGTAAAATTTGGGAAGTGTGAATGTTCAAAGAGACCCATGTATCCTTTCCATGGGTCACTAAAAGTTAGCATGCAGATGCAGCAAGCAATTAAAGTGAATTTTATGATGGCCTTAATTACATGATGATTAAAGTATAGAAGTAAAGATCTCTTAATACAGCTTTACAGGGTCTTGGTATGACCTCAGCTGGAGCACTGTGCAAGTTTGGGTCACCTTACCTAAGAAAGGTTATTCAGAAAGAATACAACTGAGGTTCATCAGACAGATCCCTGGGATTGCAGGATTGTCGAATAGAGAGAGATTGAGGAGACTGGGTCTGTATTCACTGGAGTTAAAACTGAGAGATGACCTTACTGAAACGTGCAAAATCTTTTGGGGGGAAGGGAGGACTGAGAAGGAAGGGGGATGCCGAGAAGGAAGGGGGGGCTGAGAAGGAAGTGAGGGGCTGAGAAGGGAGGAGGGGTGCTGAGAAGGAAGAGGGAGATGAGAAGAACGGGGTGGGGGCCAAGAAACAAGGGAGGGGGAACGAGAAGGAAGGGGGGGCGAGAAGGAAGGGGAGGACAAGAAAAAAGAGGGGGCGGTTGCTGATGACACGGTAGATGTGAATAAGATGTTTTCTCTGGCTGGTGAGTTTAGTATCAGAGAAAAAAATCTTAGACAGATTATTGAGAACTGAGGGGAGGAGAAGCAATTGCTTCATGTGATGGGGGTGAATCTTTGGAATTGCCCTACCCAAGAGGTCCATGATAAAGTTCAGGAGTCTAATTACATCAAATGAGATGGAGATAACCTCTGTTCCTAATTCGTAAAGGACTTGACAGGATTGTGACTGTAATAAATAAACTTAATACAAGGATGGAGACTTGAGAAGTCACGTACTCCGGCTAGGGAACAGAGAACACGGGGACAAAAACAGAAAATGTTCGAAAACCTCAGCAGGTCTGACAGCATCTTTGGAGCTAGGGAGCAGAACCAATATTTCAAATCTGAATGACCCTTCGTCAGAAAACACGGAGACACACTTAGGATAAGATCTGCTGTTTAGAATGGAATTGAAGAGAAATTTCTTCACTCAAAGGATTTGTGAATCTTCGGAATTCTGTGCCCTGGATGTTCAGACCCTGGCAGTATTAATAACAGATTAATAGATCTTGGGATACTAAGAGAATTAAGTGATGTTGGGCTGTGAGGCTGAGCTGGAGGATTAGCTAGGAACCTACTGAATAATGGAGAAGGCTCAACTTTATAATGTTCAAAATTATTGTAAGATACAGGGAGGTTAGGAACAGGGAGAGAGAGTGAAAGAGAGAGAGATATTGGTGGTGGTAGGGTTGGGTGGGTGGCACCGATAAACATTGGGGAGATAGAGTGACGCAGGGTGGAAGTTGGAGAGAGTGAAAGCTCACCGCCACTCTGGTTGGTGCGATTTAAGGCTGTCTGAATATTGGTCTGTCCAACGTGCTCGGAGCTCCTTAGGAACTGTGTCTGCTGCTCCCAGTATTCAGCGCTCTGACACTGTTCCATCCATTGCTGCCGTGGAACTAGTTTCCGAAGATCACTGTCGTAGTAATCAATCGGGATCTCGTCTACATAGCCAACAGCTACAAATTCGGGAAGGCCAGGAATTGGAGTCATCGCAGTGTAGAAATACCGGAGTGTGTGAGAGACTGAAACAGAGAGAGACAAATGATAGAATATGAACCCCACAAATGGCAAGAGACAGACATCAGAGCCCCTGTAAATAAACCCCAACACAACACAGAGCCCCAATTTCTTCAAATTAACTTATTTTTCAGCTGCAACTTCTTTGGTGGCATGTGACTCTACAGCAGATGCCAGACTGTTGTGTTGGGATGTATTTACAGGGGCACCAGTTCCAAAGCACTGTGTTGACTCTTAACTGCCCTCTGAGCCACTGAATTAAGGACAATTTGGAATTGAATGTAGTGTTACAATTAATGATAGCCCAGACAGGGCCATATCAACCAATTAATAAAAAAAAATTACATTGAGTTGGTATGTATTTCGATGAGTTTAGAAGATAATAGGCATGTCCACTATGAGTCTCACCAGCTTTTACAAATACACTAGAGAAAAGCATTATTCCTGGTTGTATCACAGCTTGGTATGACTCCTGTTCTGTCCAAGATTGCAATAAACTACGAAGAGTTGTGAACAAAACCCAATCCATCATGAAAACCTGCCTCCCATCCATTGACACTGCCTACAATTCCTGTAGCCTCAGAAAACAACCAGCATAATCAAGCATGCACTCTGGCAATTCTCTTTTCCACCTTCTGTCTTTGGGAAAAAGAAACAAAAGTTTGAGGACAGGTACCAATCAACTCAAGAACAGCTTCTTTCCTGCTGCCATCAGACTTTTGAATGGACCCACCTCGCATTAAGTTGATCTTTATCTACATTCTGGCTACGAACTGTAACATTGTATTCTGCACTCTCTTCTTTCCTTCCTTATGTATAGTATACCTTGTCTGTGTAGTCCAAGAAACAATACTTTTCACTGTATGCTATTATATGATAATAATAATTCAAATCAGTTCAGAAATCATTACTCGCTGAAGGGTTAATACCCCAGTGCACA
Organism: Sphyrna mokarran; assembly: GCA_024679065.1. Taxonomy (NCBI): domain Eukaryota; kingdom Metazoa; phylum Chordata; class Chondrichthyes; order Carcharhiniformes; family Carcharhinidae; genus Sphyrna; species Sphyrna mokarran. Next base: position 89,634,465 of record JAGIQG010000009.1, read on the forward strand.
GACGCTATGACTCCCTCTGACTCCATTACTCACCTGCTGTGACCCCTCCACAAAAAAGGAGCAGCGTTAACAGTCCAATCATTTTTACTTCCTTGAACAGTTTGTGAGGAATCCTTATGGCTCTGCGTTGTGCCCAGTTCAGACTAGATAATTCCTTTGAGCTGTGCCCTGTCTAATGGTAGTCTAACAGGTACACAAACAGCTTTAAGAACTGCTCCACAGATTAGGTCAACAGTTACAGGAAACCACAAAGATTATCAGCAGCAACTCCAGTGTGCTCAGCCTAAATGTAAACAAGTTGATGAATGGTGCAGAGATTAATGGTGCAGGAAGGTTTGAAAACTCAATTGACTGGGATGTTCCAATTGATTAGTAAGAGGTCTGACAATACCAATTTTAAGTCCAACTGATTTATTTGATAGTAAACTTGCAAGCTTTCGGCCTTTGTAGCCTTCGTCAGGCGAATGAGGTGTTCTGGTCTGCCAGAACACCTCATTCGCCTGACGAAGGCTACAAAGACCGAAAGCTTGCAAGTTTACTGTCAAATAAATCGGTTGGATTTAAAATTGGTGTTGTCAGACCTCTTACTGAGTTTACCTCAGTCCAACGCCAGTATCTCTACATCATGACTCCAATTGATTAGTAGTCATGATATACAGATGCCGGCGTTGGATTGGGGTGGTAAGAACTCAGTAAGAATTTAGCAACACCAATTTATAATCCAACCGATTTATTTGATAGTAAAAACGCGAGCTTTCAACACTCTGTGTCTTCCTCAGGCAAATGCAGTGTTCTGGTCTGCAATAGCACACATCAGCACAGACAGTCAGAGATTGCTGATTAGAATGCGAATCCTTACATCTAACCTGCTATTGAAGTGTTAAAGTGGCGAACAATGTGTGTGAAGGGAATCCTGAGCATTGTTGGAGAATTGTGTGTTTTCTCCAGACAGCACAGTAAGTGAGGTTTTTTGCTAACCCAGGCAAGTTACGGGGGTTACAGATAGTGTGTCATGAAGCCAAGATCCCTGTTAAGAGCGTCCTCATGTGTGCGGAGCTTGGCTATCAGTCTCTGCTCAGCGACTCTGCGCTGTCGTGTATCACGAAAGCCCCCTTGAAGAACATTTACCCGCAGGTCGGAGGCCGAATGCCCATGACTGCTGAAGTGTTCGCCCACAGGAAGGGAACTGTTTTGCCTGGTGATTGCTGAGCGATGCTCATTCATCCGCTGTCGTAGTGTCTGCATGGTCTCCCCAATATACCATGCTTCGGGACATCCTTTCTTGCAACGTATTAGGTAGACAACGTTGGCCGAGTTGCAAGTGTATGTACCGTGTACCTGGTGAATGGTATCCTCACGTTTGATGATGTCGTCCATGTCTATGATCCGGCATGTCTTGCAGAGGTTGCTGTGGCAGGGTTGTGTGGTATTGTGGTCACTGTTCTCCTGAAGGTTGGGTAGTTTGCTGCGAACAATGATCTGTTTGAGGTTGTGCGGTTGTCTGAAAGCAAGAAGTGGGGGGGTGGGGATGGCCCTAGCGAGATGTTCATCGTCATCAATGATATGTTGAAGATTCCGGAGAAGATGTCGTAGCTTCTCCGCTCCGGGGAAGTACTGGACAACAAAGGGTACTCTGTCCACCGTGTCCCGTGTTCGTCTTCTGAGGAGGTCAGTGCGGTTTATCGTTGTGGCACGTCGGAACTGTCGATCGATGAGTCGAGCGCCATATCCTGTTCTCACGAGGGCATCCTTCAGCGTCTGGAGGTGTCTGTCACGATCCTCCTCATCTGAGCAAATTCTGTGTATGCGGAGGGCTTGTCCATAGGGAATGGCTTCTTTAACGTGTCTAGGGTGGAAGCTGGAGAAGTGGAGCATTGTGAGGTTGTCTGTCGGTTTGCGGTACAGTGAGGTGCTGAGGTGACCGTCCTTGATGGAGATGCGTGTTGCAGACCAGAACACTGCATTTGCCTGAGGGAGACACAGAATGTTGAAAGCTCGCGTTTTTACTATCAAATAAATCGGTTGGATTATAAATTGGTGTTGCTAAATTCTTACTGAGTTCTTACCACCCCAATCCAACGCCGGCATCTGTATATCATGACTACTATCGACACCGCATACTGCCGGATCCAAGTGGAGAGGATCTCCAAGAGGATTGCACATATCGACACAGACATCAAGTTTCTACAGAGATGCAAGAAGGCAGACAGGATACCAAAGGGACTACAGATCACGAACCCACTCAGGTCAACCTATAACACAGACTACGCTGAGAGGCTTTGCTGTCGCACCTCTCTCACACTCCTCAATCACCTCATACACCAGCTCTATAGCAAACGCCACACCCTGGAAAGTAAAATGGAATACATATTCTCAACTTGCGCTCAGGACGCAGATCAGTTGTGAAACTTTGCCAAGCAGATGAGACAAAGAAACTACACCATTTACATGCACACCAAGAACAGGAAACTTGAAAAACTTGGCATCGCCACCAGCAACAACCAAGCCTCCCTTGGCACCACAGTAGAAAACAACACTACCGCAGGGAGGTCCATTGTTAACCTGTCGGACTACACACTTCAATCAGAGGAAATCGAAGTTCTCAGCCGAGGGCTCAATTTCTGTCCCACCACCAAAATGGACCCCATCAGTCTCGCAGCAGATACAGAGGAATTCATCAGGCGAATGAGGCTGCGTGAGTTCTTCCACAAACCCCAAGAGGCTAATAGTGGACTCAATGAGACAGCTAATGAACCAGAACAGCCGACAGAGGGATCCGCAGTGCAGCAACCGAAGAGGAATGAATCCAATTGGACTCCTCCGGAAGGCCGCTGCCCCCGACTGGACATGTATGCCCAAGCCATCAGGAGGTGCGTGAACACCAGATTTATCAACCGCACTTACAAGACAGTCCCGAACATCACCCAAGTACAAAGCAAGGCCATCCGTGCTCTCAAGACCAACCGCAACATTGTCATCAAACCAGCAGACAAAGGAGGCGCCACCGTCATACTGAACAGAACGGACTACTGTGAAGAAGTGTACCGACAACTAAACAATGAGAAACACTACAGACAGTTACCAGCAGATCCAACCAAAGAACACACTCGTCAACTCAACACTCTGATCAAAACCTTTGATCCGGACCTTCAGAACACCCTCCGGGCTCTCATTCCACGTACTCCCCGCATTGGAGATCTCTACTGCCTCCCAAAGATACACAAGGCAAACATACCCGGCCGTCCCATCGTATCGGGCAATGGGACCCTGTGTGAGAACCTCTCCGGCTATATCGAGGGCATCCTGAAACCCATCGTACAAAGAACCCCCAGCTTTTGTCTTGACACTACGGACTTCCTACAGAAACTCAGCACACATGGAGCAGTTGAACCAGGGACACTCCTTGTCACAATGGATGTCTCGGCGCTCTACACCAACATCCCCCACGACGATGGTATTGCTGCAACTGCCTCAGTACTCAATGCCAACAACTGCCAGTTTCCGGATGCAATTTTACAACTCATCCGCTTCATCTTGGACCACAATGTCTTCACCTTCAACAATCAGCTTTTCATCCAGACACACGGAACAGCCATGGGGACCAAATTCGCACCTCAGTATGCCAACATCTTCATGCACAGGTTCGAACAAGACTTCTTCACCACACAAGATCTCCAACCAAGGTTATATACTAGATACATTGATGACATCTTTTTCCTTTGGACTCATGGTGAACAATCATTGAAACAACTGTATGATGATATCAACAAGTTCCATCCCACCATCAGACTCACCATGGACTATTCTCCAGAATCAGTTGCATTCTTGGACACACGCATCTCCATCAAGGACGGTCACCTCAGCACCTCACTGTACCGCAAACCGACAGACAACCTCACAATGCTCCACTTCTCCAGCTTCCACCCTAGACACGTTAAAGAAGCCATTCCCTATGGACAAGCCCTCCGTATACACAGAATTTGCTCAGATGAGGAGGATCGTGACAGACACCTCCAGACGCTGAAGGATGCCCTCGTGAGAACAGGATATGGCGCTCGACTCATCGATCGACAGTTCCGACGTGCCACAACGATAAACCGCACTGACCTCCTCAGAAGACGACACGGGACACGGTGGACAGAGTACCCTTTGTTGTCCAGTACTCCCCGGAGCGGAGAAGCTACGACATCTTCTCCGGAATCTTCAACATATCATTGATGACGATGAACATCTCGCTAGGGCCATCCCCACCCCCCCACTTCTTGCTTTCAGACAACCGCACAACCTCAAACAGATCATTGTTTGCAGCAAACTACCCAACCTTCAGGAGAACAGTGACCACAATACCACACAACCCTGCCACAGCAACCTCTGCAAGACATGCCAGATCATAGACATGGACGACATCATCAAACGTGAGGATACCATTCACCAGGTACACGGTACATACTCTTGCAACTCGGCCAACGTTGTCTACCTAATACGTTGCAAGAAAGGATGTCCCGAAGCATGGTATATTGGGGAGACCATGCAGACACTACGACAGCGGATGAATGAGCATCGTTCAGCAATCACCAGGCAAAACAGTTCCCTTCCTGTGGGCGAACACTTCAGCAGTCATGGGCATTCGGCCTCCGACCTGCGGGTAAATGTTCTTCAAGGGGGCTTTCGTGATACACGACAGCGCAGAGTCGCTGAACAGAGACTGATAGCCAAGCTCCGCACACATGAGGACGGTCTTAACAGGGATCTTGGCTTCATGACACACTATCTGTAACCCCCGTAACTTGCCTGGGTTAGCAAAAAACCTCACTTACTGTGCTGTCTGGAGAAAACACACAATTCTCTAACAATGCTCAGGATTCCCTTCACACACATTGTTAGCCACTTTAACACTTGAATAGCAGGTTAGATGTAAGGATTCGCATTCTAATCAGCAATCTCTGACTGTCTGTGCTGATGTGTGCTATTGCAGACCAGAACACTGCATTTGCCTGAGGAAGACACAGAGTGTTGAAAGCTCGCGTTTTTACTATCAAATAAATCGGTTGGATTATAAATTGGTGTTGCTAAATTCTTACTGAGTTCCAATTGATTAGAGCAGTGCTGATTATCTTAGGGATTGACAATGTCTCAGTACAAATACAAGCTGTGTGGGTAGGACGGGAGACACAGCTCCCATCTTTCACACTGGTAATTGTGAGGTGGGAATGGGATATGGTTGACAGGAGTGAAGGAGAGTGAGCACCTTCCATGACAGAGCAGAAATTGGAATCCTTATTCCTGGCTCAATTTGCTCTCAATCTGAAGGTGATGTTGGGAGTGAATTGTAAGTGTTGTTGTGTTGTAATGAAGTGCATGCTTTAAATTGACAATTCAACATAGCCATTGCTAAATTAGGGAATCATTGTTCAACTATATACACCAGTTCACTCTGATCATCAGGGAGGAACTGGGAGAGTTCTGGGAAATAAATCTGATGTCAGGATAGATGAGCTTTATTCACTTTCCCTCAGCATGCAGTTTTTGGAATTAATATAGTTGTCCATCCACAAAGGATTGGGCTGGGGTACACATTGTGAGGGAAATGGGTGAATATGTTTGAGCTGCAGAGCCTCAGGAAAGTCAGTTCTCAGCTGTGGAAGGACCGAGACTGGAATAGTGTCAGTCTACAAGGATGCTGAGAGCTGAGATGGGATGAGGGAGAAGGGGAGGAGGATTAGAGTGTGAAGAAAGAGAAGTGGGGTATTGTTGTCTGGTATCTAACACAGAGGCCTGAAGCTTGTATAGTTAAATGGTTATTAGTAAACCATAATTATATAAATAGTTCTGAGGTACAGTTCTCATTATGAATGGCATAGTAGCACAGTAGTTAGTACTGTTGCCTCACAGCACCAGGGACCTGGGTTCAATTCCGGCCTTGGGTGACTGTCTGGGTAAAGTTTGCACATTCTCTCTATGATTGCATGGGTCTGGTGCTCCAGTTTTTCCCAGTCAAAAGATGCACAGGTTAGGTGGATTGGCCATGCTAAATTGCCCTTTAGTTTCCCAAGATGTGTAGGTTAGTTGATTTATCATGGTAACTATGCAGGGATAGGTCAGGGGAGAGGGGCTGGGTAAATTACTCTGTCAGAGAGTTGGTGCCAACTCAATGGGCTGAATGGCCTCTTCTGCATTGTAAGGGTGCTATGATTTGGTGCTACCTTGTGCTGGTTCCTAGAAGACTTTACTGTTATATTCAGTCCACTATTATGTGAATCTGGACATCAGAAAATAGGTGGTACTACCTCTGTAGTCCCACATTAACCATTACTCTCCGAAATACCTTTGTACCAATCTTCTCCTTCCAAGATTTTATCCAACTATATTTACAATATGCTCTTCATGCTTCCACCCTAAAGTCTCTGATTTTACAATTCAGATAATCTGGAAGCTTTATGACTTGTTCTTTTCACATTCAGAGTCGGTGTAGTCGCAGTTACTTCAGCCTGAGTTTGCATGTTTGGAGTTCCTATTGTAGTAGTTGTTGTTTCAGATACTTGGGTCTCTACAAATGATTTAATTCTTATGCTTTTCTGTGTTCTATGTTTCCTTATCAACCATCATTTTCCTTGGTCAGATATCAACGGTTATCTTGTTCCTGCCAGAGGAAATATTCGTGACATTCATTCATTCATTGGACTCAGGTGTGGTCCTCCATAATCTTCCTGGAAGTTGATGATGCAAAAAATTATCACAGAATCATAGAATACAGTGCAGGAGGCCTTGTTCACCCCTTCCCACGAGTTATCCTCTCCCCCTTCCTCTCCTCTTCCCCTCCCCTTGTTCCCCCCTCTCCCGTCACTCTCTCGTTCCCCCTCTCCCATCACCCCCTTGTTCCCCCCCTCTCCCACCCCCCTTGTTCCCCCTTCTCCCCATCCCCCTCATTCCCCCCTTCCCACACCCCCTCGTTCCCCCTCTCCCGCACTCTCTTGTTCCCCCCTCTCCCCGCACTCTCTTGTTCCCCCTCTCCCCTTATCCCCTAGTTCCCCCCTCCCCTCACCCCCTTGTTCCCCTGTCCCCTCACCCCCTGTTCCCCCTGTCCCCTCACCCCCTCGTTCCCCTCTCTCCCCTCACCCCCTCATTCCCCTCTGTTCCCTCACCTGCTTGTTCCCCCCCTCCCCTTACTCACCCCCTCGTTTCCTCCTCTCCCCTCTGTTGGTGCAAGTGGGCAGACACGACTGCTATGGACTCAGAGTCAGGTTCAACAGTGGTACAGCTTTATTTTAATGTCGACGGAGGTGCAGTCAGGATATACAAACTGAACTCTCCCGAAAGCACTCTAAAGGCCTCCGCAATGGGCTAAAGTTGTACTCAAACTTTGGTACATTGTATGATTCAAATGTTAATGTTATGTTTACAGTATTTAGAACATAGAACATAGAACATTACAGCGCAGAACAGGCCCTTCGGCCCTCGACCAATTAAGAAAAAGCAATGACCCTCTAACCTAAACCATTCCCTTTTCATCCATAAACCTATCCACGGACCTCTTAAACGTCCCCAAACTTGGCGCATCTACAACTGCAGCAGGCAGGGCATTCCATACCCTTACCACCCTCTTGGTAAAGAACCTACCTCTGACATCCGTCCTATAACTACCACCCCTTAATTTAAAGCTATGTCCCCTCGTGCTAGCTTTCTCCATCCTAGGAAAAAGGCTATCACTGTCCACCCTATCTAAACCTCTAATCATCTTATATGTTTCAATAAGGTCTCCTCTTAGCCGCCTTCTTTCTAACGAAAACAATCTCAAATCCCTCAGCCTCTCCTCATAAGACCTGCCTTCCATACCAGGCAACATCCTGGTAAACCTCCTCTGTACCCTCTCCAATGCCTCCACATCTTTCTTATAATGTGGGGACCAGAACTGCACACAATACTCCAAGTGCAGCCGCACTAGAGTTTTGTACAGTTGCAACATGACGTTGCGGCTCCGAAATTCAATCCCCCTACCAATAAAAGCTAAGACTCCGTATGCCTTCTTAACAACCTTATCGACTTGATTGCCAACTTTCAGGGATCTATGCACACATACACCAAGATCCCTCTGTTCATCAACACTATTAAGAGTCCTACCATTAGCCCTATACTCTACACATTTGTTATTCCTGCCAAAGTGCATTATCTCACACTTTTCCACATTAAACTCCATTTGTCACCTCTCGGCCCAGCTCTGCAACTTGTCCAAGTCTCTCTGCAAACTATAACACCCCTCTTCACTATCTACCACTCCTCCGACTTTGGTGTCATCCGCAAATTTACTAATCCATCCTTCTATGTCCTCATCCAGATCGTTTATAAAAATTACAAACAGCAGTGGCCCCAAAACAGATCCCTGAGGCACACCACTTTTAACTGAACTCCATGATAAATAGTTTCCATCAACCACCGCCCTCTGTCTTCTATCAGCTAGCCAATTCCTGATTCAATTAGCTAAATCACCCTCAATCCCATACATCTGCATTTTCTGCAGAAGCCTTCCATGGGGAACCTTATACTATGCCTTACTAAAGTCCATATATACCACGTCAACTGCCTTACCCCCATCCACCTCTTTGGTCACTTTTTCGAAAAACTCCATTTGATTCTGACCATTCTGTTTTGATGTTTTCAAGTGTCGTATCGATGTTTTAAATACGGTAATTGTTTCTGTCTGATGGGTTTATCAATGGTTTAGAATCTCTGGAGTTTCTTGAACAATGGGTGTTTGGCTGATCTCAGGAAGTTTGTGAGGCCAGGAAGGCTTCCTTAGTTATGTTAATCCTTAGGTGTCTCCACAGAGATTTACTTGATTAGGTCAGAGGTGCTGATTTGATTAGATGGGGGTTTACTTTTAATTTAGTTTCTGTTGGTGCCATCCTGTCCGGTTCCCTTTGTGTGTTAGCCCTTGTTTGCATTTCAAAAACATGTCTTTTGCCTTCTTGTCTGGATCTGTTGTGATCTTTAGTGGGGAGGTTCTGAGTGCAGCTTTAGTCTGCTTCCATATTGTGTACCCAATTTCAGAAGATTTGTTGTCCAATAACAGTTCCCGCCTGTCGGTCGGGAGCAGACTTGTTCTGCCTCCTCAGACTGATTTCTTTAACAAATTTTGTGTCCGGTGCTCCCTGTGTTTGCACACTGCAGTCGTGCAGTTTAGGGGAGGCTCGAGTTTTGTCAAATTAGGTATATGCAGGAGAAGTCCTCCTAATTTGCCCCACTTTGCCAATCATTCTGATTAGTTTCCTCCGTGTTTTAATTTTCTTGTGCTGGTGGTAAATTTAGCATGTCACTATTCCCCAAGATATTGCGAGTATGAGTTGGATGGTGACAGTATGTGTGAGATTGGCCGGATCCAGGGGTGAATGTCCACATTTAAGCCCCAGTCCCATACCCTCTATGTCCATATTTGGCTGTGTAGGGCTGACTCTGTGTCGTGCTCTAGGGTTTTAATGTGGATTTATAACTGGTAGTACAGCTGAACGGAGTGTCCCACTTTGAGATGGAGCTCTCTCAGTACTTCTGCTAGGTGTGGGATGGGAGCCTGTTCTTGCTTTCAGTAATATTTGAGCTCATCTCTCAGTGGTCTGTGGATTAAGTGTCAGGGTTTGCCTCCTTCAAATGTTGGTGATGTGGATCTGGCCAATAGTGACTGGTCTGTGAGGGGTGAAGCAAAAGTTTGGGCTGGGGATTGGACATGCCAGTCCGTTGTATAACAAAGGATGTTTTTGCTGTGGCTACGCAATACCTGCCTCGTCCTCCATATCCTTTGTCTGGGCAAAGTGTGGGTCTGTCGGTATGATTTCTAGAGTATAGGGCTATGTTTGATTAAACCCACATTCAGCTGCCTCTCCTTGCCTCAGTGGGTGAGGGCAAATAGTTATCTCTCTCCTTTGTTTGCATCCTGAGAGGAAGGTACTGAACATCATGCATGAATTGAAATGGCTATGACTTCAGTTAGGTGGTAGCGGACAGAGGTATTGCTCCTAACAACACCGATGTTCTCAATCTGGAAGATAGGGAATGGTCCTGAACCTGGTGTGACCATTGGTATCAATTGGATCATCCCTACTCCCATGTCCTTGCTAACCTCGCAGTCGAGAATCACTGGATACATCTGGGTCATTTCTTTCAAGGTCTGAGTTTCCACCACCCCTTCTGATCTGCGAGTTGTGCCAGCTGGATGCTGTCAATCCAATCGGGCGCCTCCCTCCTGTGTACCTCGTCCAAATTAAGTTGGAAATGGGTTATCATCCACTGACCATACGCATGGCACAGCTGTCCCTGTTGTACCCGCGTTGTGTTCTCTCTCTCTCTATCTATGAGGCAGTTAATGGTACAGGCGTGCGTTTCCAATATTGTGATCCCATCTAGTTGGATATGGGCGCCCCTCTCCCCTAAAAGAGCTCAGCCTGTTGATCTAGTGACTGCTGCAGGATATCTTTCATCAGCCCCTTTAATTGTTTGATCTTATTATTGATGCTCTGTACGCCAATAGAGTTGAGCATGGTGGACCCGGTATTTATTCCTGTCAGGACGTCATTGACTATAGCCCTTTTGTTTGTGTGTGTGTGTGTGTGTGTGTGTGTGTGTGTTGCCTCTATAGTGTGTTGCTCCTATCGCATCTATATCCCCTTTATGGTTTCTTTCTTTGGACTCATGGTGAACAATCATTGAAACAACGATATGATGATATCAACAAGTTCCATCCCACCATCAGACTCATCATGGACTATTCTCCTGAATCGGTTGCATTCTTGGACATATGCATCTCCATCAAGGATTGTCACCTCAGCACCTCACTGTACCACAAGCCCACAGACAACCTCACAATGTTCCATTTCTCCAGCTTCCACCCTAAACATGTTAAAGAAGCCATCCCCTATGGACAAGCTCTCCGTATACACAGAATTTGCTCAGATAAGGAGGATTGTGACAGACACCTTCAGACGCTGAAAGATGACCTCATGAGAACAGGATATGGTGCTCGACTCATCGATCGACAATTCCGATGCGCCACAGCGATAAACCGCAACGACTTCAAAAATCAAATACGGGACATGGTGGACAGAGTACCCTTCATTGTCCAGTACTTGCCCGGAGCAGAGAAGCTACGACATCTTCTCCAGAGTCTCCAACACATCATTGATGGAGATGAAAATCTCGCCAGGGTCACCCCCCCCCCACTTCTTGCCTTCAGACAACTATGCAACCTCAAACAGACCATTGTTCTCAGCAAACTACCCAACCTTCAGGAGAACAGTGACCACAATACCACACAACCCTGCCACAGCAACCTCTGCATGACATGCCGGATCATCGACATGGGATGACATCATCACACGTGAGAATACCATCCACCAGGTACACGGTACATACTCTTGCACTCGGCCAACGTTGTCTATCTAATACATTGCAAGAAAGGATGTCCCGAAGCATGGTACATTGGGGAGACCACGAGGACACTACAACAGCGGATGAATGAACATCGCTCGACAATCACCAGGCAAGACCGTTCCCTTCCTATTGGCGAACACTTCAGCGGTCATAGGCATTCGGCCTCCGACCTTTGGGTAAGCATTCTCCAAGGTGGCCTTCACGACACACGACAGCACAGAGTCGCTGAACACAGACTGATAGCCAAGTTCTGCACATATGAGGACAGTCTCAACAGGGATTTGGGTTCATGTCACACTATCTGTAACCCCCATGACTTGCCTGGGTTTGCAAAACCTCACTTACTATACAGTCTGGAGACAATACAATCTCTTTAACCTGTGCTCAGTGCTCCTTCCACTCACATTGTTAGCCACTTTAAGACTTGAATAGCAGGTTAGGTGTAAAGATTCGCATTCTAATCAGTAATCTGTAAACAGTCTGTGCTGTTACATGTGCTCTCTGAGACCAGAACACCTCATTCACCTGATGAAGAGGTCGAAACACCTCAAAAGCTTGTGAGTTTACAATCAAATAAATTGGTTGGACTTAAACTTGGTGTTGTCAGACTTCTTACTATGTGGATCTGTAGCCACACAGATAAGGAGTACATATTGGAATACATCCTACAGTTCTCAGAATATGGTGCAGCCGGCACGCACAACACCTCGGATGTATTAAACATTATTTCATGGAATTGTTAATAGGTGGTGTGCCCCTGGAAGACGACACTCGTCACCAAGGTCGCAGTGAGGATCGTCCTCCAGACAGTCAGCATTATCCTGGAGAAGGGGTGGGGAGGGTACACAAAGCACGATGGCTGCCAGATATTAGGATCTCAGTATTAACTATATTTTAACTAACTTACTTAAGCATGCACAGACATCTATATACATTTATCAGAGCCATGATTGACATGTGGCTCTCCTCCGTGCTGGAAATGAAGGTTGTTAGCTCGACTTCCGCTGTGTAGATAAAGGTGGTTAATTAGGGGTCGATGTGTGGCCTGTTTTGTATTGTCGAATTATCTGTCTGTCCTGTTCCCCCCCCCCCCAAACCCCTGGGGTGGTATGTCTTTAACTGTGACCAGTGTTTCCAGCAGCCTTTGCCTTCGACATCAACACAGGTACATGTGTGGCTGGTGAGGATAATCTCATGGGATCCTATCCATTCTCGTAAAAATCCTGTTTGGTCGGGAGCAACTCGGATTAGGACTTTGTCGCCTTCTCGGGTGTGACTGATATCCTGCACTTTGGTAGTGTGACTGATATCCTGCTTCCTAGCCTGGTCCCTTATAGCTTGTTGGTCTCTGGCCGCATGGTGTAGCTCTCTGAGTTGGTGGTCTAACTGTTGCACATACCTTTTCGTTTTATCCCGAAGGGGTGCTATCTCTTCTCCTCCGACAGCTATGTTTTCTGGGAGCCTCATTGCCCTCCCCATCGTTAGTTTGAATAGTGTAAGTCCTATGGTGTGACCTGGGGTGGCCTGTAGGCGCATCAAGATGCAGGGAAAGACATCTACTCACCCCTGACCCCTGTCTCGGCGATTGACTTTGCAATCGCATTTTTAAGTGTGTGGTTCATTCGCTCGACCATTCCAGAACTCTGGGGGCGGTATGGGATATGGAATCGCTGTCGGATTCCCAGGGTTTTGCAAGCTTGTTTCATTATTTTGCCTGCAAAGTGTGTCTCCGGGTTAGAGTCCAGTTGTAGTGGGACTCCCCATCTCAGGATGCTCTCGTATGCTAAGATGCGGTCTACATAGGTGGCTTCGCAATCCCGAGTTGGGAATGCTTCTACCCACCGGGTGAATTGATCAATTAAGACTAAACAATATTTCTTCCCTCGTCTAGTGGGTAGAAGGTCTATGAAGTCGATCTGGATGTTTTCCCAGGGTCCCTTTTGTCTGGGTTGGTGGGCCAGTTTGACTTTCAGGGGTCAGCCAGAGTTGTGTTGGGCATGTATGATACAATGCTGGCAGTGTTTGGCCACATCCCGGCCCATTCCTGGCCACCAACAATTGCCTGACAGTCAGGCCAGGGTCCTATCCCAAGCAGCGTGGTCTGGCTTTTGGTGGAGTTGGAGTAGTTCGGTGTGTATAAATGAGGAGGCGGCTTCTTGGTGCCCTCTGCGCCACACTCCATCTTTGTCCCTGGACGCCCCTGCCTGTTCCCACTGTGACGTTGTGGTAGCTGTTATGTGTGGGAGGGCTTCCCCAGCTGCAGCCTTGGTGGCAGTGTCTGCTAATTGATTCTCCTTCTGTTCTGCAGTCCTCACCCTCTGCTGAGCTTTTATCTTAATTATGGCTGTTTCTGAGGGCAGCCTGGCTGTTGCTACCAGGTCTTGGATTATATTCTTTTGCTTTATGCAGCCCCCTCCGCGGTGATGAACCCGTGCCTTTTCCAGGCCACCATGTAATCGTGGACCACCCTGATCGCATATTGGCTATCGGTATACATGTTTACTCATTTTTCCCTTCCCACTTTTAGGGCTTCTGTGAGGACTATGAGTTTGGCCACTTGGGCGGAGGTATCCCCATCATGGTGTCCTTTGCTATCAGTGTCCCCTCTTGGTCTACTACTGCCCAGCCTGTACAGTAATGTCCCTCTACTTGTCTTCGGGACCCGTCTATATACAGTGTGAGGTCGGGGTTATCTAGAGGTTGGTCATTAATCCCTTCCTCTGGGTTAATCGGGCAGCGGTGCGGACTTCCCTCTGAAAGGAGTCCCTCTGCCAGGTTCTTCCTGGTCTCCCGCACTATCTGGACCGACTGATCCTAGGGGAGGAGCACCGCTTCCCAATTGGCTGTTTGGGCGTCCGAAACAGTCCGGAGTCGGCATGTATTCAGGAGCTCGACAATAGTGTGTTTTGTGTGTAAAATGATTTGTTCTGACAGTGATTGGTTCGCATATGCTGACTGCCCAGGGGGCGCAATCTGGAGTCGTCACACACTTGTGCAGTCCCTTGACTACCGGGGACTGTTGGGTGGAGTAATATGTTATCAGCCGCATGGTAACCCCCGTATTCTTGGGTTACCATGGAGCTATAAAATCCCTCTTCTGAGTCATAAAAGAGGTGGAACGGTTTAGTTATGTTAGGCAGGCATAGGGCTGGGACTGCTAATAGTTCTGATTTTAAGTGGGTGTATGTTGCCTCTTGTTCGGGTCCCCACTCAGTCATTTCTGTCCCTGGCTTTCCCCACTTTGACCAGCCGCTGAATTGGTTCGGCAAGGGATGTGAACTGGTCAATGAAATTCCAGCAGTAGTTAAAGAGTCCCATAACTCTGTGCACCCCTTTGAAGTTAAACCAAAGTGTAAAGCATCGTGTAATAAATACTCCACAAAACAAACAGACTTTTAATTGCTCTTAACTTAATGCAACAACAATCACATTCGATAAGCAACCAGACCACACAAACACATTGAAATACAAAACTACTCAAATTATTAACTCAACCTTAGATTTCTCTAATCAATTTTCCATCTTGCCAATTAATTTATAATATTTTCCTGGTAAGTTGAGAAAATATAATTCCTTTCTCTCAAAATTCTGTAACACACTGCAAACTTCTTCCTTTTTTTAAAAAAAGGACCACTTGTGTGATTATATACAGTGTTAAGATTCTTTAAAACATTCATTCCCTCCCAATCAACAATATCTCCTGGTAATTCCATGTCTTCCTTGCAACTAATAGTCACTGAATTCATTAGACCAGAGGCAAATTCTAAACTTACTGTGGGATCAGATGCCTCTGGAAAAAGAAGTGGGGGGGGTGGGGGGGGTCCCCAGTCAATGCCACAACCCAATCCATAAACACTATTTCCCTCAGACTCAACTGTCCCAAACCAGACAACATCTTTATCTGCATGACAACTTGAGAATTTACTTGATTAATCTCCTGCTAGAACTTGAAGTAATCAGAACTTGGATTCTTTTCACTAACTTGATATACTTTAAACTGACTCATTATGTCCAAATTTGCCACAATTCAAGCATGCACGGGCGGGATGGGAGCTGAACTTGGCAGTCTTTTATAACGCAGGTTTCCCATACCTGTAGCAGCTTTGGATCTTGCTTTGTTGGTCGTCTACAGTAATAGCCCAGTTCTCTAGCTCGTCAAAGGTGTTAAAGTTCACCAACCCGGTCTTTAGAACGCTTGGTTTGCTGGGTTGGAGGATCGGGAGTTTGTCTAGCAGTTTCGTTGTGTCCCCCGAAGTCAGAGATACATAGGTTATTTTTATCCGAGCCTGGGCAGATCATCCTCGCCGACTCCCCCTTGCTCCCTGGGGACACACTCATTTTGATGGGAGCTGCCATGGGACTGGGCGGGGGCGGGGAGGGGGGAGGTGATGGTGCGGGGGTGGTGGGGCTTGGATGTCGGTGGTGAATGGGATGCTCCCCCCTGTCAGGCATAGTGGACCCGTCTCATCCACTGGACATTCCCAATTGGAGCACTCGGAGGTTCGTGTGAGAAGTCAGATAGCACTGGCAGCACGGAGTTAGGGCCATCACAGCGGCATGTTGTCACTACGTGACTTGTTCCTGCTTGCCTTGTACGTACTTGTGAACTTGTCCTGCAAGGGTGACATGAGTCTTTAATATTAAGATCCAGGCCTTATCGTCCTTGTTCCTTTTCTCCTTTGCCCACCACTCCTGCTGTGTTTCAAGCGGGTCATGGGGCTTTCACTCTGCCTTCATCATGTTTTTAATTGGATTCTTGTTTTTATCTGCTAGATGGTGGGTAAGGGACCCTTCTGGTTCCCATTCGAAGGTGGTAATATTGCTATCTATGTCTGGTTTCTTAACTAGGACCAGTGGTACACTAATCCTGCTCTAATGCTTTCACAGATACTTGTGTGTGTATCTGATTGGGTTACGATTTTGTGTATGTTTAAACCTTCAGTGGCAACACGCAGAACCCAGCCTATGTGTAGCGGGGAGATTACCGCTCTCAGAGGCAGGTGATCTCTGTACAGCCTCTCCGCAGAGGCTGCAGCATACGGAGTGACTATCGACTACAGGGGCCGGGGCCTCTTCTCCTAACCACTCTTAGCGCTAAGTCGACTTTCAGAGGGCAGCCGTTTCCCTATCTCCTTGGGAGTCACCTGGATCTGGGTGCGGACTGGCGAGTAGTAGACCGCGGGTCAGAATCCCCCCAGTGTGTAGTCGTTTTCTTGCGCTACCAGAGATCTCCTGCTTGTAGTGTTTGAGGCACTCACAGAGGCTCCAGACTTAGTAGCGCCTGGACATGTAGCAAACTCCTCGTGGAATTTGCCCCCAGTGGCCCGATCTTTCGCTCCTGCAGAGGTCCTTCCCGACTTGCAGCGCCCGGACTTCTACTGAACTCCGAGAGTCCGATCCCAGTGGCCGGAAATCTTGGATGTCCTCCTTAACCACTATTCCCAGGGTGATGTCCCTACTCTATAACTGCTAGCATGTATTCTGTTGAGTTCCCAGTGGGCAGTCAGTCTGTGGTCGGGCTTGTTGTCGGGGGCCAGCGGAATGTAAAAATAACACAATCAATCACAGTTCAAGATCCCAGTCCCCCGCCCAAAAGGAAACTTAAACCCACTTTACTGCTGTACAGCTATTGAACAGACCCTGTTCACAAGTTCAGATCGCGGCAGCCATCAAACACAGCTCTGACACTGGGATACTGGTATTCCACGGATTTGATGAAATCAGTAAAGATATTCACCCAGTGCCAGGAGACGGCGTTCCAGTGACGGTGGCGATCCTGGACAAGCCCCCAATTGCTAGTGCGAGTGGGTGGACACGACCACTACGGACTCAGGGTCAACAGCGATACAGCTTTATTTTAACGTCGATGGAGGTGCAGTCAGGATATACGAACTGAACTGTCCCGAAAGCACTCTAAAGGCCTCCGCAATGGGCTACAGTTGTACTCAAACTTCGACACATTGTATGATTCAAATGTTAATGTTTTGTTTACAGTATTTGACTCTGACCATTCTGTTTTGATGTTTTCAAGTTTTAAATATGGTAATCGTTTCTGTCTGATGGGTTTATCAATGGTTTAGAATCTCTGGAGTTTCTTGAACAATGGGTGTTTGGCTGATCTCAGGAAGTTTGTGAGGCCAGGAAGGCTTCCTTAGTTATGTTAATCCTTAGGTGTCTCCACAGAGATTTACTTGATTAGGTCAGAGGTGCTGATTTGATTAGATGGGGGTTTACTTTTAATTTAGTTTCTGTTGGTGCCATCCTGTCCGGTTCCCTTTGTGTGTTAGCCCTTGTTTGCATTTTAAAAACATGTCTTTTGCCTTCTTGTCTGGATCTGTTGTGATCTTTAGTGGGGAGGTTCTGAGTGCAGCTTTAGTCTGCTTCCATATTGTGTACCCAATTTCAGAAAATTTGTTGTCCGATAACACCTCGTTCTCTCCCACCTCCTTGTTGCCCCCTTTCCCCTCATCTCACTCCCTCGTTTCCCTCTCTTCCCCCACACCTCGTTCCCCCCTCTCCCCCCACCCACTCGTTCCCCCCTCTCCTCCCACCTCCTCATTCCCCCCTCTCCCCCCACCCCCTCATCCCCCCTCTCCCCCACCCCCTCGTTCCCCCCTTCTCCCCCTCTCCCCCACCCCCTTGTTCCCCCTCTCCCCCCACACCCTCATTCTCCCTCACACTTTCGTTCTCCCCCCTCACCCCCTCATTCCCCCCAGCCCACATTTCCCCCCTCACCCCTTCGTTCCCCACCCCCTAGTACACCCCCTCAATCCCTCATACTCCCCATCACCCCCTCGTATCCCCTCAAATGCCCTCATCCCCTCGTTCCTCTGCATTACCTCACCCCTCGTTCCCCCCTCAGCTCCCCTCGTTCCCTCCTCAGCCCCTTCACCCCCCATTACACCCTCACCCTTCCATTCCCCCCTCAAGCCCTCACTGCCTTCTTTCCCCCATCCCCTTGTTCCCCCCTCTTCCTTCACCCCCTCATACCACCCTCTCCCCTCACCTCCTTGTTTCTCCCTCTTCTCTCTCCCTCTCCCTCTCGTTTCCCCTCTCCCCTTGTTCCCTCCCTCCCCGTCCTCCCCTCTCCCCTCGTTCCCTCCCTCTCCCCCCTTCCCCTTGTTCCCTCCTCTCCCCTCTCCCCCTCATTTGCCGCTCTCCTCTCTCCTCCTCTTCGCTCGTTCTCCCTCCCCTCTCCCCCCTTCTCCTCCTCTCGTTTCACCCTTCCGCTCTCCTCTCCCCTTGTTCCCCTCTCCCTGTTTGTTCCCCCCCCCTCTCCCCTGTCCCTGTTCCCCCTCTCCCCCTCCCCCTCCCCTCTCCTTCTCCTCTCCCCTTGTTCCCCCTCCCCTCTCCTCTGTGTTCCCCTCTCCCCTTGTTCCCTCTCTCCCCTCCTCTTTTCCCTTGTTCCCCCTCTCCCCTCTCCTTTCCCTTTGTTCATCCCTCTCCCCCTCCCCTCCTCTCATTGCCCCCTCTCTCCTCCCCTCTCTTCCCCTCCCCTCTCCAATTCCCATCCCTAGCAACGTAAAGCGTGAGCCTCACATCCATTTTGTTTTGCACAACGTTTGATG
The DNA here is from genome assembly GCA_024679065.1 of Sphyrna mokarran. NCBI lineage: Eukaryota > Metazoa > Chordata > Chondrichthyes > Carcharhiniformes > Carcharhinidae > Sphyrna > Sphyrna mokarran. Next base: position 89,653,448 of record JAGIQG010000009.1, read on the forward strand.
AACTGAAAAAAAAAGTTGGTTGTGCAGCTTGTGAGCTGCATGCTAGTTTTGTCTATCTGCAGCAGAGCTTTGTCCTTCTTCATTTGGTTTTACTGTTGGCCAGGTCTGTCTCTGGTGAAGTTTAACTACTTTCAGTTCTATAACTCTGTTACCTGCTTAGAAGACGCTTCACCTTTTCATTTCAGTGCCTCCTCTTTTCATAGTCATGGACTCATACAGCATAGAAATAAGCCCTTCAGCCCATTATGTCTATGCCAACCATCAAATACCAATTAATATTTGTCCCATTTACCAGCATTTGGTCCATCACCTACTATGTCTTGGAGATTTAAGTGCTTGTCCAGTTGCTGCTTAAATGTTATGACAGTACTCGCCTCTACCACTCTCAAGCAGCAAGTTCCAAATTTCCATCATCCTCTGGGTGAAAAACATTTTCCTCAGATTTCCTTTAAACTACTGATTCCTCACCACAAACCTATGACCTACTGTGATTTAGATTCTTATGAGCTACTATGCCTCTCATAATTTTGTATACCTATATTATATCCTCCCTCAGCTTCCTCTGTTCCAGAGAAATCAAACTCAATCTATCCAGTCTCTCCTCATAGCTGAAACTTTCCATCTCAGACAACATTCTGATGAATCTCCTCTGCACTCTCTCCAGTGTAGTAATGTCCTTCTGATAGTGTGGCGACCAGAATTCACACAATACTCCATTTGTGGCCTAACCAATGTTTTATGAAGTTGTACCAAGACTTCGGTGCTCCTATATTCTATAACCTGATGTTATGAGACTTCTTACTATGTTTACCCCAGTCCAATACCAGTGTCTCTACATCATGCCTATATTCTATATCGAGCTAATGAAGGCACTCTGTACGCCTTCTTCACAACCCTATCTACTTGTGCTGCCATCTTCAGGGATCTATGAACTTGTACACCAAGATTCCTTTGCTCCTCAATATTCCGAAAGGACCTACTGTTAATCATATATATATCTTACCCTTATTGTTGTAAAATATATCACCTCACACTTATCAGGAATAAGTTCCAACTGCAATTGCTCTGCCCAGCTGACCAGCTGATCAGTATCAGTCTGTAGCCTAAGACTATCCTCACCATCAACAATACCACCAATTTTTGTGTAATCTGCAAACTTACAATTATACTTGCTACATTCACATCAAAGTTATTAATATACATGTATAACAAACACCAAGGGTCCCAGCACCAATTCCTGCCCTCTTTTAAGGTCAAACCAAATAGACAAACTCAAATTAAATTAGGACAAAGTAAAAGGGGCAGCTCCCCAAAAGGAAGGGGAAAGCACTGATTCCTGTAGTATACCACTGGTCACAGGCTCCCAATCACAAAAGCAGCTCTCAAAATCATCCTTTTCCTCCTATCAATAAGCCAATTTGCCTTGGATCCCATGAGCTGTAATCTTTTGGACTAGCCTTCCATGTGGGACCTTGTCAAAGGCCTTACTGAAATCTATGTAAACCACATCAATTGCACTATCTTCACCATTATATTTAGCTTTCTTTTCAAAAAACTCAATTAAATTAGTTAGATAGAATCTCACACCAACCAGTGCTGACTAACCCTGATCAAGCCCTCCCTTTTCAACTGTTGATTAATCCTGTCCCTCAGAATTTCCAAAAACTTGCCTACTATTTATGTTAGACTAACTGGCCTGTAAGCTTAACCTTGCTGCATTTCTTGAGTAAAGGTACCATATTAGCTATCTTTCTGTCATCTTGCACATCACCTGTGGCCACTGAAGATTTAAATATCTCCATCAGGGTCCCTGCAATCTCCCCTCTTGCCTCCCATAGAAGCCTCATCAGGCCCTGGGGATTTATGCATCTTTATGACTGATAAAACATCTAACACCTCCTCCTTACTAATCTTACTAATCACCATCCTAATAAGAATCTGAAGCTGCAATGTCTTCCTTCTTAGTGAATACTGATGAAAAATATTCAGCTTGTTTTCCAGCTTTGACACTTTCTTGTAATCTCTTGACTTCCTCCTGGAATGTTGAATATCGCTGGCATTTCTCTGACAAATGATCCTTCAGTTCATTATATTTCATTTGCCCCTTTTCACAATTTTCCAGAGGAACAAATTTTGACTTGAGAGATCTTGTAACATATGAAGGTTCTTCATAGGTTTTCCTTTTCTTTGCAAAACACGATTGCTTTATTTTGTAAACGAAGAGTCTTCTCCACAATTTTTTTGCTGTTTCTCCAGTCTGCTATTACCTAGATCCATAGAAAGTAGGAATATGTCATTTGACCTATTGAGACTGTTCCACCATTCAATATGATTGTGGCTAATCCTCTTTCTCAACCCAATGCTCTGAAGCTCTCCTCATACCCCTTTAGAGTCTAGAAGATTATAATTGCTTTCTTTTAGTGATTTGGCCTCCTCAATCTTCTGTGGTAGAGAATTCCACAGGTTCACCACTCTGTGATTGAAGAAGCTTCACCTCATCTCAGTCCTTAATATATGTTGAGACGTATCTCTTATTCTATACCCTCCAGCCAGAGGGAACAACATCCTTGCATCCAGTCTATCCAGCCCTGTCAGAATCTTATATGATTCCATGAGATCATGTTTCATTCTTCTGTTGATTAATTCTGTTGATTAGAGGACTAGCTGGCCCAATGTCTCATATCCCAGGAATCAGGTGAACCTTTGTTGTACTCCCTCTGGGGAAAGTATATCCTTTCTTAGATAAGGAGACTAAAACTGCACAGAGTACTGCAGATGTGGCCTCACTGATGCTCTGTACAGCTGCAGTAAAGCATCCTTACTCTTGTAGTCCAGTCCTCATTTGTCTTCCGAAAAGCTTGCAGGTTTGCTTTCAGTGACTGGTGTTCTAGGACACCCAGATCCCTTTCTATGTTAACATTTCCCAATCTATTTGTTTTTTTTACCGAGGTGGATAACTGCATTTATCCATGTTATGCTACATCTATATTGACCTACTCATTCAATGTGCCTAAGTCACATTGAAGCCTCTTGACATCCTCCTCACCTGTTGCAATCCCACCAAGTTTTGTGTTGTCAGCAATCTTGAAAATATTACATTTTGTTCCTTCATCCCTGCAAGATTCCACAAGCCCCATTAGTCACTGCCTGCCATTCTGAAAAAGACAGTAAGTCTGGCAACACCAGGTTTAAATCCAACCAATTTATTTGATAGCAAACTCGCAAGCTTTCAACTCTATGGTCTTCGTCAGGTGAATGAGGTGTTCTGATCTCCAACAGCACACATGTCAGCACAGACTGTTTACAGATTACTGATTAGAATGCAAATCTTTACACCTAACTGCTGTTCAAGTCTTAAAGTGGCTAACAATGTGAGTGGAAGGAGCACTGAGCACAGGTTAAAGAGATGTGCATTGTCTCCAGACAGCACAGTAAGTGAGGTTTTTTGCGAACCCAGGCAAGTCATGGGAGTTACAGATAGTGTGACATGAAACCAAGATCCTTGTTAAGACTATCCTAATGTGTGCAGAACTTGGCTATCAGTCTCTGTTCAGCAGCTCTGCGCTGTTGTGTGTCATGAAGGCCCCCTTGAAGAACGTTTACCTGAAGGTCAGAGGCCGAATGTCTGTGACCGCTGAAGTGTTCACCAACAGGAAGGGAAGAATTTTGCCTGGTGATTGTCAAGCGATGTTCATTCATCCACTGTCGTAGTGTCTGCATGGTCTCCCAATGTACCATGCTTTGGGACATCCTTTCTTGCAACGTATTAGGTAGACAACATTGGCCAAGTTGCAAGAGTATGTACCATGTACCTGGTGAATGGTATTCTCACGTTTGATGATGTCATCCATGTTGATGATCCGGCATGTCTTGCACCCGAAACACATTAAAGAGGCCATCCCCTACAGACAAGCCCTCCGTATACACAGAATTTGCTCAGATGAGGAGGATCGTGACAGACACCTCCAGATGCTGAAAGATGCCCTCATGAGAAAAGGATATGGCGCTTGACTCATCGATCGACAGTTCCGATGTGCCACAGCGATAAACCACACTGACCTCCTCAAAAGACGAACATGGGACACGATGGACAGAGTACCCTTTGTTGTCCAGTACTTCCCCGGAGCGGAGGAGCTACGACATCTTCTCCGGAGTCTCCAACATATCATTGATGATGATGAACATCTCGCCAGGGCCATCCCCATACCTGCACTTCTTGCCTTCAAACAACTGCGCAATCTCAAACAGACCATTCTACCCAGCCTTCAGGAGAACAGTGACCACAATACCACACAACTCTGCCAAGCAACCTCTGCAAGACGTGCCGGATCATCGACATGGATGACATCATCAAACGTGAGAATACCATTCACCAGGTACACAGTACATACTCTTGCAACTTGGCCAACGTTGTCTACCTAATACGTTGCAAGAAAGGATGTCCCAAAGCATGGTACGTTGGGGAGACCATGCAAACACTATGACAGTGGATGAATGAACATCGCTTGACAATCACCAGGCAAGACTGTTCCCTTCCTGTTGGTGAACACTTCAGCGGTCATGGGCATTCGGCCTCCGACCTTCGGGTAAGCATTCTCCAAGGTGGCCTTCACGACATATGACAGCGCAGAGCCGCTGAGCAGAGACTGATAGCCAAGTTCCGCATACATCAGGATGGTCTTAACAGGGATCTTGGCTTCTTGTCACACTATCTGTAACCCCCATGACTTGCCTGGGTTAGCAAAAAAACCTCACTTACTGTGCTGTCTGGAGACAATACACATCCCTCTAACCTGTGCTCAGTGCTCCTTCCACTCACATTGTTAGCCACTTTAAGACTTGAATAGCAGTTAGGTGTAAAGATTTGCATTCTAATCAGTAATCTGTAAACAGTCTGTGCTGATGTGTGTGTGTTGGAGACCAGAACACCTCATTCACCTGACGAAGACCATAGAGTTGAAAGCTTGCGAGTTTACTATCAAATAAATCGGTTGGATTTAAACCTGATGTTGTCAGACTTCTTACTGGGTTTACCCCAGTCCAACGCCGGCATCTCTACATCATTCTGAAAATGACCCAGAGAGTCTTCAATTCTTCTGAAGAACTGTGTATTTATTTTGCATTTGATTTTGAAGGACAATTAATTATTAATTAACTGTCTATTTTCTTGTTGACCTCTTGCCAGTTCACATTGTGCTTCAGTGCATTGCTTTGAGTTTCCGATAGTCCCAATGCAGTTTTTTTTTCTGAAGTGGTATTCAACATCTTTTTGTTAACTAATTTTTTTCCAGGGGTACGGACTGATTCTTCAGAGTCTTTCAAGGTAATATTTTCCTTTTGCTATCATGCCTGGCTGTACTTCAAGTTGAGTTTTTCCAACTAAACTTTGATATGAACATCTTCCTGTGGAATAGCTTCATTTTATGTTAACAGGTTTTGTTTCTTTTGGGAAGGCGGTAGCGTAGCAGTATTGTTAATAGATTAGCAATCTAGAGACTCATGATAATATTCTGGCGATTTGGATTCAAATCACAACATAGCAGGTGGTGAAATTTGAATTCAATAAAGTCTGAAATTGAAAGTCTAATGATGACCATGAAAGCATTGTTGATGGTTGCAAAAATCGATCTGGTCCTTTAGCAAAGGAAATCTACCAACCTTACCTGGTCTGCTAAGATCCAGATCCATAGCAATGTAGTTGATTCTTAAATGCCACTCAACTCTCAAGAGCAAGTAGTGATGGGCAACAAATGCTGCTCCAGCCAGTAATGCCCACATCCAATGAATGAAGAAAAGCTGAAGACAGATTTCAATCATTCATAACCGACTGCACACTCCACACTGCCACTATTGTTCTGGTTTTGTTAAAATGCCAACATTTTCAGGAGTTACTATTCTTAAACTCTTATTCTGAAAGGACCTCTTTGGTTCCTGCAGTTCATTGTGGTGATAATAGGATAGAATTGTACAGTTCTGTCTCCTCAGTGACAGGGCTGTAAAATGCAATGAGCTATTCAAGACTCTATTTGCTTCAGCAGGAATGGAAAATCCTGCTGGCAAGAAAGAGGTCGTATAATTCTACCTCATGTTCTGTCACCATCTTGTAGATTCCTTGGGTATTGTCTAAATTGGCCTACAATCTCCTGTCTCCCATGTCCTGTGTCTTTTTGTTCTTTTGGGACTTAATTATTCATTGAGTTTCATGAGCTGTGGACTCATTTCTACTGGTAAGAGGCTGTTTGTGTGTGAGTTTTGTAAGGACTTCACAGCCTCACAAATCTCCTAACACATAAGATGCATCTGTCATATAACTGTTAATTCAAGCACTTGGCAGAAAAGCCATGAATCACCAACTTGTTCACACTGGGGAGAAACCATTCAAATCATTCTTAAAGTCATCAAACCTCCACATGCACCAACACATGCACATTGGGAAGAAACCAATCACATGCGAGGTGTGTGACAAACATTTTTGCAGTCATTATCCTTCCTTGAACATCGACACATTCACACAGGGGAGAAACTGTTCACTTGTGTGGTGTACAATAAATTATTCATGCATTCCTCATCTCTCCATGACAACCAATGCATCCACAGAGGGGAGAAAGCATTCACGTGCGAGGTCTGCGACAAATCATTCTCAAACTCATCGAATCTCAGTATACACTGACGCGTCCACACTGGCATAAAACCATTCATGTGTAAAGTGTGCAACAAATCATTCTCGCAGTCATTGAACCTCCGCATACATCAACACCTTCACACCAGTGAGAAATCATTTGTATGCGAAGTGTGTGATAAATCGTTCTTAGACTCATTGACACTTATCAGCCACCAACGTATTCACACAGGGGAGCAAGCATTCAAATGTGAGATTTGCAATAAAGTTTTTGTAAAGTCTTCGACTCTTCTGGTACTCCAGAGGACTCACACAGGGGAGAAATCATTCCAGCGTGAGGTCTGTGAGGCAGCTTTCTCCTGCTCCTCCGATCTCTTGACGCACCAAAGGATCCACACAGGGATGAAACCATTCAGGTGTGAGATTTGTGATAAAGCTTTTGTGACATCTTCCAACTTGCTGGTACACCAGAGGATTCATACAGGGGAGAAGCCCTTCAAGTGTGATGTTTGCGAAATGACTTTCACCCACTACTTTGATTTCATGCGACATCAGAGCATTCACACGGGGGAGAAACCCTTCAGATGCGAGTTTTGCGATAAAAAACTCGGCCCTCCTGAGATACTAGAGAACTCATAGAGGAGAGAAACCATTCATGTGTGAGGTGTGTGACAAATCATTTTCGGAGTCATCTACCCTCTGCATCCATCAACTATTCACACTGGGGAGAAACCATTCACATGCAAATTGTTTGACAAATCATTCTTGTGGGCATCAGCCCTCCACACACACCAATACAAACACACTGGTCAGAAGTTATTCGCATGTGAATTGTGCAACCAGTCACTCTCAGGGTAATGGAATCTCCATGTCCATCAACGAATCCACAATGGAGAAAAGGTCTTCATGTGCAAGGTATGCAACAGGTCTTCTCAAGGTCATTGTATCTCCTGATCCATCAGAGGATCCACACATGGGAGTAACTCTTCAAATGTGAAGTGTGTATGAGAGACCAAGTCTTCACAGTTATCGATGATTGTGAAACATTGACACATTCATACTGGGATGAGGTCATTCAGGTGTGAAGCTTGTCAGATGGTTTTCCCCCAATCCTCTGAACTCCTGATGCACAGACAACCAGAGAATCCATAGGGGCCAAAAGCCCTTCTAAAGTGAGGTGTGTGATAGAGCATCATACATTCAGTGACACTATTAAATCATGGACACATTCACATAGAACATTACAGCGCAGAACAGGCCCTTCGGCCTTCGATGTTGCGTCGACCAATTAAGAAAAAACAATGACCCTCTAACCTAAACCATTCCCTTTTCATCCATAAACTTATCTACTAACCTCTTAAACGCCACCAAACTTGGCGCATCTACAACTGCAGCAGGCAGGGCATTCCATACCCTTACCACCCTCTGGGTAAAGAACCTACCTCTGACATCCGTCCTATAACTACCACCCCTTAATTTAAAGCTATGTCCCCTCGTGCTAGCTTTCTCCATCCTAGGAAAAAGGCTATCACTGTCCACCCTATCTAAACCTCTAATCATCTTATATGTTTCAATAAGGTCTCCTCTTAGCCGCCTTCTTTCTAACAAAAACAACCTCAAACCCCTCAGCCTCTCTTCATAAGACCTGCCTTCCATACCAGGCAACATCCTGGTAAACCTCCTCTGTACCCTCTCCAATGCCTCCACATCTTTCTTATAATGTGGGGACCAGAACTGCACACAATACTCCAAGTGCGGCCGCACTAGAGTTTTGTACAGTTGCAACATGACGTTGCGGCTCCGAATTTCAATCCCTCTACCAAGAAAAGCTAAGAGAAGCTGATAAGTGTCAATGAGAAGCAACTCAAGTATGAGGTTTGTTACCAGGATTTTGGACTATCAGTGGCCCTCTTGAATCACCAGTGCATTTGAACAAGGGAGAAACCATTCACGTGCGAGGGGCTTTTTCAGAATTCATTTACACCAACTAATGAGGTGTGTAACAAGGTTTTCACAAAGTCATCATGCCTCTGGCTCCATCATACATGCCTCTGGCTCCATCAGACATGCCACATTGGAGAGGGCACTCTGTGTGAGGTTTGTGATAAAGCTCTCATGATATTTTTGACCTTCATATACAACAGCAGATTCAGACTCGGGTAGAACTCTTCAGGTAAAATGTTTGTCACAAACTTTTCAGTTCTTGTGAAGCACCAGTGGATCCACATAGTAGAGAAATAATTCAGATGTGTGTGAGGTTTTTACACAACATAATACTTGGACCATAAATGTATGTACATAGAGGAAAAAGCCTATTGATATGAGTTCTGTAATAAAGACTTCTTGGAACATCATTGAACCCACATGGGAGACAAATATTTCCAGTGCGTCATGTGCCAGGATTGTTTCACCTATTCTGCCTCTCTCACCAAACACACCACAGATTAGGAAACAGTTCACCTGCTTCCCCTATACAAATTGTTTGTGTTGTTTACCCTCCAGTGCTCACACAGGGGAGCTGTCCTTCCAAAGCACTGTCTGTCTCAGCAGTGTGTGTCTCCAACTTCTCCCAGAATCAGTCCAATCATTTCAAGGTTCAGTTAACCTTTGACCAGATCACTAAACATCACCAAAAGAAAACATCAATATGTCTGCTGCTTATTCACAACTGTCACTGTGTCTCTGGGAGGATTTCCTCAGTCACAGGAAATAAGTGATTCAGAGAATATGTTTCAGGAATTTCCTCTGGATAAGAAGGAAATAGTTTCTATAGCAATATTTAATTCCTTTCTTGAAGATGGTTACAGTCGTCACATTCCTAAATTTAGGGGGGAGTTCTTTGTCCTCCCAAATGTGTAGAGTAAATTCATGGAGTCTTGATGTGATCAGAAGTCCTCAGCTGGAATACCATCGGGATTGCAGGCTTTGTTGTTTTTCATCTGATTGATTGCTGCAGCTCTCCCATCGATGGTGACTCACCCATGAATTCTACCATAGGCACTGGGATAGACCAGCTTCATTGTGCATTCATGTCTGAGGAGTTGTTAGGAATATTCTTTTCAGCATTAACAATTAACATTGTCTTCCTTAAAAAGAGAAACACCATTCTTGAACAAAGAGGATTTTGTCTATCTGATCTTGGGCTATAGATGACCATAGTGATTTCCTCTCATGATAATAAGAATATTGTTGGATCTCTTCCCATCACACGTCCTTGAGTTTTAACCTTGGGTTGTTCTGCCAGATCATAAAGGTTGATTGTTTTTGTTCCGGGGGGTCACATATTTCAGCCTCGTGTTCGTCAAGTTCTCTTGACATCCTGAGTCATTAAAGTTCAGTGTAATTTCTCATCATCAGAATTTGGAGCCAAACTAAATGGTGGCGGCATGGGCTCGTTGGGCTGAAGGGCCTGTTTCCCGTGCTGTTTTGTTCTTTGTTGTTAAAGCACAGGGATTTTAAAGAAACTTCTGTCTGTAGTATTCTGAGAGAATTTCCCCCGATGTGAGTGTGTATGTTAGTAAAGTGAGCCAGTTGTCAGAAATGGGTATGGGGTAGCATCAATCTTGCTTTAGTTAGTGGTGTGAATTATAGATCCTCTTCAGGTAATGGGTGTTTGACTAATACATGGGTTATGTTTGTACTCTCCTGTTTGGGAAGACTACTATCGTAAGTATGGTGAGGGCGTTGGGAGTGAGTCTCTGCAGACCTGAGTTCCCTTAGCCCATCATACTTCGATGTAATAATGCTGTAATATGTGCACCTGACATTCTTTTAAGATTCATTTCTTATTCTGGGAAAGCCATTGAGTCATTTTCAAATGTTTTGTTATTTTGGTTGATTTAAACTTTGGTATAAGATGAATATTTTGTTGTTTATTTGCTGTTTTATCAATCTTCTGAATTATTTATAACCCACAATAAATTCACTTTTTAGCTTAACTGAGGTGATGGGTGTTTGACTCCATACCATGGGTAATGTTTGTACTTTTTGTCTGGGAGGCTACTATCCTGAATATGGCGAGGCAGTGGGTGTGTGAAGCAAATAAATCAGATTAGATTCGAAAGATTCAATAGACAGGGCCTCATTCTGTGGAGTTTAGAAAAATTAGATGATATTCAAACATACAGAATTCCTATGTATTTGACAGGATAGGTGCAGAAAGGATATTTTCCATGGCTGGGAAGGTGGTATAGACTACTGGAAAACAATCTCTTCACCTTTCACATTTCATGTTCTGGGAAAAGTCTTGAATCATTTACAAATGCTTTGTTATTTTAATTGATTCAAAGTTTGAAATAAACTGAACATTATGTTGTTTATTGTTTTATCAATCTTCTGCATAGATTTATAACTCACATTCACTTTCACTCAAACTACCTGATTTGTCATTCACTGAAACTCTCAGGGGCCTACAATAACAGTTCTATATACAATATATTAGTCACTGTCACTGTGGCCTGCTATACTTTCTCCATCAATGGGTTTAGAATTTCCAGTTCACAGGAACCAGAACATTTCCCTGAGAAAGAAACTCATGTATTTAAATATGATTTTTCACAAATATAAGGCATCTGAAAGTGCTTTGCAGCCAATAATGTGCTTTTGAAGTGTGACAGTTTTTGTAATGGAGGAAACATGATAGTCAATTGTTGCACAGCAAACTCCCATAAACAGCAATGTGATAATGACCAGTACTTTGTTTGCAGGATCTATATTGATCAGGACATCAGAGGTAACTCTCCTGTTTTTATGCACTGCAGAGCAATAGAATGTTTTATGTTCACCTGAGAGTGCAGAAGAGGCCTTGGTTTAACTTACCTGAAATATCGTACCTCTGTGCAGCACTCCCTCAGTACTGCACCAAAGTGTCAGGCTCATTGCTCAGGTCTCTGGAGTGAGATTTGAACTCACAACTTTCTGACTCAGTGATGAATGTGAATGCTAATAAAGCCACAGCTGACAGTAATGTACAATATTTCTGTTGTATTAGATTCAGCTTCTAATGGATTAAATCCCAAAGCTGTGCACAGAATGCTTTTTCTCTGTAAACTGGCAGCATGAAAGTTTGATTTGATTTAAACTGGTGATGAGTTCAAGCTGCAGTTATTGTTTTCTTTGTTCCTGAAATTGTGAAAGGTGGTAAATTCCCTGTCTCAGCTGGAATGGACATCTTAAGGAATTGTCTGCAATCAGTACAGCTGATTAACCATTTTGCTTTCATTCACTCATGAAAATTCTATTCTAACAGTCCGTCAGGAATAAAACTCAAGGATTAACCCATTCTTCCCAGGAAAGCTCCATGTTAGTTTTAGTGAGGTTTTTGAACTTGTTTCCAAATCCCTCCATGCCCCATCCCCTTCCTATTTCTGTAATCTCTTCTACTCCTCTGCACTGCGCAGGAGAGTCAACCAGGACTTTTCATGCTGAAATCCTGTAAAGAATACTGTCCACTGTTCCACTGTCTCACTGAATAATGAGTGGTGAGTTTTTGCCAATTGCTGGAAAATGAGAAGATAGAGTGACAGAATTGGGGAAGAGGGAGAAAAATATAGAAGATTGAGGACAAAGGCGAGATAGGGAAGGGGAGCAGATATATAGTTATTTGTTTTCATTCTTGGTATGTAGGCCCCACTCGCTGGGCCAGCATTTACTGCCCATCCCTAATGGCCCTTGAACTGAGAAGCTTGCTCAACCATTTCAGAATATGTGGGTGGCATGTAGCACAATGGTTAGCACTGCTGCTTCACAGCTCCAGCGACCTGGGTCATTGGAGCTGGCTTGGGTCACTGTCTGTGGAGTTTGCACATTCTCTTCGTGTCTGCGTGGATTTCCTCCAGGTGCTCTGGTTTCTTCCCACAGTCCAAAGATGTGCTGGTTAGTTAATTGGCCGTGCTAAAATTGCCTTTTATGTCCTGAGATGCGTAGGTTAGAGGGATTAGCAGGTAAATATGTAGGGATATGGGGGTAGGGCATGGGTGGAACTGTGGTGAGTGAAGACTCGATGGGCCAAATGCCCTCTTTCTGCAATGTATGGATTCTACTCTATGATATGAAAGAGTTTAAAAGGTTTATTTACTAGTGTCACAAGTAGGTGTACAGTAACATTGCAATGAAGTTACTGTGAAAACCCTCGAGCTGCCACACTCTGGCGCCTGTTTAGGTGTACTGAAGGAGAATTTAGCATGGCCATTGCACCTAACCAGCATGTCTTTCAGACTGTAGGAGGAAACCAGAGCACCCAGAGGAAACCCACACAGACATGGGGAGTAGGTGCAGATTCTGCACAGACAGTGACCTAAGCCGGGAATTGAACCTGGGTCCCTGGCACAGTGAAGCAACAGTGAGTTAACCACATTGGAAAGGAAGGAAAGTTTAAAGGTGAAGGAATGGAAGAGAAGAGTAAATAACACCTTCCTTCCTGTGACCATCTGTGTCCCTCTTCTGTCCACGTGCTGAACCCACCACTGCTCATCATCACTGCCTTGGATGTTATGGGTCTTCCTCTTCTGATCTGCTGTCAAACACATCCCAGGCTGCACATCCCACACTGATGTTGTCAGTTTGAAAGCCTCTGAGGATGAAGAATGTTATTCCCACACTAGAAATCTCTGTCAAACATTTACCGGGGGAACTGAGACAGCAGCTGTAATAAGTGAGGTTTTATTCAGATGGGACAATGACAAGTTTAAATCCCCACCTGATCTGCTGCTCAAAGTCGCCTCTATTTCACCGGTCAGTTTCCCAAACTTCAGGAAACTCCTGTTACTCCAGAAATATTAGGATTTGCTGTGAGAGACGTCAATCAGAGAGCCCACCCACTCTGCCCATTCCCTCCTCTTCCTCTTTCACAGCTGCTTCACTTCCTATAGGGACTGAAAACCAAGTGAGGAGATGGTGAGTGAAGGAGCAGAATTTATAATAATTACATTGCATAATATCCACACTAATGTTCAGGCAGTCTGACTATCCTGTGGGGAATCAGGTGTGGAAATGTCCCTTATTCTGTGTGAGAAGATCCAGTTGAGAGACCTGTTTACTCGGTGTTTTGTGCTGAGCTGTTTGATTGGAACTGTGTGTTGGATATTGAGTGTGTTTATTGGAACATAGAAAAACTACAGCCCAAATATTTCCTTCTGGTTTACAGGCTGAGTTTTATTGCTGGATCACTACTGAATATAAGAAGGTGAGATGTAATTATCCGGGAGATGCAGAATGTCTGAGGATTCTTACTGATTTCCTATTGTTGAATTATGAGAGTGTGTTGGGAGCTGGTGATTATCCAGTGGACTGTGAATGGTCAGTTCCATCTGTATGTCGGGATCTGAATGATTCCTATATTTTTCAAATCTCCCCAAGACCTCTCACTCCCCATGTCAGTAACCTCCTCAGAAGAAAAGACTCGCATTTATATCAAGCGTTTCAGGGCTACTCAATGTCCCAAAGCTCTTTATAGCCACTGAAGTATTTTTGATACGTAGTCACTGTTGTAACGTTGGAAATTTGGCAACCAATGTAGGCATAGCAAGCTCCCACAACAGCAGTATGACAATGCCCAAATAATCTGTTTTTTAAAAATGTTGAATCAATGATTGTTACATTCCCACTGGAGACCAATAACATGCAAAAGAAATTTAAATTCCCAGTGATCAACTGAAAAAAAATCTTAAGGACAATTTGAAATTTTCAGAATTTTAATCTGATAATTTGACTAAACAATAGGTAGGCAGCCACTAATACAATAAATTGGAGTAAAGATAACACCACTTTAACTTTTTACCTGACTGAACACTCTACACCAGTTAGACATTTACTACAAGCTACCCTAGATGTTTAGCCTCTTTCCTAGGTTCAAACCTGGACTTTATAACCCTTGATGTTCCTGATATATCTATCTACTCTTTTGCTGACAATCATGGAATGAGGGCTGTGCCAAGCTTGAGATTGTGGTGAATACAATCTTGTTACTGCTGATAGCTCACTGCACCTCTTGAAACCCAGCTTTGGGACTTGTCCTTAGTCTGCTTCCCCAGTGATGATTAACAGGGTGAAATACTCACTCATCAGCTGGGATGGGAGTGGTGGTTTTCCTTGCACTTATTTGACCTGAAGACTCTATGGAGTCAGTATTGAGGACTTCACATGTGACTGGGATGGGACATTCCCAGGGATGGTGAGGGAGGAGTCTGAAATGTTTCCAGATTGATATGATTCAGTGATACTTGACCAGTCTATGGAACAGCTCTCCTCACTTGTCCTCAGACCTTGATAAGAGAGACTTTAAAGGTTTCAGTGGGCTGAGACCATCTTAACCTTATTCTGACACAATGCCAGGATTGTCCAGCTCTCCCTGATTTTCCTTTTATTGGACTTTGTAATGATTGTTTTCCATTGTTTGCTGGACCACTTCACAGGGCAGCTCAGCGTCAACAATGTTGTGTGGGACTAGAGTCAGATATAGACCAGACTAGGCAATTGCAGCTTCCCTGAAAGACACTATTTTATTTTTGGGATGATCTGAAAGTTTTTATGGTTTTAGTTTGATTCAATTCCAAAATGTATTAAATTCAGTATCACAACATGGTGGGATTGAGGTAAATAACACAGCTGTTATTTAGGGGAAACTAGATAATACAAGGAATAAAGGAACAGATATGCTTATAGAGTGAGAGGAGACCTATCTTTTAATATCTTCTTAAAAGATATTATCTAAAGGCCTCGGCCTTTCCCAAAATCCTGGTCTTGTATTTGATATTTTGCCCAGTGCTGTGTCTGATAGCTGAATTTGGAATGTGCAGTCTGAGTGACTGCAGTGTAACTAATTTCCCAGGATAAACCAGAAGCCTTCAATTAGCTACACTGAGCTATATTTTCCTTAGCTTTGAGCACTACCTGCCCAGTGTGTTTTTCAAATAATTTTAGAAAATAAGGGGACAATTTTCAAAATTTCCATTAAACTAACATTTCTCCTGAATGTTTTTAATATTGAACACACATTCTAAGGCTAAAACTGATCTTTACCAGCCCAACATGAGGTCATAGTGAATTTATAGCCAGCTTTACACTCCATCATCTGTCTTTTCTATTGTTCTCATGGTGCCTGGGAATATGGGGTCTGGGTATAGGAATGAAAGTAGCCATATCGTCTGCTCCTAGTCACAGTCCAGTATTCCTGCTGGAAACAGACGGTGTGAGATAGTCAAGTGAGGAAAAAGAAAGGACTTGTATCTGATCCCCAAATAGGGGAATGGCAGACTGGCACTTACTATGGAACAGTTTCTAACTGAGTCAGCCCCTTCAACAAAGAAGAAGAGGGAATTGTAGGAAATCATATTTCCTTTTCCTGTTTTACAGAAGGATTGCACAGTACTACAGCAGAGAATACAGAGAGGATAGATCCTGACCATTGCCCAAGGAACAACTGTGGGAAGATGTCCAGTTCCTTCACAGCATTGCCCAACAGAGAAGTTTGGACAGTGAAACCATCATCTGGAAATCAGTTAGGTCAGGGGAGCTTTGACATATATCAGGTCTGAAAATGGTCAGTGGTGTTGAATCTTCCAAACTTTCCGAAGGTTTTCTGTGAGTGATCGGTATGGGTGAGGCTGGGAAAAAGTGTGAGTGAACTCCAATCATTCATTGGGCCTCATTAACTACTGAGTCATTCCCATAGAGAGAGACTGTTCAAGCGTGCGTGAAGGGCTCCACAGGCTCTTAAGATCTCCTAACTCATGAAATGCTTCTCTTTTATCTGAGCTGAGCAGTGACATGGAAGAGAAACCATTCACGTGTGAGGTGTGTGACCAAGCCTTCACGCGGTCATCGACATTGCTGCAACACCAACGCATTCATACTGGGGAGAAGCCATTCAAGTGCGAGGTGTGCAACAAATCATTCACACGGTCATCGATTCTCCATACACACCAACGTACTCATACAGGGGAGAAACCATTCAAGTGCAAGGTGTGTGACAAATCATTCTCACAGTCATCGATCCTCCGCGCTCACCAACGCATTCACACAGGAGAGAAGCTGTTCATTTGTGAGGTGTGTGACAAAGGCTTCACATTATCATCCAGTCTGCTACGCCACCAGACAGTCCACACAGGGGAAAAACCCTTCAAGTGTGAGGTTTGCGGGAAAGCCTTTGCAACATCTACCAGGCTCATGATACACCAGAACATTCATGCAGAGGAGAAACCCTTCAAATGTAAGGTTTGTGAGATGGGTTTCACCCAATTCTGTCATCTCTTGTGTCACCAGAGGATTCATACAGGGGAAAAGCCTTTCAAGTGTGAGGTGTGTGACCGAGCCTTCACACATCCATCAACACTCGTGCAACATCGCCGCGTTCACACTGGGGAGAAACCATTCATGTGTGAGGTGTGTGATAAATCATTCTCAGACTCATCGACACTCCGCGCACATCGACGGGTTCACACAGGCGAGAAACCTTTCAAGTGTATGGTGTGTGATAAATCATTTTCACAGTTATCGAATCTCCGTGCACACCAACGCATTCACATACAGGAGAAATCATTCATGCATGAAATCCATGACAAATGATTCATGTGATCATTGGACCTCTGCAACCATTCATACAGGTGAGAAAATGCTCATATGCTGGTTTTATGACAAACTGTTTGATACTTGTTGATACTCTGGGTCCATCAGGCAGTAACTTTAAGATTGACAAGGATGCTCTCCTGTAGTCTTCACACAGCCTGAACGCTAGCAGATTCACACAGGGTGAGAAACAGTTTAACTGTGAGATGTGTGACAAAGCTTTCACGCAGTCAGTGTATCTCCTGGTCCATCAACACAGTCACATGGGTGAGAAACTCTATTGCTGTGAATTCTGGAACATTAGTGAATCCACACAGGAGACAAACCCTTCCAGTGTGATGTGTGACAGGATTGTTTCATCTCTTCCTCTCTCGCCAAACACTGACATCTCCACGTGGACTTGGAACTGGCTCACCTGTTTCCGTTACTCTGAGAGTTACTGTGTGCTCACGCTGGGGAGCTGTCCTTCCATAGCATTGTATGTCTCAGCATTGTCTCTCTCCAACCTCTCCCACAATCAGTTTGATTGTTTCAAAAAGGTCAATTTAACCTTAGGCCACATTCCAAACATCACCAAAAGAGTCGCAATCAGAGAAAAATTATCACCAAGACAAAGGAGGAGAAATTAGGAGGGGGGGTGATATGGTCAAAGCGGTGGGATTTCAGGAGGATTGTATAGGAGGAGAGAGAGATAAAGATGCAGAGAGTTTTAAAAAGGAAATTTTAAATATCTCTTAATGCCCAAGGTACATCAGTTCCAAACTCTCTTAATATAAGGAGAGCTACATGGAAGTCTTATGTGTGTGTTAATTTTTCATGGTGTCTTTCAACCCCACTGAGATTTCAGAGGAATCACATAGTGGAGCAACCTTTCAGTTATGAATCTTCACACCTATTACCATCTTGCATTCTCCTCTTAGCACATTCTACCTCTGACTCATGGTCTTTCCATGAATGGAACAGTTTAATCTTCATCCAAGGGTCTACCCTGACCAGACCCCACACAAATTTGAAAACCTCTATTTAATCTTCTTTCAACCTCCCCTCCAAGGACAACAGTCCCAACTTCTCCAATCTATCCATGAAACTGAAGTTGCTCATCCTTGGAACCATGCTCATGAATCTTTTTTGCACTCTCTCTAATGCCTTCACAGCCTTCCCAAAGTGCTGTGTCCAGAACTGGAGACAATACTCCAGTTGAGTCTGAAACAATGTTTTGTGCAGGTTTAACAAAGCTTCCTTGTTTTTGTATTCTGTGCCTGTATTGATGAAGTCCAAGATGTTGTATGCTTTATTGACCGCTCTCTTAACGTGTCCTGCCACCTTCAAGATTTATGTGCTTATACTCCAAGGTCCCGCTGACCCTGTGCCCTCTTTAGAATTGTATCCTTTATATTGTCTCTCTACATTCTTCCTATCAAAATAAATTACTTCACTCTTCTTCACATTAAATTTCATGTCCCACATTTCAAATTCGTCTATTCTACCAACAGTCTATGACCTGTTGAAGTTCTTTGCTATCCTCCTCAAAGTTTGTAATACTCCCAAGTTTCTTATTATGTGAAGATTTTGATATTGTGCCCTGTACATCAAAGTCTATGCAATTGATATATTTTTGGAAGAACTGGCATCCTAACACTGATATGCACGATCTTCTTGGAGATCTTCTCCACTTGGACCCAGCAGTTTGCAGTGTCAATGGTAATCATGATGTGGAGATGTTGGCGTTGGACTGGAGTAAACACAGTAAGAAGTCTCACAAACCAGGTTAAAAGTCCAACAGGTTTATTTGGTAATAAACACCACTAGTGTTTGCCTTCAGGGCAGACCCCAAAGCTAGTGGTGTTTATTACCAAATAAACCTGTTGGACTTTAACCTACTGTTGTGAGACTTCTTACTGTGTTTACCCCACCCCAACGCCGGCATCTCCTTAATATTGGTCCCAGAGAAACTCAACTACAATCCCTCCTCCAGCATGAAAAACATCCAGTAAACAATAGTTTCCTGTCACTTAGCCAATTTTATATCCATGTTTCCCCTCTTTTATTCCATGAGCAATAACTTTACTCACAAGTCTGTTATGTAGTACTTTATCAAATGCCTTTTGGAAGTCCATGAACAGCACATGAACAATATTACCCTCATCAACCCTCTTAATTCATTATAAAAACTCAAACTGAGTTCAACATAATTTTCTGTGAACAAATTTATGTGCCCTTTCCATAATCAATCCATATTTGCCCAGTTGATTATTAATTTTGTCCTGAATTACCACCACCAAGATTAAACTGACTGCCTTGTATTTGCTTTGATTTCAATTTATCTGGGTCAGATCCACTTTTATCCCATTGAAGTTGGATTATTTTTACTCTGGGTTGTTCCTTGTCCTTTTCTATAACCAAGCTAAACCTTAAGATACAATGATCACTATTCTCTAAATATTCTCCTGCTGATGCATAATCCACTTGGACCCCTCATTCTAAAGAACCAGGTTCAGCAATGCCTCCATTCTTATTGAAGTGGAATCATACTGCAATAGAAAACTCTCCTCAACACACTTGAACAACTCTTGCTTCTCTCTGCCATTTACACCATGACTATACCAATCTATATTTGCATAATTCTTGCACATCTCTGTAATTTTCTTGCAATATTTTTCCTCCGCATCTTTCTCACTTGGTTTCCCATTGATTACATTAAACAATGGAATTACTTTCTTTTTATATTTTTAACCTCTAACAAAATTGATTTCATCCTTGACCCTCTCCAGCTCTCACTCCAGCTCTGTAATGTTGTCCTTCATCAATATTACCACCGCTCCTCCTTTCCTTTCTTCCCTATCTTTCCTGAATATCTTGCATCCAAAAATATTTAATACCCAGTCCTACATTCCTTTCTCACATGATAATCTGCTGGCATCTCACCAATATTATTTACCACACTCTGCATTCATAAACATTCAGTTTAGACTTTGTTCCTTGCCACCCCACCTGACGCTATCCTCTCCTAATATCTCACTATTTCCTGCTCCAGTGCTGTCCCTGCCAATACTCTGTGAACCTTGATGTTTCTTTCTAGTGTGACCTGCTAGTTCCCACATCCCTGCCAAGATAGTTTAAACCCTTCTTGGCAACTCACCAATTTTATTTACCATATTCCATGTATTTACAAACATGCACTGTAACCCTAATTTAGATTCTGATTATTTCTCAGTATCTGAACCCAGTTATTATCTCACTATTTCTTACTCCAGTACTATCTGTCTCTGCCAATACTCTATGAATCTTGTTGTTTATCTTTAATCTCCTGGTTCTCATTCCCTTCTCAAGTTAGTTTAAACCCTCCCCAGTAGCACCACCAAATTCCCTGAGAAGAAAATGGTCCTGTCTCTGTTTAGGAGTACCCCACCCAGCCTGTACAGATCCCATCTCTCCTAGAACTGATCCCAATAATCAACTGACTCAAGAACAGCTTCTTCCCTGTTGTCATCAGACTTTTGAATGGACCTACCTTGCATTAAGTTGATCTTTGTCTACACCATAGCTATGATTGTAACATATTTTGTATTCTTATTTCCTTCTCTATGAATTATGCTTTGTCTGCATAGTGCATAAGAAACAATACTTTTCACTGTATGCTAATACATGTAACAATAATAAATCAAATCAAATCAATGTCCCAGGAATCTAAAGCTGTCCAAATTGCTCCATATCTCCAGTCACACATGCATCTGTTTTAAACTCATTTTTCTATACATTTTTTCTACACTTGTGCATGGAATCTGAATTAATCTAGATTTATGAGATCCTTCTTTCCAATTTCCAGCTGAGCTCCCTAAATTCTGACTGCAGGACAACATTGGTTTTTCTGTCTATGTCGTTGGTACTGATGTGGACCACAATTTTGGCTGTTCCCCTCCATCCCCTCGCACAACTTAGGGTCTTTGCAGCCACTTATGACATCTTTGACTCTGGCATCAAGGGGACAATACATCCTGGATTCATCCGCTGAAATATCTCTCTGCTCCCCTATTAAATATATATGTTTTAAATTCATTCCTGGGACATGAGCGTTGCTGGCTGGCCAGCATTTATTGCCCATCCTTTGAGAAGGCGATGGTGAACTGCTACCTTGAATTGCTGCAGTCCATGTGTTGTGGATTGACCACAATGCCATTAGGGAGGAAATTCTACTACTGTTACTACTCCAGGCTCCTTTGTATCCTCTGAAAAACTGAACCAGCTGGTTGGAGAGATGCACTCAGGGACTTGCCTTCCTGTCACTTTCTGACATCAGCTCTGAACAACCTAGCTTAATTTTAATGCTCTTGTATTGGACTGACCCACTAAAGGAATAGTTTCTTTCTAACCACCATATCAACTTGTTTAATCATTTGAAACACCTCAATTAAATTACCTCTTCATTTTCTACATTGAAGGGGATGCAAGCTCAGTCTGTACAACCTTATCACATAATTTAATCATTTCAGCCCCAGGAATATTTTGGGTGAATCTATGCTGCACTCCCTGCAAGGACAGTCTATTCTTCCTGAGGTGAGGTGCCCAGAACTGAACACAGTTCTACAGATAGAACTCTGTTTAGACTCTATGTACCTATAACATAACTTCCACAAGGACACAATTGATTTGGGGGAGTGGGGGAAGAAGTTGTGAGTTATCTTTTCTCTTCAGGGTAGTCCTGGAGTTTTGACAGAGAAAAATAGGACCTTGATGTGGTCCAATCAGATTTGGTGATGGATGGCTAAACCCAGTTCTGTACCAGATACACTCAAATCTTACCTTTTGGAGTAGAGAAGCAGAAAGATCGATCAGGAAGGAAGTAAAGGTTAATTTGGAAACAAGGATGTAGAAGGTGGATAAAAGGAAGTAGTTAAACTAAATTGATGACTACAAAAGCATTGTGGTGAATGGAGGGTCAAAGAGCAGAGTGTTGGGAATTAGAAAGTGCTGGCCAACTCACCTGGGGGAAGAGTGTCTCCCAGGAGTGGAAACTGGTCCATGGACCCACATGACCACTGGATTTTTGAAATCATTATTGGGTTTGTATGATAGAAACAAACCCATTCTGTGTCATTAAAGTTTGGTGTAATTTCTGATCAAAAGAATTGGGTGCCAGATTAAAGCACAGATTTTAAAGAAACTTCTGTCTGTAGTATTCTGAGAGAGTTTCCCCTGATGTGAGCATGTTACTAATGTGAGCTAGCTCTCAAGAGTTGATATGGGGTAGAATCAAATGCTGCTTTAGTTGGTGATGTGAATTATGATGTAAAGATGCCAGCGTTGGACTGGGGTGGTAAGAACTCAGTAAGAATTTAGCAACACCAATTTTCAATCCAACCGATTTATTTGATAGTAAATCTGCGAGCTTTCAACACTCTCTCTGGGTCTTCATCAGGCAAATGCAGTGTCAGGCAAAAGAACACTGCATTTGCCTGACGAAGACACAGAGAGAGTGTTGAAAGCTCGCAGATTTACTATCAAATAAATCGGTTGGATTGAAAATTGGTGTTGCTAAATTCTTACTGATGTGAATTATAGACAGATCCTTTTCCTGTGATGGGTGTTTGACTAATACCAAGGGTAATGTTTGTACTCTCCTGTTTGAGAGGACTACTATCCTGAGTATGCTGAGGAAGTGGGTTCCCTGAGCCCATCATATCTTGGCGTAATAACTGTGTGATATTTTCATTCTAATGCTCTTCCAAGATTTATTTTATCTTCTGGGAAATATCTTCAACTGCTTTGTTATTTTGATTGATTCTAATTTTGGTGTGACCTGAATACTGTGTTGCTATTTTATAAATCTTCTGTCTAGCTTTATAATTCACAATAAATTCTTTCTTTAAACTTAGCCGAAGTTATCTGATTTATCAGCATGGTGCGTTCCTCTTCACTAAAACACTCAGGAACCTCAGGAACAATCTTGCATACAATATACAGCAAAGTCTTGCCATCCATGACGGTTATATTCCCACAAATCCTCTCAAATCCCGAAATCCTGAATGATGAGTATGCTTTTCAGTGGCACTCAATTAGATAGGTTCCAGTTATACGAATGCAGTATTGGTTTGTGCAGTTACTCTCAGGTACATTATGGTGCAGTACATGGCAGATGGGGAGCTTCAGAGTAACACATGGATTGAAAATTTTAAAATGAGGCAGACAAAAATGGTGAATCTTTCAATATTGAACAGAGCTGTAACTGGAGCTCTGACTGTAAAGTCCAGACACTTCTGGGTTAATTTCAGCTGCAAGATCCAGACATTTCTGTCTTAATTTTAGCTGTAAAATCCAGACAATTCTGGGTTAATCGCTCTGTTCAGGCTACATTTCAGCTACAATCATTGCAGTCTCTGCTCTGTCATGGATGCCATGCTAGAGGAGAGAGGGGGAAGAAAATATGGATCAGCAAACATTGTTCATGTGATGTACAAAGTTGAAAGCACGGATGTGAAAACATGTACCAGGAGTCACGAAAGGCAGCTTTTCATCCTGAACTGGTATATATTCTCTGTCAATGAGTTTATAATTTCCAGTTCACAGGAAGCATAATATTTTCCTAAGAGAGAACAACTTGAATTTTTTATCAACTTTCACAAACTGAGTGTCAAAAGCACTTCACAGCTTTTTAAAAAGTAGTCACTGTAATGTAGCAAACATGCCATCTCTCCCATCACTAGATGCACTATGTCTGGAGAACTCTCTTCCTCTGTTTCTCCAGGACAATCACTTTAGTAAAATGCTAACATCAGGGGAAACTCACTCAGAATACTACAGACAGAAGTTTCTTTAAAATCTGTCCTTTAGCCTGGCACCCAATGCAGAATTTGGTCAGAAATTACACCAAACTTTAATGACACAGGATGGAGCTTGTCTGTATCATACAAACCCACTTTTGCTCCCAAAAATGACATTTGATAACATTAAAATCAGTAATACAGGAGTGCCTGAATGACTGAAGCAGGAGAGTCTTGATCCTGATCCAGGTGTGCGATTGGCCCAGGTTAATCCCACACTCCAGGGACAGTTCAGACAGATAAAAGCAAAATACTGTGGATGCTGGAATCTGAAACAAAAACAGAAAATGTTGGAAAAACTTAGCCGGTCTGACAGTATCTATGGAGAAAGAATAGTTAGTGTTTTGAGTTTGTTTGATTCTTCAGAGCAGAAGAATCATATAGATTTGGAACGTTAACTCTGTTTTCTCTTTACAGATGCTTTCAGACTGCTGACCTTTTCCAGCATTTACTGTTCAGATGGAGCTTGACTCTGTGTCTAACCCATGTTGTACCTTCTCTGTGAGTGAGTGTTGAGATAGGATCGATGTGGAGAAGTTGTTCATCACCTTTTGAAATATGGAGAAGTTATTTCTTCACGTTCCCATTGCAGTGTTTTTTAAATGCGATGAGGCTTTCTGCCTCCCTTTCAGATAGTGAGTTCCAGACCAGCGCCGTCCTCTGGATGAAAAATTACTCAACTCCCCTCTAACCCTTTCATCAATGACTCTAAATTTCTGCTTCCTGGTTACTGACCTCTCTGCTCAGGGAAATATTAATGAAACAGTCCCATCAGTTGCCTCTACCACTTCCCTCCCTTTCATTGCCTGCTTGGATAACTTTCCATTAATATCCCTACCTGCCTAAATCCTGAACTTGCATCTTTCTTTAATTTCTCTCCTTTCTTCTCTCCCTGCCCTCTCTGAGCTCATCTTGTCCATGAGACCCGCTTCATGTTCCCTCAACCTATTCTCACTAAACTACTGGTCATCCAACTTCCCTCCTGGTCCCCCCATGTTACCCAATATTGTTCATGGCTCTGTCTTCAGATACTTTTCCCTCTCTCCTTTAAATCTTTCTCTCCTCAAAAAAACACTTCAATCCTGCATCCTTGCAAACCAGGCTCTCATCTCCAACCTCCCTTTCTTTTCTAAAGTCCTTAAATGTGTTGTTGCTTTCAAATCCTGGAAGGGGTCTTGAGGTCAGGTGAGGAGCAGAGTGAGAAGTCAGATAAGTGCGGTAGCATCAAATGAGGAGCGAGACACCACCAGAGAGGTCTATTGAGGAGTAAGGGGTCTGTCTCCAACTGCCCGCCCCCCCCCACCCCCAAGTCAATCCCACATTTACAGAATCAATTGAGTCACAATATCAACAAGTTAAAGTCACTTCCAGATTTACACTTTCACTCCTATAGTGCCTCCCCAAATCACAGAGTCAGTCCTGGAGTCAACAAATCACTCCCAATATCAATCTCTTCTGTTCCTCTGTCCTGTGTCCATATATCTCCTCTCTCTTTCTTCTGTGCATGCACTGATCTCACCACTGCACATCATCGCTGCCTTGGATGCTGTGAGTCTTCCTCTTCTGCTGTCAAACACATCCCAGTCTGATGTTGTCACTTTGAATGCCTTTGAGGAGAAGAATGCTATTCCCACACTAGAAATCTGTCAAACATTTATCAGGGGAACTGAGACAGCAGCTGCAATAAGTGAGGTTTTATTCAGATGGGACAATGACAAGTTTAAACCCCCACCTGATCTGCGTGGTCACTATGCTACCATCTCTGGTGGGTCAATCCTATTGGTGGGACCTGACGTATAAAAGGTGGGTGGGAATGGGTGTAAGCTATGAATCAGTAACTGTGCTGTTGCTTGACTAGTCTATGGGACAACTCTCCCAATTTCCCAGTTCTCCCAATTTTGGCACCAGTCCTAGATATTGGTAAGGAGGACTTGTAGTATTGACAGGACTGGGTTTGCTGTTGTCAATTTCAGTATCTAGGTCGATGCCAGGTGGTCTGTCCAGTTTCATTCCATTGTTATTCTCACCTGAGTGAGAGTGGTTGGCTAGACCAATTCAGACAGCAGAAAAAATCAAACACATGGCGGTGGAGTCACATATAGGCCTGACTAGGTAAGGACCATCAAATTTCATTTCCTAATAAATCACAATCCAGACATTAACTGTTCAAGTCCAACTACATACATAGAGTTACAGTGCAGAAACAGGCATTCAGCCCAGTTGGTCCATGCCTGTGTTTATGCTTCACAAGAGCCTCCTCATCCTATTATGATAACTTTCTGATCCTTTATCCCTCATACTTATCTAGTTTCTCCTAAAAGACATCTATGTTATTCACCTCAACCACTCCATGTTGTGAAACTGAATTTAATACATTTGGAATTGAATCAAAATAGATCATGAAAACTTTCAGGTTGTCCTAAAACTGAAATATTGTCGTTTAGGGAAGGGAGCATGCTACTACTACTTGGTCTGGTCTACACATGACTCCAGTCCCACACAACACTGTTGATGCTGAGCTGCCTTCTGAAATGGTCCAGCAAACAATGAGAAACAATCACTACAAAGTCCAATAAGAGGAAAATCAGGGAAATCTGGACAATCCTGGCATTTGTGTCAGAATAAGATTAAGATTGTCTCAGCCCAGTGAAATCTGTAAAGTCTCTCTTAACAAGTCTGAGGACAAGTTCCCCAGTGAGGAGAGCTGCTCACAGACTGGTCAAATAGCGTGACGCTCAATGAGCTGTATCAATCTGAAAACATCCCAGATTCCTCCCTTATCACCCCTGGGAATGTCCCATTCCACTCACACATGGAGAAGTCCTCAATCTTGACTCTATGGAGTCTCATGGCTTCAGGTCAAACAAGATTGAGGAAAACTACCTCTCACCTTCCAGCTAATGAGTGAGTACTTCAACATGTTAATCATCACCGGGAAGTAGACTAAGGACAGATTTCAAAACTAGGTATCTGAGAGTTGCAGTGAGCCATCAGCAGCAGCAGGATTGTATTCACCACAGTCTCACAGCTGGCATAACTCTCATTCCATGATTGTCTGCAAACCAATAGATGGAGATGTCATGAGCAGCACTGGGTATATAGAGCCTTGGTTTTAACATAGTGAATATACTTCAGGATATAAGAGCAAAGATCTTAACAAGAATATTCCTTTGCTAACTGCATATTTGTGTGGATTTTATGGGATCTATATGAACTCTGATGCTTCACTCACTGGGTATTCATTGTCAAATATTTTTTTGGATATTATGGGATGTGTTCTGTATAAATGCTTCCTTCACTCAATATTCAGTCCTGAACATTAGTGTGGATATTATGCAATGTAATTATTATAAATTCTGCTTCTTCACTCACCATTTCTGGTTTTCAGTTCCTGCAGAAAGTGATCTAGCTGTGCAACAAGAGGAGAGAATAGATGTTGCTTCTTCTGGGTAACCAAATGAACTCAGTCATCGAATTCTATAGTATAAAAAGAGGTCCTTTGGTCAATTGTCTGTTCCAGCAATCGAGCACCTATCTATTGAGAAGGCAATTGCGTGATTACATTGTGATCACACTAGTAATCCAGAGACTTAGGGCAAGATCTGGGAACTGGATTCAAATCCCACCAGTACAGATGATGAATTCAATTTGAATTATCTGAAATTAAAAATCTGATGGTGACCATGAAAACATTGTCGATCTTCGTAAAAACCCATCTGGTTCATTAACGTCCTTTAGGGAAGCAAATCAGATGTCCTTACCTGGTCTGATAAACATATGACACTAGACATATGGTTGATTCTCATGTGTCCTCTGAAATGGAGGTCAGTTAGGGCGATAAATGCTGGCCTAGCCAACAACATCCACACAGCGTAAATTAATATTAAAAATTTAGTTTTCAACAAATAATAAAGTGAGGGATAAATTAAAACTCAGTTCCTTAAAGGGATATTGCCTTAAACTAAAAACAGAACTCCAAAAAAAATTAAAACCTCAAAAAAAAGTGTATTTGAAGGACCAAGAAAACATCCAAGTCTCAGTGCTACCCATGAGCAAGGGCTTGATGGCATCAGCAGATACTATATGCTCCCTTTTTTTGGGGTACCTGATAGTGAACATAGTTGTGGAAGAGGGGCAGATAGTCAGGATGGATGACCCCTGTGACCACATGGACCAATGAATGGCCAGCCTAGCTAGGTCTCAGAACAGGTCCATGAGGAGGTCCACCTCTCTCTCTTTCTTTGACACACACACACACACACACACACTCTTCACACTGCCTGAAAACCAGGAACGTGGGACTGAAGTGAAACCAAGAAAGAAAGTAGCAAATTTTTCTGAAAACTGAAAGGGGGGTGCAGCCTTGGCCAATTTGCATATATATGCGTGGCCCAAGGATTCCATAAGGCTGCAAAAAACACAGGCTTCTTGGGAATCTGTGAACCAAAGCACATTCTGGTTGTATGAGATTGCTACATGCTGTGGAGATGCTGGTGTTGGACTGAGGTAAAACAGAAACAAATCCCACAACACCAGCTTAGAGTCCAACAAGTTTATTTATAGCAAAAGTCGCAAGCTTTCGGAACAGGCTATCTTTGTCAGGTGGATGGGAGTGCTACATGCAACATCCTTCACCCCAGGTCCCTGATAACAAAGCGTGGGAGAGGGGGATGCTGCTGCATGGAAAACTGTCCACTGAGCACCACTATCACCAGACATAACGCTATACCCAGAGGTGAGTCCAGACAGAGTGGATGGTGAGTGCACACTCTGACTGATGTGTGAGAGCTATGATGTGGAGATGTTGGCGTTGGACTGGGGTGAACACAGTAAGAAGTCTCACAACACCAGGTTAAAGTCCAACTGTTGGAGTTTGATGTGAGATAACCCACAACTGTCAGTCCCTCGGATGTGGGCCGGTCCTACCTCATTGACCTCACCCCCTGGTGATGCAGTGGAGTTGCGCCTGTGGGGCGGCTCCAGCCCGCGATGTCTGCTGGGAGTTGTAGTTCTGCCGCGTGCCGTGGCGGTTGGAATGTGAGGAAGCGCGAGCTCCGAGTGGCTGTCACATGGGCGGGGCTGGAATTGGAGGTGCGCCCGTGTAAATGGCAGCCCCGGATGACGGCAATCGGAATCGCAGCCGGTTAACGTCTTCTCCCCGCCTCACCCCCCTCCTCTGTCCCTCACTCCCGTCTGACTCAACCTCCCATCTTCCATCCCTCATCCCAAGATTCCAACTTCAACCAATCGACAAACATCAGTATGGCATAGAGGGGAGCAATGGAGTCAATGGTGATGTTACATTTGGAAAAGGAGGGAGTGAGGCCTTCGAAGTCATCATTCAGCAAAATATTCATGTTTATAATGTGTAAAATACACACACACACACACACACACATATATATGTACAAGCTTGGTAGTATCAAAAGAATAGGAAAATGAGAAGTACAGCCAATGAACAGGAAAAGAAAACCAGAGAATCTAAAACAAGAAAGGGAAAAGGATCAATTTGACATCCTGGACCTGGAGCAATGCTGAGTTCATGAGTGATGGAATGAGAATGATATACTCAAGAGGAAAGACAGGGAATAAGGTTTGGCCGGTTGTCTAGGAAACTGCCAAATGTGTGACAGAAATGAAATGTGATTTAGGAATGCTGATACTCATGGAGCTAAAGGGGCAACTAATGGACATTACCACCATTTATGTACCCACAAGTCTACATCCAGATGAAACGTATGATAGATTTGAGAGAACAGGAGAGTGTGGGAAGAGCCAACCATTGATTTCAGAATAAAGCAAAATACTGTGGATGCTGCCAATCTAGAAATAAAAATAAAATGCTGGACAAACTTAGCAGGTCTGGCATCATCCATGGAAAGAGAAACGTTTGAGTCCAGGTGACTCAAGAAGAATAATACGGACTCAAAATTTTCACTCTGTTTCTCCATGGAAGATATCATACTTGTTGATTTTTTTTTCCAGCATTTTTCTATGATTGCTTTCAGGGAGTAGAACAGGATTGTTGGAAAAGGAAGAGACAACAAAAAAAAGGACTTCAAAAAATAAATTAGTGAAACCAAATCTGGTAGAATTTTGGGAAAGTACAAAATTAATGAAAACAAACAGGTTTTTTAAAAAATTCATTTACGGGATCTGGGCATCTCTGATTGGCCAGTATTTTTAACTCCTATTCCTAATTACCCTTGAGAGGTGGTGGCGAGCTGCCTTCTTGAAGCACTGCAGTCCGTGTAGATACTCCCACAATGTAAATAGAGGCATCATGAAAGATGATGATATTGATGGAAAAATGTTTGGCAATATAGGAAGATTTGAACTGGACTAGAATGGAGTGAGTGGCAGTAGTTAAAAACTGGAACGAAGCAGCCAGAGACTGACGCATGTGATCATAATGTTGATGAAAGTGTAAGCAACTGAGGAAGGTCAAAGGTGGAATGCATACAAAACAGTGGAACCTGGAGAGGCTGAAATAATTAAATGAAGAATTTGTAAATGAAGCATCAGCTGCAAAAAACTGGAAAATCACCAGCACAAATGAGCAATGGAAGATTAAAGAATCTGTCAAAGAAGGAGCAAATAACATTGGGTTTTTAAGAAGAAGATTGACAGAGAAACCATGAGTTAAGATTGCAATGTTGCAAAGGATAAAAGGGGCAAAATGGAAGAATATGGGCAACATAATGGCACAGTGGTTAGCATTGCTGCCTTATAGTGTTAGGGACCCGGGTCAATTCCTACCTTGGTGAGTTGGAATTTGCACATTCTCCCTGTGTTTGTGTGAGTTTCCTCCAGGTGCTCCAGTTTGCTCTCTCATCCTCCAAATTTGCAAGTTAGTAGTTTGCCATATTAAATTGCTCCTTGGAGTCCTAGGATGTGTTAGATGGACTAGTCGTGGTAAATGTGTGGGGTTGTGGGTATAGGATCAGGGAGAGGACCTGCGTAAAATACTCTGTCAGAGAGTTGGTACAAGCTCAGTGGGTTGAATGGGCTCCTTCTGCACTGTAGGGAATCTGTGATCTATACTGAAGATGGCGAGGTGAAATATAGGTACCTCAATAACAAGAGGAAAAACAAAAAAGGCTCATCAACAATGGCCAAAAGATCAGTGTGAAATACTCAAAGAATTGGATCAATTAGAAGGGTAGACATTATGTGTGCAAGGGAAAAGAGGATTCGTGACATTCAGCATAAAGGACCTCAGTGAGATAGAAGAGATGACAAAAGAGTTGGGGGTGTTGCTTTACTGATTAGGGAAGATACCTTGGTGGAATTATGCAGTGAGGCCATATGACAGAACTCAGGAACAGGAGTGGTGCAATCACACTGTTGGGTAGTACTGATAGAACTGATATATCAGCAAATATAAATACAACAGCATTGTTGTGATGGACCATTTTAACTATCTCAGTATAGACTGGGATTCCTTTAGTGCCAGAAGCTTGGATGGGGAAGAGTTTATTCAGTGTGTCCAGGAGTGCTTCTTGAGGCAATATGTAAATAGATCAACTTGGGAAGAGGCTTCTATTTCTAGGAAATGAGTGCAGATAAATGATTGATGTCTCAGGGAGACAATTTTGGGAACAGTGATCACAATTCTGTAAGTTTCAAGATAGAAGCATAGAACAGTACAGCACATTACAGGCCCTTCGGCCCTCGATGTTGTGCCGAGCTATGTCCAAACCCAAGATCAAGCTATCCCACTCCCTATCACTCTGGTGTGCTCCATGTGCCTATCCAATAACTGCTTGAAAGTTCTTAAAGTGTGTGACTCCACTATCAGTCTTTGCTCAACGACTCTGCACTGTCGTGTGTTGTGAAGGCCACCTTGGAGAATGCTTACTCAAAGGTCAGAGGTTGAATGTTCATGACCGCTGAAGTGTTCCCCAACAGGAAGATAACAATCTTGCCTGCTGATTGTTGAGCAGTGTTCATTCATCCATTGTTGTAACTTCTGCATGGTCTCCCTATGTAGCAGATAGTGAAGAGAATTGTCAGAGGATACAGCAGGTACACTCTTGCAATTCGGCCAACGTTGTCTACCTGATACATTGCAGGAAAGGATGTCCCAAGGCATAGTACATTGGGGAAACCATGCAGGCACTACGACAGCAGATGAATGAACACTGCTCAACAATCACCAGGCAAGACTGTTCTCTCCCTATTGGGGAACATTTCAGCAGTCATGGGCGTTCGGCCTCTGATCTTCGGCTAAGTGTTCTCCAAGGTGGCCTTCATGACTCAAAACAGTGCAGAGTTGCTGAGCAAAGGCTGATAGCCAAGTTCCGCACACATGACGATGGCCTCACTGGAATTTTGGGTTCATGTCACACTATCTGTAACCTTCATGACTTGCCTGGACTTGCAAAATCTCACTAACTGTCCTGTCTAGAGACAATACACATCTCTTTAACTTGTGCTTAATGCTCTCTCCACTTACATTGTCTGTACCTTTAAGATTTGATTAGCTGTAAAGACTCGCATTTCAATCAGTATTCTATAAATTGAGTTTGTGCCTTTATATACCCTGTTTGTGAAAAGATCTCCCACTCATCTGACGAAGGAGCTGCAAGCTCTCCAAAAGTTAATGCGTTTGCTATCAAATAAATCTGTTGGACTTTAACCTGCTGTTGTAAGACTCGTTATTGGGCATAGAAAGCAGAGAGTAGCAGTAGAAGTGCACTTTTCAACTGGAGGTCTGTGACAAGCGATGTTCCACAAGGATCAATGCTGGGGTTTTTGTTGTTTGTAATATATATAAATGATCTGGGGGAAATGTATATGGTCTGATTAGTAATTTTGCAGATATAAAAATTGGGCAAGTAGTTGATAGTGAGGAGAATTGTCAGAGGATACAACAGGATCTGAATTGGCTAGAGCCTTGGGCAGATGACAGATGAAATTTAACCTGGACAAATGTGAGGTGGTGTGATTTGGAAGATCTACTGCGGAGGGAAAGTATATAGTAAATGGGAGAGCCCTTAGAATATTAGCATGCAAAAGGATCTAGGCGTGCAGATCCACAGTTCCCTGCAAGTGGCAACTCAGGTGGACAAGATGGTCAAGAAGGCGTATCGCATGCTGGCCTTCACCTGTCAGGATGTTGAGTATAGGAATTGGAAAATCATGTTGCAGCTATATAAGATTTTGATGAAACCGCATTTGGAGTATTGTGTCCAATTCTGGTCACATTATCAGAAGGATGTTGATGCTTTGGAAAGTGTGCAGAAGAGATTTATCAGGATGTTGCCTGGTTATGAGGATATGGATTAAGAAGAAAGGTTGAACAAACTTGGATTGTTTTCACTGGCGTGTTAGAAGATGAGGGGGGACCTGATAGAGGTTTACAAGCTTCAGATGGGTTAAATAAAGAGGATAGTCAGAATATTTTTCCCAGGATCAAAGGGTCAATTACTTGGGAGCATAAATTGAAATTGAGAGGGGAAAAGTTTAAAAGGTGCAAGGGCAAGCTTTTCACACAGTAGGAATGCCTGGACCGTGGTATCAGAGGAGATGGTGGAATCAGATTCTATAACAACGTTCAAGAGGCATCTGAATGGATACATGAATGAGCAAGGAATAGAGAGATATGGATCACATAAAGGCAAGAAAATATTAGATTAGAGAGGCTTCTGTGTCAACACAGACCAGATGAGCTGAAGGGCCTGTTCCTGTGCTGTACTGTTCTTCTTTGACTGAGAACAACAGCAATAGAGAATAAGGAAAATATTTTATCCACAAATTCTTTTGTTTTCTTCATTCGTGGGACATGGGTGTTGCTGGCTGGCCAGCATTTATTGTCCATCCTTAGTTACCCTTGAGAACGTGGTGGTGAGCTGCTTTTTTGAATTGCTGCAATCCATGTTCTGTGGTTTGACTCAATGCCATTAGGGAGGGAATTCCAGGATTTTCACCCAGTAACTGGAATGAATAGCGATATATTTCCAAGTCAGGATGATACATGGCTTGGATGGGAACTTACCGGCACTAGTGTTTCATGTATCTGCTGTCCTTGTCCTTCTAGGTGAAAGTGGTCATGGATTTGGAAGATGCTGCCTAATGATCTTTGGTGAAATACAGCAGTGCATCTAGTAGATACTACACACTGCTGCTACTGAGGTGGAAGATGTGGATGTTTGTAGATGTGGTGCCAATCAAGCAGGCTGTTTTGTCCTGGATGGTATCAAGCTTCTTGAGTATTGTTGGAGCTGCACCCCTCCAATCAAGTGGGGAGTATTCCATCACTCTCCTGACTTGTGCCTTGTAGATGGTGGATAGGCTTTGGAAAGTCAGGAGGTGAGTTACTTGCCGCAGAATTCCTGCTCTTTTAGCCACTGTGTATATGTGGTAAATCCAGTTGAGTTTCTGGTAAATGATAACCCCAAGGATGTTGACAGTGGGGGAATTCAGCAATGGTTACACCATTGATTGTCAAAGGGGCAGGTTAGAGTATCTCTTAGTGGTGATGATCATTGCCTGCGATTTGTGTGGTGCAAATGTTACTTGTCAATTGTCAGCCCAGGCCTGAATATTGTCCAGATCTTGTTGTATTTGAACACGGACTGTTTCAATATCTAAGGAGTCATGAATGGTACTGAATATTATGACTCATGGGCAATATTCCCACTTCTGTCTGTATAACAGAGGGAAGGTCATTGATGAAGCAGCTGAAGATTGTTGTGCCTAGGACACTTCTATTATACTGCTTTAATTTAAACACCTTCCAAGCATTTCAGTTTAATGAGACAAATAAGGACAGTAATTCAATAATTTCTTTATTTAACAGTTCTAGTACCAACTCAAACATAAACAGTTGCAACACATCAACTCTCAACTGAACTTTAATTCTAATTGAATATCAACTTTAACTAAACATCAATTTTAACTATTCAACTGAAAATAGATACTACCGAGTTTAGAAAAACCTTGACTAAGAAATATCCTTGATATAGAATCAATCTCCTTCTCTCTGAAGCATTCTTCAGGGTACAAGCTTTGTTGTGATAGTTGGTCTCTTCCGAGTTATCGCTGCTAAATAAAGAACTGACATGTCTTTTATTCACAATTCTCCACTTGTTTCCAGAAGATTCTCTTGTCATCCAGTCAACCGTGTAACCAGAAACCGATTACATGGTTGGAACATCCAGTGAAATTTTGAATGATGCCACGATGCTTAGCTAATTTTACATGTCCTACACATAGCAGCCATAAAAATCGGAACCACAATGTCTCAGTTAATGTAAATAACTTTCCTAATCAGATCACAGCTCCCAGACCATAGCCTCTTTACGACTTGCATCTGGTTTTAATCTATAAGTTGACCAAAATTCTCAGCATGCTCAGCTCTCAACCTAGAATAGCCATTTTAAAGCCAGTATTGCCATTATTGTTGTTAAATCATTGTTGTAGCTGTTTTTTTCCGTCTATAATGTCCCGAGACTCTGATGGAAATGTCCTGGAGCTGAGATGACTGACCTTCCACAACCAAAACCAAGTTCCTCTATACTGGATATGACTCCAACCAATGGAGTGTTTGCCCCCGATACCTATTGATTCCAGTTTAGCTAGGGCTTCTTGATACCACACTTGGTCGAATGCAGCTTTGATGTTAAGGGCTGTCGCTCTCACCTCACCTCTGAATTCAGATCTTTCATCCCTGTTTGAACCAAGGCTGTAATGAGATCAGGAGCTGAGTGACCTGGTGAGACCCAAACTGGCATCGCTGAGAAAGATATTACTGAGCTGCTTGATAGCACTGTTGATGATGTTGATAACACTGATGATTGAGAGTAAACTGATTGGGAGGTAATTGGATGGGCTGTATTTGTCCTTTTTGTGTACAGGACATACCTGGCAATTTTCCATATTGTTGGATAGATGCCAGTGTTGTAACTGGAGGAGCTTGGCTAGGGGAGCAACAAATTCTGGCGCACAAGTCTTCAGTACTATTGTTGCAATGTTATCAGGCCCGTTGCCTTTGAGTATCCAGTATCTCTAACCATTTCTTGATATTACAGGGACTGAATCAAATTGGCTGGAAACTGACATCTGAAATGTGGAGGAGGCCGAGATGGATCATCCACTCGGATGATCTTCCACTTGTCATTTCTAGAACATAGAACATAACAGCGCAGAACAGGCCTTTCGGTCCTCGATGTTGCGCTGACCAATTAAGAAAAAGCAATGACTCTCTAACCTAAACCATTCCCTTTTCATCCATAAACCTATCCACTGACCTCTTAAACGCCCCCAAACTTCGTGCATCTACAACTGCAGCAGGCAGGGCATTCCATACCCTTACCACCCTCTGGGTAAAGAACCTACCTCTGACATCCGTCCTATAACTACCACCCCTTAATTTAAAACTATGTGCCCTCATGCTAGCTTTCTCCATCCGAGGAAAAAGGCTATCACTGTCCACCCTATCTAAATCTCTGATCATCTTGTATGTTTCAATAAGGTCTCCTCTTAGTCGCCTTCTCTCTAATGAAAACAACCTCAAATCCCTCAGCCTCTCCTCATAAGACCTTCCCTCCATGCCAGGCAACATCCTGGTAAACCTCCTCTGCACCCTCTTCAATGTCTCCACATCTTTCTTATAATATGGTGACCAGAACTGTACACAATACTCCAAGTGCGGCCGCACAAGAGTTTTGTACAGTTGCAACATGACGTTGCGGCTCCGAAATTCAATCCCTGTACCAATAAAAGCCAAGACTTTGTATGCCTTCTTAACAACCTTATCGACTTGATTGCCAACTTTCAGTGATCTATGCACATATACACCTAGATCCCCCTGTTCGTCAACACTATTAAGAGTCCTACCATTAGCCCTATACTCTATACATTTGTTATTCCTGCCAAAGTGAATTACCTCACACTTTTCCACATTAAACTCCATTTGCCACCTCTCGGCCCAGCTCTGCAACTTGTCCAAGTCTCTCTGCAAACTATAACACCCCTCTTCACTATCTACCACTCCTCCGACTTTGGTGTCATCCGCAAATTTAGTAATCCATCCTTCAATACCCTCATCCAGATCATTTATAAAAATTACAAACAGCAGGGGCCCCAAAACAGATCCCTGAGGTACACCACTTGTAACCGAATTCCATGATGAATAATTTCCATCAACCACCACCCTCTGTCTTCTATCAGCTAGCCAATTCCTAATCCAATTAGCTAAATCATCCTCAATCCCATACATTTGCATTTTCTGCAGAAGCCTTCCATGGGCCACCTTATCGAACGCCTTACTAAAGTCCATATATACCACATCAACTGCCTTACCCCCATCCACCTCTTTGGTCACTTTTTCAAAAAACTCAATAAGGTTAGTAAGGCACGACCTACCCTTCACAAAACCATGCTGACTATCCCCAATCAATTCATTTCTCTCTAAATAACTATAAATCCTATCCCTAATAATTCTTTCCAATACTTTGCCCACAACAGAAGTAAGACTCACCGGTCTATAATTCCCAGGAAAGTCTCTATTCCCCTTCTTGAACAATGGGACCACATTCGCTATCCTCCAGTCTTCCGGCACTATACCTGTAACCAACGACGACCTGAAGATCAGAGCCAGAGGCTCTGCAATCTCCTCTCTTGCCTCCCAGAGAATCCTAGGGTAAATCCCGTCCAGCCCAGGGGACTTATCTATTTTCAAACCCTCAAGAATATCTAACATGTCCTCCTTATCTACTTCAATACTTTCCAGTTTACAACCCTGTATCCCAGTGTTCTCCACAACTACATTTACATCACCCTGCGTGAATACCGAAGAGAAATATTTGTTCACTGCCTCTCCAATCTCTTCAGGCTCCACACATAACTTCCCACTGCTGTCTCTGACTGGCCCTAATCTTGCCCTAACCAATCTTCTATTCTTAACATATCTAAAGAAAACTTTAGGATTCTCCTTGATCCCATCAGCCAAAGTTTTCTCATGTCCTCTTTTAGCTCTTCTTAACTCACTTTTTAGCTCCCTCCTGGCTAATCTATAACTTTGCAGTGCACTAACTGAGCCTTCATGCCTCATCTTGACATAAGCCTCCTTTTTCCTTTTCACCAGCGAATTAACTTTTTTAGTACACCACGGTTCCCTTACCATTTCCTCCTTGCCTGCCAGGGACATACTTATCAAGGACTCGCAGTAGCTGTTCCTTGAATAAGCTCCACATTTCAGATGTTCCCAGCCCCTGTAGTTTCCTAGTCCAACCTATGCACCCTAATTCTCTCCTAATAGCCTCATAATTACCCTTCCCCCAGCTATAACTACTGCCCCCAGGTTCATGCCTATCCCTATCCATCACTAAGGTGAACGTAACCGAATTGTGGTCACTATCACCAAAATGTTCACCAACTTCCAAGTCTAACACCTGGTCTGGCTCATTGCCCAGCACCAAATCCAATGTAGCCTCACCTCTAGTTGGCCTATCTACATACTGAGTCAAAAAACCTTCCTGCACACTTTGTATAAAAATTGACCCCTCTAATGAGCTAGAGCTATAGCTATTCCAATCAATATTAGTAAAGTTAAAGTCTCCCATAACAATTACCCTATTACTTTCACTCCTGTCCAGGATCGTCTTTGCAATCCTTCCCTCTACCTGTCTAGAACTTTTAGGAGGTCTATAAAAGACTCCCAACAGGGTGACCTCTCCTCTCCTATTTCTAATCTCAGCTTCTGGCTGAAGATTGATGCGAATACGTCAGCCTTATCGTTTGCTGATGTGCTGGACTCCTTCATTATTGAGGATGGGGATATTTGTGGAACTCCTCCTCCAATGAGTTGTTTAATTGTCCACCACCATTCACGACTGGACTGCAGAGCTTAGATGTGATCGTTGGCTGTGGGATCACTTAATTCTATCTATTACTTGCTGTTTTTTGGCATGCAAGTAATGCTGTTTGGTAGCTCCATCAAGATGACACCTCATTTTTAGGTATTCCTGGTTCTGCTCCTGGCATGCCACCCTCAGTCCTTCCTCCAAGTGTTAGTCAACATGGAGGAGTACTGATTAATCAGCTGAAGAAAAACTGTACTTGGTAATCAGTAAGAGATTGCCTTACCATGTTTAACCTGAAGCCATGAAACTTCATGAGGTTTGGAGTCGATATTGATTCCCAAGCAACTCTCTCCCAGCTGTATACCACTGTGCACCACTGTGCCACCACCTGGCTGAGTCTGTCCTACTGGGGGATGAGAACACGTCTAGGGATGGTAATGGTGGTGTCTGGAGTGTTATTGGTAAGATTCCATGAGAATGACTATTTCAGGCTGTTGCTTGACAAGTTTCTGAGACAGCCCTCCCAGTTTTGGCACTAGCCCAGGATGTTAGTCAGGAGGACTTTGCAGGGTCAATGGGCTGTTTGTTTTGCTGTTGTGTTTTCTGGTGCCTACATCGATGCTAGGTGATCTACCCAATTTCAACCACATTGCTGTGGCTGATTAAATAAGTAACATATTGAACTAAAAAAAATGAAAACCCTGAAATAGTTGAGCTTGAAGAAGAGAGTAATGCTGATATTAATTTCACTGATACAAAAATACAAGAGAAAGATAAGAGCATCAATAAATGAGATAAAACTGGAAAGAGCAGATAAAATAATAAGAGATCATTGCTCCAAAACTAGTGACTTTTGCTACCAAATAAACTTGTTGAACTTTAACCTGTTGTGAAACTTCTTACTGTGTTTACCCCAGTCCAATGTCAGCATCTCCACATCATGTATCTATCGCCAGTCCTCTTCAATGTATATATAGAAGCTATGATAAATGAAGGTTTAAAGGCACAAAGCTGGTATTAAGATGAAGGGTGAGTGAATTATAATGTTTTCTTGAAGATGATAAAAGCACATGTGGCACAGAGGATTGATTACGAGAACTAGTAATAGCAGAAACGAACTTTACAATGAAAGTCAAAGTTGACAAAACTAAAGTGATGCATATTTTAAATCACCATGAAATATTCATAACCATAGCAGAAAGAGAATTAGAACAGCTGCAAGAATTGAAGTGTTTATGAAGCATAATATCTGTAGTTAGAAAACAGAACAGAGAACAACAAACAAGGGTAGTGAGGAGAAAGGTCATATTTAGCAAGAAGAAACAGTGGTAATAGGAAAATTCAGTAAATAACTCAAGAAGCAACCAGTAAAGAGCTTGATTTGGAGTGTAAATTTGTATGAATGTGAAACTTAAACCTTAGAGAAAGGGGATGCCAACTTACTAAAACTTTTTGAAATGTAGATTTGGAAAAGA
The DNA here is from genome assembly GCA_024679065.1 of Sphyrna mokarran. Lineage (NCBI taxonomy): Eukaryota > Metazoa > Chordata > Chondrichthyes > Carcharhiniformes > Carcharhinidae > Sphyrna > Sphyrna mokarran. Next base: position 89,693,733 of record JAGIQG010000009.1, read on the forward strand.
ATGAAAAGGATCAGCTGGAAAATGAGAAACTGATGAGGACATGAATGGACAAAGACATTTGTTGAATGTAATGAGGAAAAGAGACTGGACAGGACACATCTTAAGAGGAAACAAATTATTAGCAGAAGATATAACGGAGGGAAGATTTGAAGGGGAGAGATGAAGAACAGTAGCAAATCTCACAATACTAGATTAAGGTCAAACCGGTTTATTTGGAATCACGAGCTTTCGGAACACTACCCCTTCATCAGGTGAGCGGAGAGGTAGATTTCACAAATGTATATATAGACAAAGACACAATTGCAAAATAATGTGGAATGCGAGTCTTTACATGTGATCGAGTCTTTACATGTGATAAAATTGGAAAGAGTATCTAATCCAAGAAAGAAGCATACAGATTGACCAAGAAAAATAATAGACCTGAGGATTGGGAGCAGTTTAGAATTCAGTAAAGAAAGACCAAAGGATTGATTAAGAAGGGGAAAATACAGTATTGCAGGGAATATAAAGACTGACACTAAGAATTTCTATAGATACATGAAAAGAAAGAGGTTGGTTACGACAAATGTAGGTCCCCTACAAACAGAAACGGGGTGGGGGGGGGCGTGGGGGGGATATATAATAGGGGACAAAGAAATAGCTGAGCAACTGAACACATGCTTTGGTTCTGTCTCCACATAAGAGGACACAAATCAGGTGCCAGAAATGTTGGAGAATGCAAGATTTGGTGAGAGGGAAGAACTAAGGGAAATCAGTATTAGTAGAGAAATAATACAGGGAACATTGATGGGATTGAAGGTGGATACATTCCCAGGGCCTGATAAATCTACATCCCAGAGTACATGAAGTGGTTGTAGAAATAGTGAATGCACTTGTAGTCATCTTCCAGGATTCTATACACTCAAGAACAGCAGATTGGAGGGTAACTAATGTCACTCCAATATTCAAAAAGAGCAGTAGAGAGAAAACAGGGAATTATAGCTTAACATCAGTAGTGGGGAAAATTCTCAAATCCATTATTAAGGTTTAATAGTGGAACATTCAGAAAGCAGTGGCAGACCAGAGTCAGTATGGATTTATGCTTGACAAATCTATTAAAATTCTTTGAAAACGTAGCTGGTAGAATTGACAAGGGGGAGCCAGTCGATGTAGTATATTTGGATTTTCAGAAAGCATTTGACAAAAGTCCAGCATAAGAGATTATCGTGCAAGATTAAGGGAAGTCTATTGAAATGGATAGAAAATTGGTTTGCAGAGAGGAAACAAAGAACAGGAATTGAAGGGTCCTTTTCAAATTGGCAGACAGTCACTGGTGGTAGGCTGGGACCCCAGGTATCCACAATATATATTAATGATTTGGATGAGCAAACAAAATGTAACATTTCAAAGTTTGCAGATGATACCCAGTTGGGTGGGAGGGTGAATTGTGACAAGGATGCAGATATCTTTCAGAATAATCTAGATAAATTGGATGAGGGGCATATCAGTGGCCAGTGCTGTATAATTTGGATAAAAGTGAAGTTATTCACTTTGGAAGCAAAAACAAAAAGGCAGATTACTACCTGAATGGTTGTAAATTGGGAAAGGGGAATGTGCAGTGGAACTTGGGTGTCCTTATGCACCAGCCACTGAAGGTAAGCATGCAGGTGCAGCAGGCAGTAAAGAAGGAAAACGGCCGTTATTGCGAGAGGTTTCAAGTATAGGAGCAAGGATGTGGTGTTGCAATTACACAGGGACACACCTCGAGTATTATATAGTTTTGGTCTCCTTTTCCGAGCATATTCTTGCTCTTGAGGGAGTACAGTGAAGATTTGCCAGGCTGATTCTGGGGATGGCAGGACTGATGTATGAGGAAAGATTGACTAGGTTAGGATTGTTTTTGCTGGAGTTCAGACAAATGAGGGGGATCTCATAGAGAATTATAAAATTCTAACAGGATTAGGCAGGGTAGATGCAGGGAGGATGTTCCCGATAATAGGGGAGTCCAAAATCAGGGATCACACTGTGAGGATTCAGAGTAGACCATTTAGAACCATAGAAATCATAGAAACTCTACAGTACAGAAAGAGCAATTTTTAGCATGGCCAATCAACTTAACCCGCACATCTTTGGACTGTGGGAGGAAACCGGAGACCGAGAGGAAACCCACACAGATATGAGGAGAATGTGTAAACTCCACACAGACAGTGATCCAAGCCAGGAATCGAACCCCAGTCCCTGGAACTGTGAAGTAGCAGCAACTGTGAAACCTCTGTGTATCACTCAGGGCAAATGGGATCAAAGGTTATGGGGAAAAACAGGATTAGGCTATTCAGTTGAACGATCAGCCATGATCATAATGACTGGCAGAGCAGGCTTCTAGCACCAGATGGCCTCCTGCTCCTATCTTCTATGTTTCTATGTTGTTTTAACTGGGCAAGGAATGGGGAGGAGACTTTATAAATATTAATCTATTTAGAATATAATTATATTATAAATATAATATATTTATATTATAAATATAATATTTTATATAACATATAATATAATATATATTATATTACATATATAATATATTATGTTATAGTATAATATATATTATAGCATATAATATATACTATATATATAGTATCTCAGTACACATTCCTCAGCAGCTTCCAGAAACAGCACTCCCAGATATAAAGTTTATTTGGTTTCAAATCCCTAACCTTGGTACTTAACCCCTTAGAATTTAATACAGCAGAAACATTATAAGTGATTGTTAGCCATTGCCTAGTTAGCACTCTCGTCTGAATGAGAAATTTGGTTCAACTCTCACTCCAGAGATCTAAGCACTGAGGCTGACATTGTAGTGCAGTACCGAGGGAGCGCTGCACTGTCCAATCACTGTTGGTTGATTTAAACCAAGACCCTGTCTGCCTCAGGTGAATGTAAAACATCCCAGGGCACTACGTCATACAAAAACAGGAAAATAATCCCTGATGTCCTGGTCAATATGGATCCAGGATTGAACATGAAAAAAAGAGATTATCTGGTTATTATGACATTGGTGTTTGAGGGAGCTTGCTGTGTATGAATTAGCTGTAACATATCTTAGATTACAATAGTAACTATACTTCAAATTACACTTTAGTGGTTGTAAAGTAAGTGCCTCAGATACCTTGAATTTGTGAAAGTTGATAATAAAAACGCAAGTCGTTCTTAGTGAAGCAATTTGCTTCCTGTGAACGAGAAATTTTAAGCTCATTGTTGCAGAAAGTTTACCAGTCCACAGTGACACTGGAATATATTGTACACAAGACTCTTACTGTAGGCTCCTGAGTGTATCAGTGAATAGGAACACACCATGTTGACAAATCAGATAGTTTGGACTGAGTTTAAAAAAAAAGAATTTATTGTGAATTATAAATCTACACAGAAGATTGATAAAACAACAAACAACACAATATTCAGCTTATATTAAACTTTGAATCAATCAAAATAACAAAGCATTTGTGAATGATTCAAGATCTTTTCCAGAACATGAAATAAATCTTGGAAAAGTATAAGGTGAACAAATCACCTTATTACATCGAGGTATGATGGGCTGATAGAACTCAGCTCTATAGAGACTCGTAAGAACATAAGAAATAGGTGGTCGTACAATAAGTAGGTCATTCAGCACTTTGAGATGGCCATTTACCAAGATGATGGCTGGTTTTCTATTTCAACAGCATTTTCCTGCATCACTTCCATATCCCTTGACATTTTTAATATGCAGAGATCTATTAGTCTCTCTTGAATATACTCAATTACTGACCTGCCACATCCTCTAGAGTTATTGAGATTCTTCACTCTTTGAATGAAGAATGAACAGAAATTCTTCTTCATCCAATTCCTAAATGATCTACCGCATATTTTGAACAGTTATCCGTTGATCTAGACCATCACTTCCCCCACCTTCCCAGCCAGGGAAAACATCCTTTCTACATCTACCCTGTCAAGCACATAAGAATTCTATATGTTTGAATGTCATCTCATTCTTTTCAAATCCAGAGAACGAATGCCCAGTCCATTTAATCTTTCTAATCTATTTAACTCATACCCCGACTCCCTCATCATACTTGGGATAGTAATTCTTACAAACAGGAGAGCACAAACATTACCCATGGTATTACTCAAACACCTGTCACCTGAAGAGGATCAGGGTTAAGCTAAAAGTGAATTTATTGTGGGTTATAAATCTATATAGAAGTTTAATAAAACAGCAGACAAACAACACAATATTCAGCTTACAACAAATTTTGAGTCAGCCAAAATAAAAGAAGCATTTGAAAATGATTCAAGATCTTTCCCAGCATATGAAAGTCTGAAGACTCCAAAGTGAACGTATTACAGTATTATTACATTTTGTTATGATGGGCTGGGGAATCTCAAGTCTGTAGAGACACACCCCCCACTCCCTCACCATACTCAGGATAGTAGACCTTCCAAACAAGACAGCACAAACATTACCCTTGGTATTAGTCAAATACCTGTCACCTAAAAAGTATTTGTCAAAATTCACATCGTAAGAAGTCTCACAATACCAGGTTAAAGTCCAACAGGTTTATCCAGAAGTGGCTTTTGCTACCAAATAAACCTGCTGGGACTTTAACCTGGCGTTGTGAGACTTCTTACCATGTTTACCTCAGTCCAACACCAGCATCGCCACATTATAATTCACATCACCAACTAAAGCAAGGTCCTATTCTGGCGTAGATTCACCAGAACGTTCCTGCAGCTAAAATGGTTAAGTTAGGAGGACAGGTTGTACAGACTGAGCTTGAATGTAGAAAATTAAGTAATAATATAATTGAAATTCTTAACTGGTGATCAAACAAGTTGATTGTGTCATGAGAGAGAAATTACTCCTCTGGTGGGAGACTCCAGAACAGGGTGGACAGAGCACTAAAATTGGAACTACACTCTTCAGGGGTGACATGACATACAATTCTCATTGCAACAGAAACAAGGCTAGCACTGATGCCTCAGTGCAGGAACTCAGATCAATTCCTGCCTTGGATGATTTTGTGTGTGGAGTTTGCACATTCTCCCTGTGTCTGTATGGGTTTCCTCTGCATGCTCCAGTTTTCTCCCACAGTCCAAAGGTGGCTAGGAGAATTGGCTATGCTAAATTGCCCTCAAGTGTCTGAAGATATGTAGGTTAGAGGGATTAATGGGTAAATGTGTGGGATTACGTGGGTGCGGGTCTGATGTCCACCATCTCTGTTGAAGGGTCAATGCAGATTCGATTGGCCAAATGGCCATGTTCAACACTGTAGGAATTCCACGATTATAGGTGACTGGGCCCCAAGTCTTCGTGGAAATGGCTGTGTTTAGTGAGAACAAGAGGGTGAAACAATCCTGATACATTTTGCACTGGAAGAATTTGTCTCCCACATGGGTTAGTTACTCCAAGTAGACGGAGAACTGAGTGAAGATTTTATTACATAACTGACACTGAGTGTATCTCCTGGTGCATTTCACTATGTGAAGGTCTTTCCACATATCTCACCATAATGATTTCTCACTAGGGTGGATCTATTAATGCTTCAAGAGGAGTGGGCAAAAGTCTTGTTGCAAGTATTGTACCTAAAGCATTATTCCCCTGTGTGAATTCTCCGATGGAGCAAGAGATATGATGACCTTGAGAAGGATTTGTTGCAAACATCACACGGGAATGGCTTCACCCCAGTGTGAATTCGTCGATGTTCTACGAGTGTTGATAACTGCGTGAAGGCTTGATCACATATCTCACATTTGAAAGGTTTCTCTCCCGTGTGAATCCTCTGGTGTCTCAGGAGATCAGACGATTGGATGAAAGCCATCTCACAAAATTCACATCTGAAGGGTTTCTCCCCAGTGTGAATCATCTGGTGTATCAGAAGGCTCGAAGATCTTACAAAAGCTTTGTCGCAAACATTACACTTAAAGGGTTTCTCCCCTGTGTGAATCTTCTGATGGACTAGGAGACTCCCCAACTGTGAGAAAGCTTTGTCACACACCTCACACTTGACTGGTTTCTCTCCAGTGTGAATGCGTTGGTGGGCACGGAGGGTCGATAGCTGTGCAAATGATTTGTCACACACATCGCATGTGAACGGTTTCTCTCCAGTATGAATGCGTTGGTGTACACGGAGGGTTGATGAGTCCGAGAATGATTTGTCACACACATCGCACTTGAATGGTTTCTCCCCAGTGTGAATGCGTTGGTGTTCGCGGAAGGTTGACGAGTGCGAGAATGATTTGTTGCATATATCACAAGTGAATGGTTTCTCCCCAGTGTGAATGCGTCGATGTGTGCGGAGCGTTGATAATTGTGAGAATGATTTGTCACACACCTCGCACGTGAACGGTCTCTCCCCGGTGTGCATACGCCGATGCCTGTGCAGGTTCCATAACTTGGAGAATGACTTGTTGCACACTTCACACTTGAACAGCTTCTCATCTGGGTGAATGTGTTGCTGATTCAAGAGTGTTGGGGCTTGTATGCGTTCTTGAATGCTCATCTCACTCTGGAATGGTTTCTCTTCCATGTGGTTGTACAGTGATAATCAAGAACTATCTGTGATATCTATTGTTTCTGTATTCTGTGGTGTAGTACAGTGCAATCCTTCTGTAAAAAAGAAAAAGGAAACATAATTTCCTCCAACTCCATCTCTCTGCTTAAGTGGCTGACTCTTCAACGGCTATTGTCATTCCTCCCCAGACCCTCCCCACCATACCAGGCCATGGAGCTTGTGTTATTCGTCTAGTTTTTACCATTAATATGAGTTTAGGTGAAAAATACTACACAGGAATGATAACTTAATGGAGCTTTTCAAATGCTAGATATTAAGATGCTAGACAGTTTTGAGACTGAGTCTTGCTCATTGGGAATGTATATTCAGTGTATATTTGGCGAGATAAGCTGAGGTAGCCTCTGGTATGTTATGTAAAAAATACTTTTGAACACGGTACAGAAGAAATTTAGAGTGGCTCCAGAATTGAGGAATTACAGTTATGTGGATAAACTGGGAAACTGGGATTGTTTCCTTTCCATTAGAGAAAGCCAAGAGGAGATTTGTTAGAGATATTTAAAATCATGAAAAGAATCATTAGACAATAAAGAGAAACATTTTCATTGGCAGAGCATCAATAACGACAGGTTACAGGTAAAAGATGATTGGTAAAAGAATCAGACGTGACTTGATGAAAAATGTTTTTACACGTGGTTAGGATTTGGAATGCACTGTCTGATGTGCAAGGGATGCAGATTCAATAATAACCTTCACTTTAAGTACTTGAAAGAAGAAAGATTATAGAGTCATTGGGAAGGTTGGGTGACTAGAACCAACTTAATTGTTCTTCCAAAGAGTCAGCACAGAGTCATAGGCCAAATAGTCTCCTTTTGTGTCAGACAGTGGGCGGGATTTTACAGCCTCGCTCGAGCAAGACAAGAAATTCTAGCCTGAGGTCAAAAGACATTTTCATTGTCCGTTCCTTGCCCGCTCTGATTTTGTGGTGGGTGGGGTGGTAGAATTCCAGAGTATGATTCCATGAAGGGTTATCCGTTACCATCTCTGGCTGTCATTGTGTTGCTCAAGAATAGGGACACCGAGCATAGGAACAGATACAAGCTCCAGTCACAGGAGAGACTAGTGAAGCCTTGCCTCAGCTTATCTGCTGCTGAAACCCTCATCCATATCTCTGTAAGGTCCACACTCTCCAATACTCTCGTGACTCCTCTCATTATTTAATGTAAACCTGAGCTCTTCCAAAACCTTGTCTGAGCTGACACTAAGACTCATTCATCAATCACCCTGTGCTCACTGATCCACATTGGCTCACTGATCAAGCAATTTTAAAATTCTTACCTTTTGTTTTCAAATCCCTCAATGGCCTTGTCCCTATAATGTCCATAACAATTCGGCTGCCATACCTGGAGACTCACTAATTAGAACATAGAACATTACAGCACAGAACAGGCCCTTCGGCCTTCGATGTTGCGCCGACCAATATAAAAAGCAATGACCCTCCAAACTAAACCATTCCCTTCTCTTCCATATACTTATCAACTAACCTCTTAAACGCCACCAAACTTGGCGCATCTACAACTGCTGCAGGCAGGGCATTCCACTCCCGAACCACCCTTTGGGTAAAGAACCTGCCTCTGATATCCGTCCTATAACTATCACCCCTTAATTTAAAGCTGTGTCCCCTCGTGCTAGCTTTCTCCATCCTAGGAAAAAGGCTAAAAGGCTATCACTGTTTCAAAGAATTGAAATGCCTTTTAATAGTTTCTTTAAAGATTTACCTGAAGACCTCTCCCAAAAGCCTGGGCTGCGAATTGATAGTTTGCCCAGTGTTGTGCCTGATAGCCAAATTTGTGACGTGCAATCTGAGTGAGTGCAGTGTATCTAATTTCCCAGGATAAACCAGAAGCCTTCAATCAGCTACATTGAAGCAATATTTCCAAATATTCAAGACAATTGAATGATTAAGGAATGGTACAAAATTGAGCATCATGTATTTCTCTACATCATCAGATTTCATTCATTCCTCCCACCTCTGAAGCAGCTCTTCAGTTGGTCACAATGAACTCCAACATTAACCTCTGCAGTAGCGGCAGCCCAGTTAGACACACAAAGCTGAATATAATCCAGAATCAGGGAGCTGACACCATGCTGTCCAGGACCAATAGCAATTTGGTCTCTACAAAGAGCAAAGAACAAAACAGCATGGGAAACAGGCCCTTTGGCCCAACGAGCCCGCGCCGCCACCTTGCTGTTCCCACCTCTACCCGTGATCCCTGTCTATGTTTATAGATCTATGCATTGAAACCAAATTTGAGACAATTTAGGGAGAATTTGTTCTGCCAATCAGCCTAAGAGCACATCTTTGGGATGTAGGAGGAAACCGGAGCACCCGGAGAAAACCCACGCAAGCACAGGGAGAATGCACAAACTCCCACAGACACAGGCCCAGCTATAGTCACTGAGCTGTCGTGTTGCCTTTCAAATAGTCCAGGTCAAGCATATACTAACGACGTGAAGCACTAGGATACTCTCAAAAAAAATCCAAGAGTAGCCCTCTCACGATCCATCATGTGTATGCCCCTTGTTAGACAATCCGGACCGAAGTACCCATAGGATAAAACAAATACATCAATATCATTGACTATTTACACACTTCCCAGGGAACTTCCAAGGCTCACTTCAAAGATCCCTATTTTAAATCAGTTTTCTATATCCCTCCATTCCCATTCTGTTCATGTGCCCATCTATGTACCTCTTAAATAACTCCAGAGTGCCTGCCTCCACCACTTTACTTGGCAGCGCATTCCATACCTCCACCACCCTCTGTGTGAAAAAACTCCCTCCAGCATCCAAATTATACCTTACCCCCCCTCACCCTAAGCCCATGGTCCCTCGTGCTATTTGAGTCTATTCTAGGAAAAAGCTTAACCCTGTTTACTCTATCTATACCCCTCCTAATCTTGTACACCTCTATTAGATCTCCTCTAACTCTATGTCTTTCTAAGGAAAACAGTCCCAATTTGCCTAACCTCTCGTAACTCAGACCTTCCATATCAGGCAGCATCCTGGTAAACCTCCTCTGCACTACTACTCAGCACATTTAATATTGTAAAAGGTCACAAAACACTTCAAGGTATATTACAGACGTCATTTAACAATCAGCCAGAGGACAGATGGCAAACATTTCATCAAAGAGACAGATTTTAACAAGCATCTTAAAAAACAGGACAATGGGAGATACAGAGGTTTAGTAATAATGTTCCCGAGCTTCAGGTCCAGGTAGCTGAAGGCACAGTCAATGATAGAGCTATTAAAATAAAGGGTACTGCAATATTAGAGGAGCACAGATGTAATAGAGGATTGTGGAGCTGGGTTGATTGCCTACTTTGCTTCAGGAAATGGCACACTTACCTCTGAGCATGAAGGTTGTGGGTTCAAGTCCCGCTGCAGGACTTGAGGACTGAGGCTGATATTTTAGTGCTGTGCTGAGAGAGGTACCATCTTCCAGGTGGGATATTAAACCAAGACTACTTCTGTTCTTTCTACCGTGAGTGTAAGCTATCCCATGCCACTATTTTGAAGAGAAGAGGAGTTATAATTGGCATCCTAACCAACATAATGCATCAATAAACACTACTAAAAATTGATTTTCTAGTGATTGTCACCTTACTGTTTGTGGGAGCTTGCTCTACACACATTAGCTGCCACAATTCCTATACAACTAAATGACCAACTTCAAAAATTATTTCAAAGGCTGTAAAGAACTTTTGAACATATGGTGGTCATCCAAGACTCTATATAAATGTGTGTAATTTTTTTTCCTGAGGAGCTTTCAAAGATAGGGTGTGGTGGGTGATCTGGAGGGGATTTGAAAAAAAACTTAAGGAAATATCAGTTCCTAACCCACGGACAGAACTGACCATTCACAGCCCACAAGACAATAACCAGCTCCCAAAACAAACACACAACTTAATAACAGGAAATCGGTAAGAATCCTCAGACACTCTGCATCTCCCATCTAATTACACCTCACCTTCTCATATTCAGCAATGACCATTCAACAAAACTCAGCCTATAAATCAGAAGGGAAATACTTCCAATAAACACACTCAACATCCAACACACAGCTCCAATCAAACAGCTCAGCACAAAGCACCGAGTAAACAGGTCTCTCAGCTGGATCTTCTCACACAGCATAAGGGGCATTTCCACACCTGATTCCCCACAGGATAGTCAGACTGCCTGAACATTAGTGTGGATATTATGCAATGTAATTATTATAAATTCTGCTCCTTCACTCACCATCTCCTGACTTGGTTTTCAGTCCCTACAGGAAGTGAAGCAGCTGTGAAAGAGGAAGAGGAGGGAATGGGCAGAGTGGGTGAGCTCTCTGATTGACGTCTCTCACAGCCAATCCTAATATTTCTGGAGTAACAGGAGTTTACTGAAGCTTGAGAAACTGATCGGTGAAACGGAGGCGACTTTGAGCAGCAGATCAGGTGGGGATTTAAACTTGTCATTGTCCCATCTGAATAAAACCTCACTTGTTGAAGCTGCTGTCTCAGTTCCCCTGGTAAATGACAGAGATTTCCAGTGTGGGAATAGTATTCTTCATCCTCAAACTGACAACATCAGTGTTGGATGTATAGCCCAGGATGTGTTTGACAGCAAATCGGAACAGGAAGATCTACGGCAGTGATGATGTGCAGTGGTGGGATCAGTACATGCACAGGACAGAAAAGGCGAAAGGGAATCAGAAAGTGGCAATGCATCCATGGTGACGACATAAATTATTTTTTGTTTTGATTCTAATTTTTAAACCACAGAAATAGATCATTTGGCCCATATGTTTTCTACTGGTGCTTATGCTGCAGATGAACTTTCTCCCTACCCTATCAGCAGATCCTTTTATTTCTTTCGCCCTCATCTGCTTTTCTGGCTTCCCATCAAAAACATTAAAACTGTTTGCCTCAACGTGTGGGAGCAAGTTCTACGTGCTAACCATTTTTTGGGGAAATAGGTTTCTCCTATATTCCTCATTGGATCTATTATTAACCATCATATATTTCTGGCTGCTAAGTTTCAACTCTCCTCACACAGTGGGATCTTTTCTCCATTTAACCTGAAATTCTCAAATTTATTATTCATCATTTTAAAATTTCTGTGATATTCCCCCTCAACCTTCCCTTTTCTTCAATCTTTCCTGATAGTTATAATCTCTCAATTCTTAATATCATTCTTTCCAAGTTCTTTTGCACCTTCTCCAGTTCCTTTCTATTCTTTTTCAACATGTTGATCTGAACTGCACAGCTCTCCAAGCGTGGTCTAAACAAGATTCTAGACAACATTGCTTCTCTGCTTTTCAATTCTAATCCTCCAAAATTGGACCCCAGTCTTATTGTTTGATTAATAAAATGTCTTTGTTGAGCTGCTTTGTTACTTTTAATGATTGATGAATCTGTAGTTCTGCCCTTGCACAGCTTGCAGATGTGACATTTTTGTCCACATGAAATCACGAAGACAAACTGTTATTTTCAAAGCTCCTTGAAATCAGTCCATAGTCTCAAGTTCCAGCGATGGCAGTGAATCTAATCATGGAAGAGGGGGCAGACAATCGGGATGGACAAACCTTGTGACTCCCTGTTACCTGGACTATTAATAGCCAGCTTGGCTGCAGAACAGGTCCTTGAGAGAAGGTTTTCCTCTGTCCATACTGGGTGCCCAAAACTCAGGATTTTGGGTGTCAAGTGCAACCAAAATAGAAAGGAGCAGAGTTTGTAGAAAAGTGAAAGGGGGTGTAACCTTGGACAATTTCAACAACTCAGACTCCACAAAGCCACAAAAGATATGGGCATCTTGGGAGTCTGAGAACCGAAGAGGCCTCTGGTTGTATGGGACAGCTGCGTGCAATACCCTCCATCGCAGATCCCTGATGTCAAGGGGAGAACTGCTGTGTAGAGGACCCTCCAATGAGAAAAAACAGAATGGAATTGGGAGGGATGCAGAGTTGGGGCAAGTGGGGAGAGCCAGCTTGCGGTGCCTGATGGGAACTGTAGTTCTGCTGCCTGCAGTGGTGGTTGGCGCCCAGCATTCGAGAATTGGAGTGTGAGACCCAGTGGCTGTCAAATTGGTTGGGGGGAGGAGGGGTGGGCTGCAGTTGGAGGTGAGCACGTGGAAGTGCCAGCCCCAGGTGGTGGGAACCAAGTTTCCAGCCGGTCAACCCTCTCACTCCCTCATCTCCCTTCGTCAACCCGTCATTCTCGCACCCTCACCCCCATCTCCCCTCGCTCACCTTCCACATCCCCACTTATCTACACCCCCCTAATCCTAACTCCTACCTTCAACTAACAAACATCAAAATTACATGGACTTGAGCCTCTTTTAATGGACAGGCGAAGTTGCATTTGACAAAGGAAGGAGTGTAGCCTCCAAAGTCAATGTTTAGCAAAATACTCACATGCACAATTCTCAAATATATATAAATGGATTTATAAATGGAACCGTATGACCTCTGAAAAAGTATAGAGACTTGAAATGTTCACTCTGTTTCTCTTTCCATGGATGCTGCCAGCTCTTCTGATTTTTTCCCGGATTTTTCTGCGATTATTTTCAGGGACAAATTGTTCAAAAAGGAAGCAACAATAAATTTTGTGGAAGTACAGAATTCATGAGAATAAACAGAGGTTGTTTTTATTTATTTATGGGATGTCGGTGCCACTCACTTGGCAGGCATTTTTTAATGCCTATTTCTAGTTGTCTTCAGAAGGGGTGGCAAGTTCCCTTCTTGAACTGCTGTAAACCATATGGTAGTTACACCCATTGTGATGTTAGGGTGGTTTAGGCATCATATGATATTGATGGAAAAATGTTTGAAATACAGGAAGATTTGAACTGCAGCCAGGAACTGACACAAATAAAATTATAATCTTGGTGAAAGTGGAATGACTAAGGTAGATCAAAGGTGGAGTGCACAGAAAGCAGTGGAACCTGGAGAAGCTGAAATAATTAAATGAAAAATTTGTAAATTAAGTACTAGCTGGAAAACATAAGAGTACCATAAAAATGATTAAGCAATGGAAGTAGTTTAAAGAATCCATCAAATGAGTGAGAGCAAATATCATGGGGTTTTAAAGAGGAAAATGGATGAACAAACTATGTTGCAAAGGATGAAATAAGGGAGAAAATTGAAGAATATCAATGTTGAAGATGGCAAGGTGAAATAGAGATACTTAAATAACAAGGGGAGAAACAGAAAAGTCATGTCAATAATGGCTAAAAGAGCAGTGTGATATGTTCAACAAATTGAATCAACTAGACATTGTGTGCAAAAGGAGATTAGTGGCACTCAGCAAAAAGGACTGAACAAACAGCAATGGAACAGAAAATGTTTTTTTAACAAAATCTGATTAAATAGCATATTAAAGAACGAAAAATGAAAACGCTGAAATGATTGAGCTTGAGGAAGAGAGTAATGCTGACATTAATTTCACTGAACCAGAAATAGTGGAATGTGAGATAAGAGCAGAAATAAATGATTAAAAATTGGGAAGAGGAGATGAAATATCTACAGATTAAAATCATTTGGACAACTTAACATCAATGTTTACTAAACTGTGAAAAGTTATTTACTTTTCAGTAGAATGAACAGGGGACCTCTTGCAATCTATAATGACCATTGGACGAAATAAGCTGAAGCTGATTTTCTAGATGTTGTACAATTAATCTGCTTGTCCATACTCCAAAGTTTTGTTCAGTTATAGCAGAGAGAGTAGGTCAGAAGGCAGATGACATCGGTGATGACAGTTTGGATTTTGTAGAGGAAGAGGGACAAGAGCAGAAATCGCATTGTATGATTAATAAGTGAACACAGTTTAGAGTTTGGACAGGAATTCTATTTTTGTTCTATAGGTTTTGGAGAAGGATTTGATTGGATTGACCGGATTAAACTCTTGATGTGCTGAAAGACATTGGAGAAAACCTGGAGGGATTGACGACACATATGCCATCTATATATATATATTTAGACAAAGAGTTGACAGAGTATTGTTTATCGCCAATCCTCTTCAATGTTTATATAGGAGCTGTGATAAATCAAGGGTTTAAAGGCACAAAGCTGGCGTATGATGAAGGCGGAGTGAATTATAACATTATCTTGAAGATGATAAAACACATGTTACACAGAGGAATGATTGAGAAATGGTAAATAGAGTAGTAACAGCAGGTACAAACTTTAAAATGAAAGTCAACATTTACAAAACCAAAGTGATGCATATTTCAAATCACCATGAAATATTCATAGTCATAGCAGGGAGAGAATTAGAATAGGTGCAAGAACTGAAGTGTTTATGAAGCATAATATCTGTAGATGGAAGATGGCAGAGAATGATGAACAAGGATAGTGAGAGGAAAAATCATATTTGGTAAGAAGAGACAGTGGAGCAGGATAATTCAGTAAACAACTCAAAAAGCAACTGGTAAAGAGCTTGATTTAGAGTGTAAATTTGTATGGATGTGGAAGTTACATCTTGGAGAAAGAGGAGACAAACTTACTAAAACTCCTTGAAATTAAGTTTGGGAGAGAATGGAAAGGGTCAGCTGGGCAGAACAAATGACAAATGGGAAAATGATGAGATGAATGAACAGACATTTGCTGAATGTAATTAGGGAAAGGCAGAGAGATGTCGTAAGAGGAAACAGATTATTAGCAAGAGATGTCATGGAGAAGGGGAAAGATGAAGAACAGTAAGAAGTTTCACAACACCAGATTAAGGTCCAACAGGTTTATTTGGAATCACAAATGTTCAGAGCACTGCTCCTTCATCAGGTGAGTGAAGAGGTGGTTTCACAAACATGGTATATATATTGTGTGTGTGTGTGTGTGTATATATATGTATGACAAAGAGACAATTGCAAGATAATAGTTGGAATATGAGTCTTTAAATGTGATCAAGTCTTTACAGGTACAGACAGTATGACAGAAGAGATCTTTACATGTAATCAAGTCCACATCATAGAAAGATGAAGGAGGAAGGAAATGTGAATCTTGGAGACTCAAAACATAAAGTTATTGGCAAATGAAAAAGACTGACACAGGATAGAGAGATATGCAAAGACCAGTTGGGGGAGGGGGATAGTTAGAAGCTATAGTAATTATTTTTCCTTACAAAAATTGAATTGGGAAATTGTGTACACAAAAAGAAATAAACTGGAAATGTGAAACTGAGCAATGTTGCTAGCATCATGAACCCTCTCACACTGTAAAAAGCCTCCTTCTTCACCACCACCTCTGTAATTCCCCCTCTCCTTCTCAATGTTAGTTTACCTCTCATATACAGATACTCTCTCTCTCTGTCTTGCCGTGTACCACTTATTTTCTCACAATATCCCTCTCTCTCTCTCCTCTGGTCACATCATGAGCTGTTTTTCTTTCACTAGACCCTGCATCATCTTGTCATCTATTCTCCAGAACCATTGATATTGGTGCTGAGATCCTAATTTCTTTTTTTAAATCTTTTTTTGAAATGTGAAGGTTATTGTCACTGGGAGAGGGTGGGAAGGGGCTGTTTATTTACAAACAATTTATAATTCCCACCTCAGTACATCATCACCAGGACCTGCCAGAAACAGCTCCACTCAACTGAAAATTATTTAAATTTTGTTTTGGTTTCAACTCTCCAGCCTTTGGATTTAGCTGCTCAGAAACTGAATCTAATACAACATTATTGTCAACTGTGCCTTAGTTAGCATTCTTGTCTCTTGGAGTCAGAAGGTTATGGTTCAAGACTTGTTCCAGAGACTTGAGCTCTGAGGTTGACATTTCAATGCAGTATTGAGGGAGTGCTGCACTATCAGAGATAACATCTTTGTATTGAGTTAAATCAAGAAACCGTCTGTCCCCAAGATTAATGTAAAAGATCCCATGACACTATGTTGTAGAAGAGCAAGGAAGTTTTCCCTCATGTCCTGGTCAATATGGATCCTGTAAACAATGTCACAATAAATGATTTACTGGTCATCATCATACTGGGGTTTGTAGGAGCTTGCAGTGTACAAATTGGCTGTGATGTCTTTTAGACTACAACAGTGACCACACTTCAAACTGCACTCCATTTGCTATAAAATTCCTTCAGAAATCTTGAACTTGTGAAAGTTGACATACAAATGAAATGCAAGTCTTTCTTTCTGCTTCCTGTGAACTGGAAATTCTAAACCCATTAATGGAGAAAATATACCCAGAGTGACATTGAATGAATATATTGTGTACTGGACTCTAACTGTAGCCTCCAGAGTGTTTCAGTGAATAGGAACATACCATGCTGACAAACAGAGAAGTTTGGATTGAGTTAAAAAATTTAATTTATTGTGACTTATAAATCTATACAGAATATTGATAAAACAGCAGACAAGCAACAACACAATATTTATCTTACATCAAACTTTGACTCAATCAAAATAACAAAGCATTTGTAAATGACTCAAGGTATTTTCCAGAACATGAAATGAATCTTGGAATAATAATAAATAATAAAGTAATTTGTTTTTATCTAAGAATTCCAAATGTTTGAAAATCATCTCATTTTTCTGATCACCACAGAATGAAGGCCCAGTTTTCATAATCTTTTCAATCTAATCTGATATATTTAACTCACTCCCCTACTTCCTCAGGATAATAATCCTTCTAAACAAGAGAGGAGAACATTACCAAGAGTATTAGTCAGACATTCAAAGAGATATCTATAATTCTCATCACCAACGAAAGCAGGGTCTGATTCTACCCCACACCCACTCCTGAGAGCTGACTCACTTTACTAACATAAAAATCACACTGGGGGAAACCCTCTCAGAATACTACAAGTAGAAGTTTCTTTAAAATCCTGTTCTTTAGTCTGGCTGCCAATTCCGATGGTCAGAAATGACACTGACCATTAATGATACAAGATGGAGCTTGTTGCCATCATGCAAACCATCAATGGTTACAGAGATCCACTGGTCATGTGAATCCATGGACCAGTTTCCACTCTTGGAAGACTCTCTTCCCCAGGTGAGTTGGACAGCATTTTTGAATTCCCAACTCTCTGCCTTTTGATCTTTCATTCACCACAGTGCTTCTGTAGCCATCAATCTGGTTTAACTGCTCTCTCATATTCACCTTCTACACCTTTGTTCCCAGAATTATTTTTACTTCATTCCTGGTTGATCTCCCTGCTACTCGAGACCAAGGGGTGAAGATTTGAGTATAACTGGCACACACCTGGTTTAGCCATCCATCAGCAGATCTGATTGGACCACATCAAGCATTCGTGGTCCTGCTTTTGTCTATCAAAACTCCTCATTGCTCCAGAACCATCCTGAAAAGAAAAGTTAACCCACAATTTCTCTTTCTGCTCCCAAAAAAAAACTTTATCCTTGTGGAAGTTATGTTCCAGCTACACAGAACTCTATTTAGACCCTATTTGGAGAACTGTATTCAGTTCTGGGCACTGCACCTCAGGAAGAATATATTGACCTTGGAGGGAGTGCAACATAGATTCATCAAAATCCCGGGACTAAAAGGGTTAAATTATGAGGATAGGTTGTACACACCATGCTTCCATTCCCTTGACTGTAGAAAATTAAGGGTTAATTTAATTGTGGATCTAAGATCTAAAATAGTTTCTGAGAAACTGTTCATCTGTTGAGAAAATTTAGAACAAGTGGGCAGAGCATTAAAAGAAGAGCCATACTATTCAGGGGTAAAGTGACGTACAATTCTCAGCGTAAAAGAAGCAGGTGATTGGGCCGCAAACCGCATGGAGATGACAGTGTTTGGCAAGTACAAAGATTGTGAAACAATCTAGACATATGTCATACTGGAAGAGTTTGTTTCCCATGTGGGTTCATTATACCAAGTGAACTTAGAACTGAGTGAAGATTTTATTATAGAACTCACACCAGTAGGGTGTTTTCAATGAGAATGCGTATATCATGGAATCCTTACAGTGCAGAAGGAGCCCAATGAGCCTGTCCAATTTGCACTGGGTCTCCAATAGAGTATCTTACCTAGACCTCCCTCCACTCCACATTGCCAAAACACCATGCATTTACCCTTTTCACCTACATTTCTTGGGACACAAAGGAGCAATTTAGCATGGCCAATCACATCTTTGGACTGCAGGAGGACACTGGAGCACCCGGAGGAAACCCATTCAGACATGGAGAGAATGTGTAAACTCTGCACAAAAACTCACCCAAGGCTGGAATTGAACCTGGGTCCTTGGCACTATGAGGTAGCTGTGCTAATTACTGTGCTACTGCACTGCCCCTTGGATGGATTAGGAGATACGCTGAGTATGTGAAGGATATATCACAAACCTCACCTCGATGATTTCTCACCAGTGTGGATCTGCTGATGCTTCCAGAGGAGTGGAGGAATGTCACAAGTATCATGCCTGAAGAGTTACTCCTCTGTGTGAATTCTCTGATGGAGCAAGAGGTACAATAACCTCAAGAAAGATTTCTTGCAAACATCATACAGAAGTGGCTTCACCCCAGTGTGGATTCGTTGATGTTCTATGAGTGTTGATAACTGTGTGAAGGCTTGATCGCATATCTCTTATTTATTGGGCATCTCCCCTTGTGTGAATCCTCTGGTGCCTCAGGAGATCAGATGATTGGATGAAAGCCATCTCACAAAATTTACATCTGAAGGGTTTCTCACCAGTGTGAATCATCTGGTGTATTAGGAGACTCGAAGACCTTAAAAATGCTTTATCACAAACATTACACTTGAAGGGTTTCTCCCCTGTGTGTATCTTCTGATGGACCAGGAGGTTCCCTAACTGTGAGAAGGCTTTGTCGCACACCTCACACTTCACTGGTTTCTCTCCAGTGTGTATGCGTTGGTGGGCACGGAGGGATGATAACTGTGCAAAGGACTTGTCACACACCTCGCACGTGAATGGTTTCTCCCCTGTGTGGATACGTTGATGTACGCGGAGGGTTGTTAAGTGGGAGAATGATTTATCACACACTTTGCATGTGAATGGTTTCTCTCCAGTGTGGATGCGTTGGTGTGCACGGAGGTTTGATGAGTTTGAGAATGATTTGTTGCATTCCTCACACTTAAATGGGCTTTCCACAGTGTGAGTGCGTTGGTGTTCACGGAAGGTTGACGAATGCGAGAATGATTTGTCGCACACCTCACACGTAAATGGTTTCTCCCCAGTGTGGATGCGACGGTGTATATGGAGGTTCGATAATTGTGAGAATGATTTTTCACACACCTCACATGTGAATGGTTTCTCCCCTGTGTGAATGCGTTGGTGTGTGTGGAGGTTCCATGACTTTGAGAATGACTTGTCACACAACTCACACCTGAACAGTTTCTCATCTATGTGAACGTTTTGCTGATTCAAGAATGTTGATGCCTTTATGCACTCTTTGTTGCTCACCTCGGTCTGGAATGGTTTCTCTTCCATGTAGTTGTACAGTTATCCTTCAGGTGTTGGTCAGGAACTATCTGTAATATCTATTCTCTGATGTAGCATGGTGCAATCTTCTATAAAACAGGAAAAGGAAACATGATTTCCTTCAATTCCCTTGGGAGCTGGCTGTGCACACATTAATGTAGGAAATCTAACAGCCACAGTAGTGATTCAATTTTCAAATACTTCATTGACTGTAAAGAGCTTTGGGATATCTGGTAGTCATGTGATGTTCTATATGAATGTAAACCTTTTTTTCTGAGGAGGTTACGGAGTTGGAGGGTGGGGGCAGATGAACGAAGTAGGTCTTGGAGGGTTTAACAGACAGGAAATATCCAGATCGCAACACACAGACAGAGAGAACTGACCATTCATAGTCCAGAAGATAAGAACCAGCTTGCAACACATACACACCTCAACAATAGGAAATCGGAAAGAATCCTCAGACACTCCGCATTTCCCAGATAATTACACCTCACCTTCTCATATTCAGCAATGACCTATCAACAAAACTCAGCCTGTAAATCAGAAGGGAAATGCTTCCAAATAAACACACTCAATATCCAACACACAGCTCCAATCAAACAGCTCAGCACAAAGCACCGAGTAAACAGGTCTCTCAACTGGATCTTCTCACACAGAATAAGGGACATTTCCACACCTGATTCCCCACAGGATAGTCAGACTGCCTGAACATTAGTGTGGATATTATGCAATGTAATTATTATAAATTCTGCTCCTTCACTCACCATCTCCTGACTTGGTTTTCAGTCCCTACAGGAAGTGAAGCAGCTGTGAAAGAGGAAGAGGAGGGAATGGGCAGAGTGGGTGGGCTCTCTGATTGACGTCTCTGATGTAGAGATGCCGGCGTTGGACTGGGGTAAACTCAGTAAAGTTCTGCAACACCAATTTTAAATCCAACCAATTTATTTGATAGTAAATCCACGAGCTTTCGACACTATGTTGTGCCTTCGTCAGGCAAATGCAGTGTTCTGATCTGCAGAGGCACTCATATCCACACAGACAGTTACAGATTGCTGATTAGAATGCGAATCCTTACATCTAACCTGCTATTCAAGTGTTAAAGTGGCTAACAATGTGTGTGAAGGGAATCCTGAGCATTGGTTAGAGAATTGTGTATTTTCTCCAGACAGCACAGTAAGTGAGGTTTTTTGCTAACCCAGGCAAGTTACGGGGGTTACAGATAGTGTGTCATGAAGCCAAGATCCCTGTTAAGACCGTCCTCATGTGTGCGGAGCTTGGCTATCAGTCTCTGTTCAGCGACTCTGCGCTGTCGTGTATCACGAAAGCCCCCTTGAAGAACATTTACCCGCAGGTCGGAGGCCGAATGCCCATGACTGCTGAAGTGTTCGCCCACAGGAAGGGAACTGTTTTGCCTGGTGATTGTTGAGCGATGCTCATTCATCCGCTGTCGTAGTGTCTGCATGGTCTCCCCAATATACCATGCTTCGGGACATCCTTTCTTGCAACGTATTAGGTAGACAACGTTGGCCGAGTTGCAAGAGTATGTACCGTGTACCTGGTGAATGGTATCCTCACGTTTGATTATGTCGTCCATGTCTATGATCTGGTATGTCTTGCATCGCTCAACAATCACCAGGCAAAACAGTTCCCTTCCTGTGGGCGAACACTTCAGCAGTCATGGGCATTCGGCCTCCGACCTGCGGGTAAATGTTCTTCAAGGGGGCCTTCGTGACACACGACAGCGCAGAGTTGCTGAGCAGAGACTGATAGCCAAGTTCCGCACACATGAGGACGGTCTTAACAGGGATCTTGGCTTCATGACACACTATCTGTAACCCCCGTAACTTGCCTGGGTTAGCAAAAAACCTCACTTACTGTGCTGTCTGGAGAAAATACACAATTCTCTAACCAATGCTCAGGATTTCCTTCACACACATTGTTAGCCACTTTAACACTTGAATAGCAGGTTAGATGTAAGGATTCGCATTCTAATCAGCAGTATGTAACTGTCTGTGTGGATATGAGTGCCTCTGCAGATCAGAACACTGCATTTGCCTGACGAAGGCACAACATAGTGTCGAAAGCTTGTGGATTTACTATCAAATAAATTGGTTGGATTTAAAATTGGTGTTGCAAAACTTTACTGAATTGACGTCTCTCACAGCCAATCCAAATATTTCTAGAGTAACAGGAGTTTTCTGAAGTTTGGGAAACTGACCGGTGAAACGGAGGAGACTTTGAGCAGCAGATCAGGTGGGGATTTAAACTTGTCATTATCCCATCTGAATAAAACCTCATTTATTGCAGCTGCTGTCTCAGTTCCTCCGGTAAATATTTGACAGAGATTTCTAGTGTGGAAATAACATTCTTCATTCTCAGAGACTTTCAAAGTGACAACATCAGTATGAGATGTGTAGCCTGGGATGTGTTTGACAACAGATCAGAAGAGGAAGATGGACAGCATCCAAAGCAGTGATGATGTGAATTGGTGGGATCAGCAAATATACAGGAGAGAAATGGGGAGAGGAGGTTGAACCAGTGCTTAAGGTAGGACTCAGGGAGTGGCAGTGGACCAAGTGTGAGGACATAATTCTTTTTTGTTTTAATTCTAGTTTATAAAGCACAGAAATAGACTATTTGGCCCAATTGATTACTAACAGTGCTTATACTCCACATAGGCATCATCCCCTCCTCTTTCATCTCACCCTATCAACAGACCCTTCACTTCTCTTGGGAAAGAAGTTTATCCTGAATTCCTCATTGGATTTATTATTGACCATCATGTTTTTTGCCCCTAGTTTTGGATTCTCCCACACAAGTGGGAACATCTCTCCATTTACCCTTAAATTCCTCATTTAAAAGATTTTGTTGATGCTCCCCCAGCCTTCTCTTTTTGTAGGGAAAAAGAGTGCTAGCCAGTTCGCTTTTTCCTGATCATTACAATCTCACAATTCTCATTATCAATGTTTTCTGCATGTTTTCCAGTTCCTTTCTGTCCTTTCTCAATATGTTGATTTGAACTGTGCACAGCTCTCCAAGTGTGGTCTAAACAATTTCAACATCACTTCTCTATTTTCAAATTATATTCCTCCAAAAATAGACCCCAGTCTTGTTTGGTTTTTTTCATAAAATGTCTTTGTTGAGCTGCCTTGTTACTTTTAATTGGTTATTCTGTAGGTCTCCCTTGCACAACTTGTAAATATAAACTTTCATCCTCCTAACATATCAAATTATGGTCTGGTGGAATTGAAGAGGGAAGTTGAGTGGGTGGGGAGGGTGAAGTGGGATGATGGGCTGAAGGAGGGACAGGGGGTGAAGTGAGAACATGGATGTAAAGGAGGGTAGAATGGAAAGGGATGAAAGGGAGATAGGTGTGTGATGGAGGAGGTTGGGGAAGCAGGTTGAAGACAGACAGGTTTTGATAAAAGGAGTGGGGAGAGTGATGGGGGGGTAGGGAGTGAGTGGGGGGGGGGATGTGGTTATGGTAAAAATGGGAGAAGTAGTAAATCAAAAAAGCCTGCCTTCTTCTCTGAGTTTGACTGTCGTGTTAATTATGGGCAGAGTGCCAATTTATTTCCTATTCCTGACTGGCTGTTAGAGATGTCAGTCAGAGTCCACTCACCCTGTTCATTCTATCCCTCTTTTCTGCAGCTGTTTTACTTTCTATTGGGAGATATAGGAACAGAAAGTGTGTAAAGGACCAAATGTACCCCATAATAACCACACTACCATTCAGGGCTCAATATCCAGTGAGTGAACATACAAATAAGGATCAGGCGTAGGCCTTTCAGCCCCTCTAGTCTGCTTTGCCATTTATAAGATCATGGCTGATCTGATAGTAACCTCAAACCTGCCTCCTGACAATCGCCCCCTTGCTTATGAAGAATCTATCCATCTCTGCCTTAAAATATTCAAAGATCAAAGAAAATTACGGCATAAGAACAGGCCCTTTGCCCTCCGCCCACCCCCCCAGCTTGCACTGACTCCACTGAACTGAAGCTCCCTACCCTCATGAGGACTATATCCCTCCATTTCCATCCTATTCATGTATTTGTTAAGATGCCCCATAAAAATAACAAAATTAAGTGCTTCCATTACCTCCCCCAGCAGCCAGTTCCAGGCACCCGCTACCCTCTGTGCAAAAAACTTGCCTCGTACATCTCTAAACCTTTCCTTTTGCATCTTAGGTTTACGCTCTTAGTAATTGACTCTTCCACCCTGGGAAAAAATGTCTGACTATGCCCTCTGTCCATGCACCACATAATCTTGTAGACTTCTATATGGTCACCCCTCAACTTCTGTCGTTCCAGTGAGAGCAAACCAAGTTTCTCCAACCTCTCTTTGTAGTAAATGACCTCCAGACTAGGCTACATCCTGGTAAATCTTTTTTATACTCTTTTCAAAGCCTCCACATCCTTCTGGTAGTGTGGCAACCAGAACTGAACGGCCTAACTAATGCTCTATAAAGCTGCAACAATACTTGCCAATTTTTAAACTCAGTGCTCCACTAAAGAAAGCAAGCATGCCGTGTGCCTTCTTGACTACCTTCTCCACTGCATTGCCATTTTCAGTGACCTGTGTACCTGTACACTCAGATTCCTCTGCCTATCAATACTCTTAAGGGTTGTACTATTTGCTGTATATTTCCTATCTGTAAGACCTTCCAGAATGCATTACCTCGTATTTATCCAGATTAAACTCTATTTGCCATCTTCCGCCCAAGTCACCCATTGATCTATATCCTACTATATTCTCTGATGATCCTCATCACTATCTGCAAATCCACCAACCTTTGTATCATCTGCAAACTTACTAATCAAACCAGTTACATTTTCTCCAAATCATTTATATATATTACAAATAGCAAAGGTCCCAGCACTGATCCCTGAGGAACACCAATTGTCACAGCCATCCATTCAGAAATGCACCCTTCCACTGTGACTGTCAGTCTTCTATGATTGAACCTGTTCTGTATGCATCTTCAGTAAAGTTTTACAACACCAATTTTAAATCCAACCAATTTATTTGATAGTAAATCCGCGAGCTTTTGACACTATGTTGTGCCTTCGTCAGGCAAATGCAGTGTTCTGATCTGCAGAGGCACTCATATCCACACAGACAGTTACAGATTGCTGATTAGAATGCGAATCCTTACATCTAACCTGCTATTCAAGTGTTAAAGTGGCTAACAATGTGTGTGAAGGGAATCCTGAGCATTGGTTAGAGAATTGTGTATTTTCTCCAGACAGCACAGTAAGTGAGGTTTTTTGCTAATCCAGGCAAGTTACAGGGGTTACAGGTAGTGTGACATGAAGCCAAGATCCCTGTTAAGACTGTCCTCATGTGTTCGGAACTTGGCTATCATCTTGCCAGCTCACCTCTGATCCTGTGTGATTTCACCTTTTGCACCAGTCTGTCATGAGGGACCTTGTCAAAGGCCTTATTGAAGTCCTTGTAGACAACATATATTGACCTACCTTCATCAATCATCTTTGTCACTTCCTCGATAAACTCAATCACATTAGTGAAACACAACCTTCCCTTCACGCTAATATATGTATTAGCTTCTTGCCAGTATATCCACTTATTTCCAAATAAGAATAAATCCTGTCTCAAAGAATCCTCTCCAATAATTTCCCTACCACTGATGTAAGGCTCACCGGCCTGTAATTACTTGGATTATCTTTGCTATCCTTCTTAAACAAAGGAACAACATTGGCTATTCTCCAATCCTTTGGGACCTCTCCTGTAGGCAGAGAGGATACAGAGATTTCTCTCAAAGCCCCAGCAATTTCCTCCCTTGCTTTTCTCAGTATTCTGGGGTATATCTCATCAGGCCTGGCAACTTGTCTACCTTAATGTTTCTCAAGAACCCCAATACCTCTTCCTTTTTGCTCTTAACATGACTCAAATTGTCTACACACCCTTCCCAGACTCTCAATCCACCAAGTCCTTCTTTTTGATAAATATTGATGCAAAGTACTCACTTAATACCTCATCCATTTCCTCTGGCTCCACGCATAGTTTGCCTCCCCTATCGTTGAGAGAGCCAGCCATCACCCTAGCTCCCTCTTTCCCTTTACATATGTATAAAAAGCCTTGGGATTTTCCTTAATTCTGCTGGCCAATGACTTTTTGTGACCCTTTTTAGCCCTCCTTACTCGTTGCTTAAGTTTCTTTCTACTTTCCTTGTCTTCCACACTTGCCTTGTGTGTTCCCAGCCTTCTAACCTTGACATGTACTTCCTTTTTCTTTTTGACTAGGCTCACAATGTATCTCATTTATCCAAGGTTCCCAAAACTTGCCATACTTATCCTTCATCAATACAGGAATGTGCCAGTCCTGAATTCCTATCAACTTATACTTGAAAGCCTCCCACATGTCAGATGTCGATTTGCCCTCAAAAATCTGTCCCCGATCTACACTCTTCAGTTCCTGCCTAATATTGTTGTAATTAGCCTTCCCCCAATTTAGCATCTTAACTTGAGGACTACACTTATTTTTATCCATCAGTCCCTTAAAGCTTACTGAATTGTGGTCACTGTTCCCGAACTGCTTCCCTACTGAAATGTTGATCACCTGGTTGGGCTCATTCCCCAGTACCAGGTCCAGATGGCCCCTTCTCTAGTTAGCCTATCTACATACTGTTTCAAGAAGCTCTCCTTGATGCTCTGCCCCATCCATGCACCTAGCACTGAGTCCTTATCAATACTCTTATCAATATTAACTTTGCAAAGTTAAAATCTCCCACAACAACACTATTACTTTTACTGCTGGCCAAAATCTGCCTACGTGTCTGTTCCTCTATCTTCTGCTGGCTGTTGGGTGGCATGTGGTAAACCCCAACATTGTGACTACACCATTCCTATTCCTGAACTCTACCCATATTGCCTCGCTATATGAGCCCTCTGAGGTGTCCTCCCATAGTACAGCCATGATATTCTGCTAAACCAGTAATGCAATTCTCCCATTTCTTTTACATACCTCTCTCTCCCACCTGAAACATCTGTGTCTTGGAATGTTAAGCTGCCAATCCTGACCCTTAACCAAGTCTCTGTAATAGCAACGACATCATAGTTCCAAGTACCAATCTAAGTTCTAAGTTCATCTGCCTTACTTGTTACACTTCTCGCATTGAAACAAATGCACTTCAGACCCTCTTTGATTAGCAACCCTGCTTGCTCTTCTTCTGAGTCTTACTAGCCCTACTCTCTGGTTCTCCTTCAGTTAATGCACTTTTGCTTTGGTTCCCAATTCCCTGCCAAATTAGTTTAAATCCTCTAGTGTGACACCAGCAAACCTCCCGGCCAGAATATTTATGCCCTTCCAGTTTAGATGCAACCTGTCTTTCTTATACAGATCCCATCTGTCCTGGGAGACGTCCCAATGGTCGAGATATCTGAAACCCTCCCTAATACGCCAGTTGTTTAGCTACGTGTTGAGCTGCGCTATTTTCCTATTTCTAGCCTTGATGGCATGAGGGACAGGGAGTAATCCCTGAGATTACAACCCTACATGTCCCGCTTTTTAAGTTACTATCTAACTCCCTAAACTGCTGCTGCAGGACCTTGTCACTCTTCCTACCTATGTTGTTATTACCAATAAGTACCATGACCACTGACCCTCTCTCTTTAGAATGCTTTCTACCCATTCAGAGAAATCCTGGCCCTGGCACCAGGGAGGCAACATACCATTCTAGAGTCTCTTTCATGTTCAGAGAAGCGCCTATCTGCACCCTTGACTATGAAGCTTACTATAACTATTGCCCTAGTGCCCTTTGTCCCTCACTGCTTAACAATAGAGCCAGCAATGGCGACACTGCTAAAGCTGATGCTGCTGTTGTCCCCTGCTAGGATATTCCCCAGCAATATCCAAAACAGTATACTTGTTAGAGAGGGGAATGACTACAGAGGATTCCTGCACTGATTGCCTGCCTCTTCTAGTGGTCACCCATCTATCTACCTGAACCTTGGCTGTGACCACTTCTCTAAAGTTCCTATCTATGACACTTTCCGCCACCTCATACCCCTAAGTGCATCTAACTGCTGCTCCAACCTATTAATGCAGCCTGTAAGGAATTGCAGTTGGGTGTACTTCCTGCAGATGTAGTCATCCGAGATGCTCAAAGCGTCACGGATCTCCCACATTTCACAAGTGTAGCACTTAACCCCACTGACCAACGTTTCGCGCACTAATTAAGTTATTTAAGAAGATTTATTAAACTCTTACCTCACCTTTACTTTCTCATAGTGGCCTTATTTTCAAAGACACTGTTTTCACCACCTTTTTAGGAAGAGAGTTCGTCGAGAAAAATTTTTTTGCATCATCTTAGAAGTTCACCAGCTTTGAAGCCCTCAGCTGGAATACCATTGGGACCGCAGGCTTTGTTGTTTTTATCTGTTTGATTGCTTATTGCAGTTCTTCCATCAATAGCAACTCATCCATGGATTCTATCACAGGCACTGAAGACAGACTGGAGAGTATCAGCTTCACTGTGGATTCATGGTTGAGAAGTTGTTCAAAATGTTTTTTACAGTGTTAATAGATGGCATTGACACCCTTAAGAACGGAAATCCCATCCTATCAACATAGGGAATCAAGTCCATTTGACCTCAGTCTATAGATGGCCCTGGTCTATGTTATGATGATCAGCATTTTGATGGAGTTATCAGACCTTCCCAATGGAGGCCATTCATTTTTGTTCCAGAAGGTCACATATTTCGGAATCACGTTTCGTTGCGCCAGTCCTGGTGATGATGTTGCTCAAGTCAAATGATCTGGACTCAGGAGTTTAATTCAGCTGCCTTTATTTTGATCCCACCATTCAGAAATTGAGTTGGATTTATGAATATTTCCCAGATTGTCCATCAGTTGTTTTAGGACTGAGACATTGATCTTCTTCCTCTTGGAAGTGTGATAACAACATCACTTAGAATTTTGACTTGGCTTTTGACCTCCTGTGGTGTCTATAGCCAGACAAAAACTATCAAGGACAACCACAGGAATATTCTAGCGAACGTATGCTTCGCTCTCTCCAAGGCCAATATATCCTTTCTGAGATGCAGTGCCCACAACTGAACAGTTCTCCAGATAGTGACTGTATTAACTAGCCTCTTTAAGGGATGTTCTGTGAGCGATGAGTCATGTGACCCAGTAGTCCAAATTAGGGGTGAGTTGGGAATTCACTGGGACACGTCCTAGAGCTGAGTATGGAGTGATTGTTTAAAACACTCTGTAAATAATTCTTATAATAGTAATAAATCATTATGTTTTATTTGTTAACTGGTGGAGTGAATCCTTGAAATTATTACAGTCGTGATGAGGTAAAGGCCAGCAACTCAGATTGTAAGAATTTGTGGAGAAAAGTCCAACTGCAAGAGTTGCACCCAGGCTGCAAAGAAAGAGAACAGTCAGAATGTTTTTTTTTGGAAAAATTAGAGTTGTTCAAACCTGCTATAGAAGATTGGGTACAGTATGTGGAATGCTAAAAATTCTTTTCCCATGCAAATTAAATGAGAAAGAAGCAAAGAGTGAATTTGTTAACTGTGAGTGGGGTACAGACATACCATCTGATTCAAACATTAATGTCTCCAGATACCCCAGTACCAGAAAGTTCACAGAGGTCATTGAGTTACTCAAAGGGCACTACCACCCCAAGGCCCCAGTAATCATATAACATTACAAATTTAATCCGACTTCAAGAGTTTCAGGGGAAATTATTGCAGCCTTCATGGCTCAAGAAGATTGCAGATAATTGCAATTTCGGGATTGACTTAAATGAGGTACTAAGAGATTGTTCAGTCTGTGGCCATAACAGAGAAATCAGACAAAAGAAGCTGTTGACAGAACCAAAGTGGATTTGAAAAGGTAATGGAATTGCTTTATCAATGGAGAGCAGGGAGAAGAGCACCAGGAGTTACAAAACTGCTCTGAGCAGTGTAGGCCACCAGCTACAGCAGGACACAGCAAGTAGAAATGGTGCCAGGAGTGAAGACGACGCTGGTCCAAGCACAGAAATGAATATGAGAGTTGAAAGAGCCAGAAGATTAAATCCACAGCCTAGGATAGATCCAGGTTGTGTACAAAATTACAGATGTGGGAGAAGCCAAGCCACAGACTTATGCAGGTTTAGAGAAGCTGAATGCCTCAGGGATTGAAAAAAAAGGACATAAGTATAAACAGCACCTGAGTAGCACTCATAAATTCAACAGTACAGCATCAGTATATTATATGGAAGATGGTCCTGAGGTGGAGCAGAAAGTTATGTCTGCTAATAACATGAAAGTGATCAAAGTGGCCCTGATCATCATGGTGTTATTAGTAAATGGAAGGACATTAAGGATGGAAGTGGGCACTGGGGCTTCAGCCACCATGTTGGGGCAACAGATCTAACTGTACCTTCAAGAAAGATTCCACCCTGAGATTGAAGAACACTGGGACCAGGCTGACTATATATACTGGAGAGGCCATAAAGACAACAGCTACAATGACTCCAGTGAGCTACTGACTTGATTTGATTTGATTTATTATTGTCACATATATCAACATTCAATGAAAAGTATTGTTTCTTGAGTGCTATGCAGACAAAACATACCATTCATAGAGAAGGAAACGAGAGAGTGCAGAAAATAGTGTTACAGTCATAGCTAGGGTGTAGAGAAAGATCAACTTAAGGAAAGGTAAATCTATTTATTTAAAAGTCTGACAGCAGCAAGGAAGAAGCTGTTTTTGAGTTGGTTGGTATGTGACCTCAGACTTTTATATTTTTTTCCTGAAGGAAGAGGGTAGAAGAGAGAATGTCCGGGGTGCATGGGGTTCTTAATTATGTTGGCTGCTTTGCCGAGGCAGCGGAAAGTGTAGACAGAGTCAATGGACGGGAGGCTGGTTTGCATGATGGATTGGGCTACATTCACGTCCTTTTGCGGTCTTGGGCAGAGCAGGAGTCATACCAAGCTGTGATACAACCAGAAAGAATGCTTTCTATGATGCATCTGTAAAAATTGGTGAGAGTCATAGTCTTCTGAGAAAGTAGAGGCATTGGTGGGCTTCCTTAACTATAGTGTCGCTATGGAGGGACTAGGACAGCTTGTTGGTGACCTGGACACCTAAAAACTTGAAGCTCTCCATCCTTTCTACTTTGTCCCCATTGACGTAGGCAGGAGCATATTCTCCTTTATGCTTCCTGAAGTCAATGACAATATCTTTCACTTCGTTGACTTGAGGGAGAGATTGTTGTTAGTGCACCATCAATCATTCAGCTGCCTTTAGTCATGGTAGCTGGTGAGAGACCGGGTTTAATGGCATGCAACTGGCTCTAAGAGATCAAATTAAACTGGCTGGGGATTTTTAGCATTAAAGAAAATCATCAGCAGTACCCAAATATTTTCCAGGAAAAATTGGGAGAAAATAAAAGGAGTAACACATGGCTGAGAGGCCGGAGAATTCCCCAGTCATGTCTCTGAAGTGAAACTTAAACTCTTAACCCTCTGAGAACAAGATTGTAGGTACAATTCCAACTCTAGGTGGATTATTCTATGAACATGGATTAATTATTGTCAGGGTTGGAAGCTTTTTCCCAGGGCAGAAATGACACTTACAAAGAGACATAAGTTCAAGAGAAGGGGAAAAGATTCAGTGGAGATGTGGGGTGGAAGATTTTTTTACACAGAAGATGGTGAGGTTGGAATGCACTGCCAAGTGAAGTGATTGAGGTAGATACATTTGCAACATTTAAAACTCATTTTGATAGGCATATATAGGGGAAAAGAGGGATATAGCCAGTTGGTTTAGATGGGTAAACATCAGGCTCAGAGGACCCAAGGGACCTGTTCCTGTGCTGACTGTTCTTTGTATAACTCGTTTCTGTATCTGTGGATCACTCCTATTTTCCAATTACAGATGTCCAGTTTATGTGCTTTGTCAGACTAAAAGCCTTGGTGTTTGTCTGTGAAGGCTCTTATAAGAAGACATTTATTTTTCAACTTGTGTAATATTGTATAATTTTAAAGCGAACTTGCTAACATGTCCCAAATTCAGACAAGTGTTGTGGTTTTTCAGATGTCCATTAGTGTCTATCTTACCTCTTTTTAAAACAAAACTTAGTTCCTACATCCATAGCTATCACCTAAATTGTGTTCTTTTCTGTGAATCTCTTTAAATGTTCTTTTTATCACCATCATCATTCTCATTCACCATTAAATGAATACACCTTTAATTCTGTCCTATCCTTTTGACCACTCTGCGCAATCGCAGTCTATCACCGTCGCGTTGACCCTCGAAAAATCCCTTTGTCTGGTTTACTCTGGGCTTAGATTTCAAATGTGCTAAATTGGCTGTTGGTTTTACATTAGCACTCAACTGAAAGTATTAGTCAGAGATGATTGATACTTACTACTATCCCCACCAGCCTGAGCAAAATCCCATTCTCATCCCCAAAATCGTTGTGGGATTTTGCCTTTTATTTGATCACAACTTTACCCTTTGAGTAACCAGACAAGTTGCAGAGTTCTCTTAAGCAGCTGTTTTAATACAAGCTATAGGAAAGACACTGGGAAGCTACAGTTCACATCTCTGTCACCAGCCAGAGTAACATATTCCAAGACAGAGAGGCAACTAAAGTTTTCAAAATTAAAAATAAGTAGCACAAACCAATCACAATCACTTTACGCTTGCTTTATAATAATACCTAATCTGCATGAAAACTTGTTCGTATCTGTGGATCACTCCCACTTTCCAGTTATGGAAGTCTGATTTATGTGCTTTGCCAGACTAATGGCTTTGCTGTCTGTCTGTGAAGGCTCTTATAAAAAGACCTTTGTTTTTCTCTTTGTGTGATTTTTTTAAAACTTGCGTGACTATTAATCCTTTCAGTCACATAAACTGTTTTTAAACTATGTGGCCTTTCTGATATAGTCACTGTTAGAATATTATCTCAATAATATTGTGTGGAGTTTCTGCTTTATTTTTCATTTATGTTAGACCTTAAAATAATAAACTAATTATACCTGTTTAAATTTATATGTTTAAATATGGCTGCAGAGAAAAGCCTGGGAACTACAGACCAGTGAGCCTCACATCTATGGTGGGTAAATTCTTGGAAGGTATCTTGAGAGTCAGGATCTACAGGCATTTAGAAATGCAAGGACTGATCAGGATGGTCAGCATAGCTTTGTGAGTGGAAAATCATGTCTCAAAAATTAAATTGAGATTTTTGAAAGGGTAACCAAGGAGGTAGATGAGGGCAGTGCAGTTGATGTTGGCTACATGGACTTTAGCAGGGCCTTCGACAAGGTACCACATGGTAGGTTGTTGCACAAACTTAATTCTCACGGGATCCAGAGTGAGGTATCTAAATGGATACAAAACTGGCTTCTTGACAGAAGCCAGATGGTGGTTGTAGAGAATGGTTTTTCAAACTGGAGGCCTGTGACCAGCAGTGTGCCTCAGAGATCAGTGCTGGGCCCACTGTTAATTGTCATTTATATTAATGAATTGGATGTGAATATGGAGGGCATATTTAGTAAGTTCGCGATGACACCAAAATTGAAGGCATAGTGGACAGTGAAGAAAGTTATCTTCAATTGCAGTGGGATCTTGATCAATTGGCCCAATGGGCTAATGAATGGCAGATGGAGTTTAATTTAGACAAAAGTGAAGTGAAGTATTTTGGTAGACTGAACCAGGGCAAAACTTACTCAGTTAATGGTAGGGTGTTGTGGAGAGTTACAGAATAAAGAGATCTGGGGATATATGTTCATAGCTCCTTGAAAGTTGAGTCACAGGTGGACAGAGTGGTGAAGAAAGCATTCGGCATGCTTGTTTTCATTGGTCAGGACACTGAATACAGGAGTTGGAATATCTTGTTGGGAGAATCTGGGGTAGGCAAGGGTGAGGGTGAATGCTGAGAGATAAGGGAAGAGGACAGTAAATTATTCTGCAGAATAAATGACTTCATTAAATTGAATCCAGCACTCAGAGGATAGCAACAGAGGTGACTGGAGTTTCCTGTTTTGCACTTCCCCAAGATGGTTGGCAATGACTGATAACACTCAGATGGCATTGAAGGTCACCTGAAGAGGCACTCACAGTTCCATGAACAAAAAACAATTCCCCTCCTTCATGTAGTATGCAATGTTATGTTGTGAAGGTATTTCTCCTTTAGGATGTAACATCAAATCCTCCAAAGAGGAATACCTTGGCTCGTAATGTTATAAGTGTGTGGGAAGGTGAACTGTCCTTCAGTAATGTTTAGTTGTTAACTAACAGAAATACCTGACACTCACTTATAAATGGTTAAATGTTAATTTTATCGTTTATAACTTACAAGAAACATACTAAACAAAATAAGATTCTACTGGAATGTTGTTCAAATAAATACAATACTCATTCATTAACCAAAAACGTAACAATAGAATTCCATCATTCTCAAAAAAATACAACTGGGTTTGTGGCTTTTGTAATCTTTTGGAGTTCTTCTATGAAGTCCCTCTGTCTGTGAGTTCTTTTTGATTTGGTACCTTTTGCTGGTTAGATGCTGTGTTCACTCAAGAGATATATATACAGCTAGCAGGTGGGGAGCTGCTCTCTTCCTCTCGACTTGAGAGGTATCAGTTGCTAACTCCCCGTTTCCCACCTGCACTCTCTTTTATACCTGTGATGACCTATCAATTTTCTGACAGTAAATTGGTCTGATTTTTCAACATCATCAAATTCAAATCTTATGGTTATAGGTAGCTGAGTGCTTGCTTTAAATTGAAACATTCAAATGCCTGAAGCCTGTTACTAAAGCAACCCTGTGGTCTAGCCTTGGATGTGGATGCAAATGTTTCAGTCTAGAACTCTATGTAACTTTGCATTTTAAACCTCCAAACAATGAAATCAAAACGAGCTTTTAAAGGGACCGCACTATATTTTGTTCCTCTGGTATTTTCTTTATATTGTTTACATCCTTATAAACTCAACTTTGCAATAAAAATGAGTGTCTGAGAATACTTTACGTGAACTTCACCTACACTGGATCACTCCACAATGCTTTCATTGTCAGAAACTTGAACATCACATCCATATTCGGGGAAGGTGAGTGACCTGGCGGTCAGCTGATTAGGGACAAGATTCATCCCTTCCTTATGTGGCTGATGCCACTATTTCATATCCCGCACACTGAGGAAGTGGTATTGTTTATTGATGTCGTGTCTCTCTGAGGCAGCTGAAAAATAGAAGCAAGTAGGATGTTGAAGAAATATTTCAGTTACTGGCTACACTTGAAGTAGATCACAGTATTCCCCATAAAGAGAATGCTCAGAGTCATTCAAGTGTACCATATGTTGAACAATAACCGTCTCAAACAAGGTCTAGACTGGGACAGCCCAGGAGAGGAAAGGACTGAGATGTCGTGCGAGAGGTGAATGAATAGATATTCTGAGCAAGGGAATGAACTAAGTGATTGTAATGACTATAAAATTGGAGTGGGGGGAGCTTAACGTTAATAGGAGGTTACCTCTGAAGCAGGCAGAGATGTCAGATGTTAACCCAAAGGACACCTACTCAATGAGCCTCAGCTCACACTCTGTGTCATAGCTTTGCCCTTCTGAGTCACATAATCACTCCCCCAAATTACTAAATCTCTCACCAAGTCAATTTCCTGTATCCTTCCCTCCTCTGTCCCTCCCCTGCAGCGTTTCCTCTTTGCCTCTCTCTCCTGTGTCCCTCTTTCCTATCCATGTGCTGATCCTACCACTTGCACATCATCACTGCCTTGGATGTGGGATTTCCTCTTCCATCTGTTGTCAAACATGTCTGAGGCTGAGTTGTATTCTGCTAGAACTATGCAGATGTAGTCACCATTTGAGACGGGATCAGTAACATAATAATGTGATTTCTTTATTCAAGACTGACATAGATATGTCTGCATGGTGTCTTCAAGCTGCCACCAGACAAGATTCCCATTGTATGTTACATCATATCCTTACATTGCTGATGAGAAAAATATTTCTTAAAAATACACATCTCATACTGATGTTGTCAGTTTCAAAGCTTCTGAGAATGAAGAATGCTATTCCCACACTAGAAATCTCTGTCAAACATTTACCAGGGGAACTGAGACAGCAGCTTCAATAAGTGAGGTTTTATTCAGATGGGATAATGACAGGTTTAAATCCCCACCTGATCTGCTGCTCAAAGTCGCCTCTGTTTTCCTGGTCAGTTTCCCAAACTTCAGGAAACTCCTGTTACTCCAGAAATATTAGGATTGGCTGTGAGAGACGTCAATCAGAGAGCTCACCCACTCTGCCCATTCCCTCCTCTTCCTCTTTCACAGCTGCTTCACTTCCTGTAGGGACTGAAAACCAAGTCAGGAGATGGTGAGTGAAGGAGCAGAATTTATAATAATTACATTGCATAATATCCACACTAATGTTCAGGCAGTCTGACTATCCTGTGGGGAATCAGGTGTGGAAATGTCCCTTATTCTGTGTGAGAAGATCCAGCTGAGAGACCTGTTTACTCGGTGTTTTGTGTTGAGCTGTTTGATTGGAGCTGTGTGTTGGATATTGAGTGTGTTTATTGGAAATATTTCTCAAAGAACAAAGAACAAAACAGCATGGGAAACAGGCCCTTCGGCCCATAGAGTCCGCGCCGCCACCCCGATGTTCCCACCTCGACCCATGATCCCTGTCCATGTTTATAGATCTATGGATTAAAAACCAAATTTGAGACAATTTAGGGAGAATTTGTTTTGCCAATTAGTCTAAGAGCATATCTTTGGGATGTGGGAGGAAACCGGAGCACCCGGAGAAAACCCACGCAAGCACAGGGAGAATGCGCAAACTCCCACAGACACAGGCACAAATCCATGTATCTGCACAGCACAGCGATAGTCACTGAGCTGTCGTGTTGCCCATCAAATGGTCCAGGTCAAGTGTACACTAACAACGTGAAGCAGTAGGATACTCTCAAAAAAAAATCCAAGAGCAGCCCTCTCACGACCCATCATAAAGTAATTTATAGATATATAAAGTCTTTTATATATATTACAAATAGACAACAAGGTGGACCAAAGCACCTGTAGGATAAAAACAAATACATCAATATCATCAACTATTTACACACTTCCCAGGGACTCCCAAGGCTCATGATCCCTATTTTAAATCAGTTTCCTATACCCCTCCATTCCCATTCTGTTCATGTGCCCATCTAAGTATTTCTTAAATAACTCCAGAGTGCTTGCCTCCACCACTTTACCTGGCAGCGCATTCCATACCCCCACCACCCTCTGTGTGAAAAAAATTCCCTCTAGCATCCAAATTATACCTAACCCCCCCCCCTCACCCTAAGCCCGTGATCCCTCGTGCTATTTGAGTCCATCCTAGGAAAAAGCTTAACGCTGTTTACTCTATCATAATTTCTCATAATTTTGTACACCTCTATTAGATCTCCTCTAAGTCTATGTCTTTCTAAGGAAAACAGCCCCAATTTGCCTAACCTCTCCTCATAACTCAGACCTTCCATACCAGGCAGCATCCTGGTAAACCTCCTCTGCACTCTCTCCAGAGTGTCCACGTCCTTCCGGTAGTAAGGCGACCAGAACTGGACGCAGTATTCCAAATGAGGTCTAACTAATGTTTTATACAACTGCAACATTAAAGACCAGCTCTTGTACTCTATCCCCTTCCTATAAAGGCTAACATACCATATGCTTTCTTCACAACCTTCTCCACTTGCTCTGCCACCTTCAGAGACTTGTGCACCCCCAGGTCCCTCTGTGTTTCTATACTCTTAATAGGTCTACCCTTTATCATATACCTGCCCTCTACATTCTTTCTCTCGCATTTATCAGGATTGAATTCCATCTGCCATCTATCTGCCCAAGCTACCAGCCTATCTATGTCCTGCTGCATCGCCTGACAATCCTCCTCACTGTCCGCAAGTGCAGCCATCTTTGTATCGTCTGCAGTCTTGCTGATCACTCCACTTACTCCCTCCTATAATATATATATATATAAAGTAATTTATAGATATATAAAGTCATTTATATATATTACAAATAGAAGAGGTTCCAGTACTGAGCCCTGCGGCACACCACTAGTGACCGACTCCAGCTAGATTTACCGGCTGAGTTTTGTCAATGGATCATTGCTAAATATGAGAAAGTGAGGTTTAATTATCTGGAAGCGGCAGAGTATCTGAGGATACTTACTGATTTCCTATTGTTGAGTGCGTATGTGTTTTAGGAGCTGGTTATTATCCTGTGGACTTTGAATGGTCAGTTCTGTCTTTTGTGATCTGGATGTTTCCTGTCTTTTAGACATTCTGAAACTTCTGCTCACTCACCATCTCTGTGGTCTTCTTGGAAAAAATTAATATAGGGCCTCACATGACCACCAGATGTCCCGAAGCTCTTTTACACTCAATGAAGTATTTGAGAAGTGTGGTCACTATTGTAATGTAGAAATCTGGCTGCCAGTGTATGCACAACCACCTCCAAAATTGTGTTAACACCTTTACAAAGCAACTTGAGTGAACTGTGTTAAAGATGCAAGTTATTGTTGTTGTATTTAACATCAGAAAGTGAGTAGGTGTTCAGTAGGATCAGCACGATTTCCTTCATGGTTCAGTATTTTACAGAATCTCATTGTAGAGCAGACTCATTGAAACGGGAGATAAGGTTATAGCTGATAGCAAAGCCACATAGGAATGGCTTTACTCTGGTTCAAACTCAGTGGATGGTATTTTACTTGTTCATAAAGTGCGGTATGTAGCAATTAGTGCCGTTTTTTGTGACGAGCTCCATTTTATGGCAATAGGTTTTTTGGCACTGTCAGCAGAAATGGACAAGAGGCTGGTTAATTTATTTAAATTTGTTTATATTATCAATTTCAACGTGGTTAGTGAAACCAGCACTCGATTGTTTGGGCTCACTTACCTTTATGGCCTCGCTAAGAGAAGTTCTCCACTGAGGAATACACCTGTTTGGCATGAAAGGGGAGCAGTTGTATTGATCTCGCGAGTGAAACAGGAGACCATTGAAAATCCCCCTCACTCCGCCACCCATGCACACACACACACACACACACACACACACGCACACCCCCTCCACTGCGGCCAAGGGCAAGGCGGTGGTGTCCCTTGATTTGTGTCGGACTGGTAGTGCTACTCTGGTACCTTGGCAATGCCCACGAAACCTGGGTAATTCCCATTGGGCAGTACCAGGGTTGGGGCCAGAGTTGATGGAGCCAATGGGAAGGGGTGGGGGCCAGACGGGGTGGAGCCAATGGGAAGGGGTGGGGGCCAGAGAGGTGGGCCAATGGGGAGGGTGGGGCAGAGGAGATGGAGCCAATGGGGAGGATGAGGTGGATGGGGTGGAGCCAATGGGGAGGGTGGGGGCAGAGGGGGTGGAGCCAATTGGGAGGGTTGGGGGGCAGAGGGGAAGGTGGGGACAGAGGGAGTGCAGCCAATGGGCAGGGTGGGGGCCCGACGGGGTGGAAGCCAATGGGGGAGGGAGGGAGGGAACCAGAGGGGGTGGAGCCAATGGGGAGGGCGGTGGCCAGAGGGGCTGGAGCCAATGGGAGGGAGTGGCCAGAGGGGGGTGGAGCCAGTGGGGGGGGGCCAGAGTGGATGGAGCCAATGGGGTGGGGGCCAAGAGGGTTGGAGCCAATGGGGAGGGGGGGGCAGAGGGTGTGGAGCCAGTGAGGAGGGGGGCCAGAGGAGGTGGAGCTAATGAGGAAGGGGGCTAGTCTGCATGGATTGGTTGGCGGGGAATGGGAGGGGTCTGGGTAGTGGGCGAACAGCAGAAGCTGTATATCAGGCCAAGGGCCTCACGATTATAATGGTGAGTACTTGAGGCAGCTTGCAATAGCAAGGTCCTGAGAGCGCTCTTTACCTGTCAGGACCTGCTACTGTTATTGCGCATAAGCAGCATTGCACGTCTGCACATGCCTGTTACCTTCCTCTACAGACTGTTGGGCATGTAAAGCCCTACCCACAGATTTCTGCAACAAGCAATAGGCTTGCTCAAAATTTTGCAGCCAGAATGTTTATGGGGGAGGGCTTTTAATGCACCCTAACAACGAATCTGGAACTCTCCCTGTTCCATGACTGCCCGATACTTAGACAAAAAGTCATAAAATAATGCCCACTGTGTCTTGGAATACTGAGGGATGCATCTTCAGGCTTCAGTCCTCCTCTGAACGCCGGCATCTCCACATCTTGGGTAGGGATTGGCATTGGAGAGAGGGATGTAGCTGTGCTCACGATGTAGCTCCTAATCTCAGCACAGTTAGAGAGGAAGCAGTAGACAGAGGCAAGTAGAAGAGAAGAAGCCAATGCTGTTTCTGATACGTTTGTCTACTGGTTTGATGATAATCATGGGATGAAGGCTGTGAGATTGTGGTAAAATAAAATCCTGCTGCTACTGATAGCTCACTGCACCTCATGGATACCTATGACCTGTGCTTAGTCCATTTCCCTAATCCTTTCTTTAAAGATTTTACCTGAAGACCTTGGCCTTTCCTGGAAGCCTGGGCTGGGATTTGATAGTATTGCCCAGTGCTGTGTCTGATAGGTGAATTTGGGACATGCAGTCTGAGTGAGTGCCATGTATCTAATTTCCCAGGATAAACCAGAACCCATCAATCAGCTATACTGAAACAATATTTTCCTTAGTTTCCAGCACTTCCTGCCCAGTGTGTTTTCTTCAAATAATTTTTGAAAACAAAGGGAGAAATTTCAAAATCTCTTATTAAATTATTATTTCTCCTGAGTATTGTTATATTAAACACATACTCTAAGAGTCTTCACCACAAGGTAAGCTCATAATGAATTGATAGCCTGTTTTACACTCTGCCCGATTGTCTTTTCCACTGCCCTTACAGTGCATGGGAAGATAGGAGTCTGGGTGGAGAAAAGAAAGTAATCACATTGTCTGTTCCTAGTCACTATTCAGTGTCCCTGCTAGAAATGGAGGGTGTGTGAGTCAGGTGCCGAAAAAGAAAGGACTGCATCTGATCGCCCACACAGGGAAATAGCAGGCTGTCATGCGCTGTGGAACAGTCTCTAACTGAGGAGTTTGTCCTTTCAGCAAAGGAGGAGAGGGAGTTGAGGAAATCATTTGCTTTTCTTGTTTTACAGAAGGATTGCACTGTACCACATCAGAGAATAAGAGAGGATAGACACCACAGATCCTGATCATTACCCAAGGAACAATTGCACAACTGTGGAAAGTCCCTTCACAGCACTGCTCATCACAGACAAGGTTGGGCAGTGAAACCATCATCTGGAACTTGGTCATGTCAGGGGAGTTTTGACATCATCAGATCTGAAACTGGTCAGTGGTGTGGAAGCTTTCATTAGAGCCAATCTTTCTGAAGGTTCAGCTATGGGTGATTGGTCAGAGTGAGGCTGGGAAGAAATGGGAGTGGACTCCAAGTATGGTAAGAGCTTCAACCTTTATCCGAACCTCATGAATCACTAACTCATTTCTACAGGTGGAGGCTGTTCAACTGCAAGGTGTGTGAGAAGGACTCCACAGGTTTTTGAGATCTCCTAATACGCAAAGTGCATCTGGTGCAAACACTGTGATCTCAAGGACAGCCACATGGAAGACAAACCCTTCAAATGTGAGATGTGTGATAAAGCTTTCATGACATCTTCAAGCCTCCTGAGACACCAGAGGAAGCACACAGGAGAGAAACCCTTCAGGTGTGTGGTTTGTGGGGTGGCTTTCACCCAGGCCTCCAACCTTCTGGCTCACCAGAGAATTCACACAGGAGAGAAACCATTCACATGTGTGCTATGTGATAAATCATTTACACAGGCATCGAGCCTTCGCAGACATCAACGCATTCACACAGGGGAGAAGCCATTCCTCTGTGAGGTGTGCGACAAATCATTCTCACAGTCATCGACCCTTCATGTACATCAACGAATTCACACTGGAGAGAAACCATTCAAGTGTGAGGTATGTGACAAAGCTTTCACAAAATTTTCAAAACTCTTGGTCCATCAGCCAGTTCACACGGGGGTGAAACCATTTACCTGTGAGGTGTGTACTAAATCCTTCTCGTGGTCATCGGCACTTCGCGTGCACCAACGCATGCACACTGGGGAGAAGCCATTCACTTGTAAGATGTGCAATAAGTCATTCTCTGAGTCAGCCACCCTCCGCATTCACCAACGTACTCACACTGGGGAGAAACCATTCACATGTGAGGTGTGTGACAAATCATTCTCAGGCTCATCAAATCTACGCCGACACCAATGTATCCACACAGGGGAGAAACCATTCAAGTGTGACGTATGTGGCAAATCATTCTCACAGTCATCAAACCTCCTGCTTCATCAGAGAAGTCACATGGTGGAGTAACCCTTGATGTGTGATGTTCTGTAAAGTTTTTGTGACATCTTTGCCCCCCCGGGACACCAAAGGATTCACACAAGGAGAAGTCAATCTGTGTGAGATACGTGACAAAGCTGTTACGCAGCCAGCATACCATCTACACAATGAGCACACAGAGAGCGAAATACAATTGCAATGAGTTCTGTAATAAAGCCTTCATACAGTCGTTAGACATCTTGGAACATCAGTGAAATCATGAGGGAACTGACAACAGATGTGAAAGAGTTGAACAATTTGTAGGGTTTGTGAACTACCTCAAAGTTTTTGTTCAATCTGTCATGTGAATCTCACAAGAAAGGAAGTTTAGTGGTACTGGGACACAGAACAAGAAGCAGCTTTCACTCACATCAAACAAGTGACAACAGCGCCAATGCTGAGATACTATGATGTCAATAAAAAGTTATGCTGCAATGAAATGCCAGTGAAACAGGACTTGGAGCAACCCTTATGCAGCCAGAACAAGCAGTTGTGTTTGCATCCAAAGCATCGACACAAACTGATGCTATGCACAGATTGAGAAAGAGTTTCTGGATATTGCTTTCGCTCGTGAGCTGAGAAGAGAGAAAGTCTTGACCACAAGTCACTTCAAAGCATCTTTCTCAAACCACTTCTATCTGCTCTAAAGTGTTTACAAAGGATGTGACTTCATTTTCAGAGATAGCATTTGAAAGCGAAGTACCAGAAAGCGAAGCGGGTATACATCACCGACTTGCTGTGGAGAATTACACTCTCTTTGAAGGAAGTGATGATGCTGGTACAGAGTGTGAAATTTTCCAGATTTAACAAGAGGCAACAGCACAACATGTCTTGAGTCATTAACACAGCAGGAACATTGAATCTGACAGACAAGTGTGTTGCTCAGATCAAACAAATTACACAATATGATGCAACTTTTGTGATGTTAGTATATTTAAAACATTTTTTAAAATGATGCTTCCTGGGAAGCTCTTCTGAATTTGAGCTGATCTGTGTGTATTTCAAGAGGCTGCTAGAAGCTAAAACGCTGCGCAGTCAAGAGTTTTAATTCTCCACCTAAAGCATTACGTTTCAGCATCATGTGAGCCTTTGTATTTTCTGTGCTAAACCTGTGGCAAGACTTTTGTATGGGAAGTTTGTCTGACTGAAATATTTTGTGTATACAAAGGGTTATTTGTTAAGGGTTATACAATATCATTGGTTTTTCTTTGTTCTAATTGGTAAAAGTTATTGCGAATTTTCTTTCTAAACATAACTGTATTCTTAAATAAACTTTGTTTGATAAAGGCTCCTGCCCTCAGTGGGACAATTGAATCATACCTGAA
This sequence comes from Sphyrna mokarran, assembly GCA_024679065.1. Classification (NCBI taxonomy): domain Eukaryota; kingdom Metazoa; phylum Chordata; class Chondrichthyes; order Carcharhiniformes; family Carcharhinidae; genus Sphyrna; species Sphyrna mokarran. Next base: position 89,737,390 of record JAGIQG010000009.1, read on the forward strand.
GTGAAACATCTCAGGCTCACCCTAGCCAAATTCAAAATGCAAAACTTCTAATCCCAAGCAGACTTCAGAAAATACTTTTGAGTTTCTGACCTGAATTATGACACTCTTCAAATGTTACAGGAAGTTGTATGGAAGGATGACCTAAAACCATCAAGGACGCACCTGTGGCTGTAAGAGAATACTGGGCTGACAGAGCTGCAGTCATTTTCAAGAAGCTGTTGTGTACAAAGGTTCTGGGGTCACTATCCCTAAAGAGATAAGAAATACTGAAGCACATTCATACAAATCATAAAGGATGCAGTCTACTGTGAGGAAGGAAAGTGCTCTATTGGTCAAACATGAGAAATGAGATTAAGGGTCACATCAGCCAGTGCAGTGCTTGTAACAAAGATCAAGCTAAGTAAGATAAATAGCTGCCCATAATTAATGACATCCCAGACAGACCATGGATGAAGCCTGGAGTAAACTTCTTCACTCTCACTGGAACTGATCATCTTGTCACAGTCGACTATTCTCAGACTACTTGAAGTTAGACCAGCTGATGTCGGTGACAACCAGTAGAATACCTGAAAATGTTACCACAGGAAACAGCAGAGATCAGATATACAGCTAACAACAACTCATACACAAGACCTGAGCACTTTAAAGATTTTTTTGTGTACACCCATTACACAATGTAGCAAAAATTGGAACAGACTAGGAAGCTTTCTTATTCATTTGTGATTTTTTTTGGACTATGTATGTGGAACAATTTGTAATGGAAATTGCATGTGTTTTTTTCTCTTGTGCCTGAATAGTCTGCAGGGATTTAACTTTTAATATGCTGAAAAATTTTCAGTCAAGCAAACCTTAATTAAAGTTGTTTTTTCATTTTGCTGGGGTTTCTTGTGGCCACGTGGGCCTGAAACTTGTTAAAGGATACAAGGTGTCAGATGTAAGTTTGTCTCTGGAAGGGAGGAGTTCTTTATCCTGAATGAATACATTACGTCGGTATTCGCGAAGGAGAGGGGCTTGTTGACAGCTTCTGTCTCTGAGGGAGCTGTGGACCAGTTGCGGGAAATATCCATACCGAGGGAGGAAGTGTTAGAGCTTCTAGGTAGCATTAAAACTGATAAATCTTCGGGGCCTGATGGCATTTATCCCAGGCGGCTTAGGGAGGCACGAGGTGAAATGTGGGGCTTCTGACGCAAATCTTTGTCTCTTCTTTTGGACACAGGTGAGGTCCCAGACGACTGGAGAATAGCTAATGTTGTACCGTTGTTTAAAAAGGGTAGTAGGGATAACCCTGGAAATTATAGGCCATTGAGTTTGACGTCAGTGGTAGGGAAGCTGTTGGAGGGGATTCTTAGGATGTATAGGCATTTAGTCGACGAAGGGCGAGCTGTTGAAGTCATCTATATGGATTTCAGTAAGGCGTTTGACAAAGTCCCTCATGGGAGGTTAATTGATAAGGTCAAGGCTCATGGGGTACAAGGACAGGTAGCTAGATGGATAAGTAACTGGCTTGGTAATAGGAGACAGAAAGTAATAGTGGAAGGGTGTTTTGCTAGCTGGAAATCGGTCACTATTGGATGGTCTGGAGGGTTTACCAGGATGTTGCCTGGTATGGAAGGCAGGTCTTATGAAGAGAGGTTGAGAGATTTGAGGTTGTTTTCGTTAGAAAGAAAGCGGCTAAGAGGAGACCTTATTGAAACATATAAGATGATTAGAGGTTTAGATAGAGTGGACAGTGATAGCCTTTTTCCTAGGATGGAGAAAGCTAGAACGAGGGGACATAGCTTTAAATTAAGGGGTGGTGGTTTTAGGACAGATGTCAGAGGTAGGTTCTTTACCCAGAGGGTGGTAAGGGTATGGAATGCCTTGCCTGCGTCAGTTGTAGATGCGCCAAGTTTGGTGGCGTTTAAGAGGTTAGTAGATCAGTTTATGGATGAAAGGGGAATGGTTTAGGTTAGAGGGTCACTGCTTGTTCCTAATTGGTCGGCGCAACATCGAAGGCCGAAGGGCCTGTTCTGCGCTGTAATGTTCTATGTTCTATGGATGTCAAAAGTTGCAGCGTGATATAGACAGATGCAAGGCTGGGCGGAGAAGTGACAGATGGACTTCAACGCGGATAAATGTGTAGTGGTCCATTTTGGCAAGAATAATAGGATGAAGGAGTACAGTATCAAGGGTAGGAGTCTTAGTGTTGAGGAGCAGAAGGATCTTGGGGTCCGGGTCCATAGGACTCTTAAATTGGCTTCGCAGGTGGAGGATGTGGTCAAGAAGGCGTATGGTATACTGGCCTTCATTAATCGAGGGATTGAGTTTAGGAGGCGGGAGGTAATGATGCAGCTTTATAAGACCCTTGTCAGACCCCACTTGGAGTATTGTGCGCAGTCGCCTCACTATAGGAAGGATGTGGAAGCTATTGAAAGAGTGCAGAGGCAATGTACAAGGATATTGCCTGGATTGGGAGGCATGCCTTATGAAGATAGGTTGAGGGAGCTGGGAATCTTCTCCCTGGAGAGACGTAGGTTGAGAGGCGACCTGATAGAGGTTTATAAAATGTTGAGAGGAATAGATAGGGTGGATTCTCAGAGGCTATTTCCCCGGGCTGAAGTAGTCGCTACGAGAGGACACAGATTTAAAGTGCAGGGAAGCAAATACAGAGGGAACTTTAGGGATAAGTTTTACACTCAGAGGATGGTGAGTGAATGGAATCGGCTGCTGTCAGAGGTGGTAGAGGCAAACTCGCTGGGGTCTTTTAAAAGACTTCTGAATGAATATATGGGAACTAATGAGATAGGGGGTTATAGATAGATCTGTGGCTTGGTAGGTATAGATGTGATCGGCACAACTCGCCGAAGGGCCTGTTTGTGCTGTAGTGCTCTATGTTCTAAACTAGTGGTGTGCTGCAGGGGTCGGTACTGGGACCTCTTCTATTTGTAAGATACATAAATGACATGGAAGAGGGAGTAAGTAAATCAGCAAGTTTGCAGACGATACAAAGATGGCTGGACTTGCGGATAGTGAGGAGCATTGTCAGATGATGCAGCAGGACATAAGCTGGTAGCTTGGGCAGACAGATGGCAAATGGAATTCAATCCTGATAAATGCGAGGTGATGCATTTTGGGAGAAAGAATGTAGGGGGAAGATTTATGATAAAGGGTAGACCTATTAAGAGTATAGAAACACCGAGGGACCTGGGGGTGCAGGTGCACAAGTCTCTGAAGGTGGCAGAGCAGGTGGAGAAGGTTGTGAAGAAGCATATGGTATGCTAGCCTTTAAAAGAAGGGGTATAGAGTACAAGAGCTGATCTTTAATGTTGCAGTTGTATAAACGTTGGTTAGACCTCATTTGAAATACTGCTTCCAGTTCTGGTCGCCTTACTACTGGAAGGACGTGGAGACTCTGGAGAGAGTGCAGAGGAGGTTGCCTGGTATGGAAGGTCTGAGTTACAAGGAGAGGTTAGGCAAATTGGGGCTGTTTTCCTTAGAAAGACGCAGACTTAGAGGAGATCTAATAGAGGTATACAAGATTATGAGGGGTATAGATAGAGTAAACAGAGTTAAACTTTTTCCTAGGATGGACTCAAATAGCATGAGGGGTCACGGACGTAGGATAAGGGGAGCAAGGTATAATTTGGATGCTAGAGGGAGTTTTTTCACACAGAGGGTGGTGGGGGTATGGAATGCGCTGCCAAGTAAAGTGGTGGAGGCAGGCATTGTGGAGTTATTTAAGAAATACTTAGATGGACACATGAACAGAATGGGAATGGAGGGGTATAGAAAACTGATTTAAAATAGGGATCATGAGCCTTGGGAGTCCCTGGGAAGTGTGTAAATAGATGATGATATTGATGTACTTGTTTTTATCCTACAGGTGTTTTGGTCCGACTTGTTGTCTAACAAGGGACATACATGCGATGGGTCGTGAGAGGGCTGCTCTTGGATTTTTTCGAGTGTATCCTAATGCTTCACGTCATTAGTATACGCTTGACCTGGACCATTTGATGGGCAACACGACAGCTCAGTGACTATCGCTGTGCTGTGCAGATACATGGATTTGGGCCTGTGTCTGTGGGAGTTTGCGTATTCTCCCCGTGCTTGCATGGGTTTTCTCCGGGTGCTCTGGTTTCCTCCCACATCCCAAGGATGTGCTCTTAGGCTAATTGGCAAAACAAATTCTCCCTAAGTTGTCACAAATTTGGTTTTTAATCCATAGATCTATAAACATAGACAGAGATCACGGAGGTGGGCACATCAGGGTGGCAGCACGGGCTCGTTGGGCCGAAGGGCCTGTTTCCCATGCTGTTTTGTTCTTTGTTCTAAACACTTTTAGAGCGAGTGTTCTTTATATAGACGTTGGAATATAAACAATACGCACTTCAGAGACTGATACGATGGGAGTTTTGAGTGACCAGTACACTACTCTGGCTCTATTTGATTGGTCTAATCAAACAAAGCAACTGGGGTTCTGATCGATTCATTGGCTAGTTACTATGGAAATTTTTGAGTTTACTCTGCTAACATAAAGAGCTTGTTCAGAAAGGCAGTGTGAAGAATCAGGGAACCAAGCTCATAAAGAGGGACAACATCTGGAAGAAGAAGAAGAGAACAAAGAACTGATTCCATGTGACAACAAAATCCTGGCCAGGTTTTAATTGCAAATGGAAATCAACCTTAAGTAAGGTAACATAGTATTTTGTTTGTATTGTGCAATCATTTACTGTTGTTTAAGTAGCATAATTTATTAAGTAATTAAAGTTGACTTTGTGTCTTTAATCACTAGAAAGGTTAAAAAGCACAGGATTGCACAATACTCTTTCATCGTGAAAAGAGGGTATGTTTGGATAAAGACTGTTGAATTGTGCTGCCACATACAAAGAAAATAAAAGACTCCCTGTTGGGAGTCTTTTATAGACCTCCTAAAAGTTCTAGAGAGGTCGAGGAAAGGATTGCAAAGTCGATCCTGGACAGGAGTGAAAGTAATGGGGTAATTGTTATGGGGGACTTTAACTTTACTAATATTGATTGGAATAGCTATAGCTCTAGCACGTTAGAGGGGTCAGTTTTTATACAAAGTGTGCAGGAAGGTTTTTTGACTCAGTATGTAGATAGGCCAACTAGAGGTGAGGCTACATTAGATTTGGTGCTGGGCAATGAGCCAGACCAGGTGTTAGGCTTGGAAGTTAGTGAACATTTTGGTGATAGTGACCACAATTCGGTTACGTTCACCTTAGTGATGGATAGGGATAGGCATGAAGCTGGGGGCAGTAGTTTTAGCTGGGGGAATGGTAATTATGAGGCCATTAGGAGGGAATTAGGGCGCATAGGTTGGACGAGGAAACTACAGGGGCTGGGAACATCTGAAATGTGGAGCTTATTCAAGGAACAGCTACTGCGAGTCCTTGATAAGTATGTCCCTGTCAGGCAAGGAGGAAATGGTCGAGTAAGGGAACCATGGTGTACTAAAAAAGTTAATTCGCTGGTTAAAAGGAATAAGGAGGCTTATGTCAGGATGAGGCTTGAAGGCTCAGTTAGTGCACTGGATAGCTTTAGATTACAGTAAGAATTTAGCAACACCAATTTTTAATCCAACCGATTTATTTGATAGTAAAATTGCGAGCTTTCAACACTCTTGTGTCTTCCTCAGGCGAATGCAGTGTTCTGGTCTGCAATAGCACACATCAGCACAGACAGTCAGAGATTGCTGATTAGAATGCGAATCCTTACATCTAACCTGCTATTCAAGTGTTAAAGTGGCTAACAATGTGTGTGAAGGGAATCCTGAGCATTGGTTACGGAATTGTGTATTTCCTCCAGACAGCACAGTAAGCGAGGTTTTTTGCTAACCCAGGCAAGTTACGGGGGTTACAGATAGTGTGTCATGAAGCCAAGATCCCTCTGGAGACCATCCTCATGTGTGCGGAGCTTGGCTATCAGTCTCTGCTCAGCGACTCTGCGCTGTCGTGTATCACGAAAACCCCCTTGAAGAACATTTACCCGCAGGTCGGAGGCCGAATGCCCATGACTGCTGAAGTGTTCGCCCACAGGAAGGGAACTGTTTTGCCTGGTGATTGTTGAGCGATGCTCATTCATCCGCTGTCGTAGTGTCTGCATGGTCTCCCAATGTACCATGCTTCGGGACATCCTTTCTTGCAACGTATTAGGTAGACAACGTTGGCAGAGTTGCAAGAGTATGTACCGTGCACCTGGTGAATGGTATCCTCACGTTTGATGATGTCGTCCATGTCTATGATCCGGCATGTCTTGCAGAGGTTGCTGTGGCAGGGTTGTGTGGTATTGTGGTCACTGTTCTCCTGAAGGTTGGGTAGTTTGCTGCGAACAATGATCTGTTTGAGGTTGTGTGGTTGTCTGAAACCTTCAGGAGAACAGTGACCACAATACCACACAACCATGCCACAGCAACCTCTGCAAGACATGCCGGATCATAGACATGGTGACATCATCAAACGTGAGGATACCATTCACCAGGTGCACGGTACATACTCTTGCAACTCGGCCAACGTTGTCTACCTAATACGTTGCAAGAAAGGATGTCCCGAAGCATGGTATATTGGGGAGACCATGCAGACACTACGACAGCGGATGAATGAGCATCGCTCAACAATCACCAGGCAAAACAGTTCCCTTCCTGTGGGCGAACACTTCAGCAGTCATGGGCATTCGGCCTCCGACCTGCGGGTAAATGTTCTTCAAGGGGGTTTTCGTGATACACGACAGCGCAGAGTCGCTGAGCAGAGACTGATAGCCAAGCTCCGCACACATGAGGACGGTCTTAACAGGGATCTTGGCTTCATGACACACTATCTGTAACCCCCGTAACTTGCCTGGGTTAGCAAAAAACCTCACTTACTGTGCTGTCTGGAGAAAATACACAATTCTCTAACCAATGCTCAGGATTCCCTTCACACACATTGTTAGCCACTTTAACACTTGAATAGCAGGTTAGATGTAAGGATTCGCATTCTAATCAGCAATCTCTGACTGTCTGTGCTGATGTGTGCTATTGCAGACCAGAACACTGCATTTGCCTGAGGAAGACACGGAGTGTTGAAAGCTTGCAATTTTACTATCAAATAAATCGGTTGGATTAAAAATTGGTGTTGCTAAATTCTTACTGAGTTCTTACCACCCCAGTCCAACGCCGGCATCTTTACATCATAGCTTTAGATTAGCCAGGAGGGAGCTAAAGAGTGAGTTGAGAAGAGCTAAAAGAGGACACGAGAAGACTTTAGCTGATAGGATCAAGGAGAATCCTAAAGCTTTCTTTAGATATGTTAAGAATAGAAGATTGGTTAGGGCAAGATTAGGGCCAGTCATAGACAGCAGTGGGAAGTTGTGCGTGGAGCCTGAAGAGATTGGAGAGGCACTGAACAAATATTTCTCTTCGGTATTCACGCAGGGAGATGTAAATGTAGTTGTGGAGAACACTGGGATACAGGGTTGCAAACTGGAAAGTATTGAAGTAGATAAGGAGAATGTGCTAGATATTCTTGAGGGTTTGAAGTTAGATAAGTCCCCTGGGCCAGACGGGATTTACCCTAGGATTCTCTGGGAGGCGAGAGAGGCGATTGCAGAGCCTCTGGCTCTGATCTTCAGGTCATCGTTGGTTACAGGTATAGTGCCGGAAGACTGGAGGATAGCGAATGTGGTCCCATTGTTCAAGAAGGGGAATAGAGACTTTCCTGGGAATTATAGAGCGGTGAGTCTTACTTTTGTTGTGGGAAAAGTATTGGAAAGAATTATTAGGGATAGGATTTAGTGTTATTTAGAGGGAAACGAATTGATTGGGGATAGTCAGCAAGATTTTGTGAATGGGTAGGTTGTGCCTTACTAACCTTATTGAGTTTTTTGAAAAAGTGACCAAAGAGGTGGATGGGGGTAAAGCAGTTGATGTGGTATATATGGACTTTAGTAAGGCGTTCCATAAGATGCCCCATGGAAGGCTTCTGCAGAAAATGCAGATGTATGGGATTGAGGATGATTTAGCTAATTGGATTAAGAATTGGCTAGCAGATAGAAGACAGAGGGTGGTGGTTGATGGGAATTATTCATCATGGAGTTCGGTTACAAGTGGTGTAACAGACCCTCAGGTCTGTTTTGGGGCCCCTGCTGTTTGTAATTTTTATAAATGATCTGGATGAGGGTATTGAAGGATGGATTAGTAAATTTGCAGATGACACTAAAGTCGGTGGAGTGGTAGATAGTGAAGGGGGTGTTATAGTTTGCAGAGAGACTTGGACAAGTTGCAGAGCTGGGCCGAGAGGTGGCAAATGGAGTTTAATGTGGAAAAGTGTGAGGTAATGCACTATGGCAGAAATAATAAATGTGTAGAGTATAGGGTAAATGGTAGGATTCTTAGTAGTCTAGATGAACAGAGGGATCTTGGTGTGTATGTGCATAGATCCCTGAAAGTAGGCAGTCAGGTCGAGAAGGTTGTTAAGAAGGCATATGGAGTCTTAGCTTTTATTGGTACGGGGATTGAATTTCGGAGCCGCAACGTCATGTTGCAACTGTACAAAACTCTAGTGCGGCCGCACTTGGAGTATTGTGTGCAGTTCTTGTCCCCGCATTATAAGAAAGATGTGGAGGCATTGGAGAGGGTACAGAGGAGGTTTACCAGGATGTGCCTGGTATGGAGGGCAGGTCTTATGAAGAGAGGTTGAAGGATTTGAGGTTGTTTTCGTTAGAAAGGAGGCGGCTAAGAGGGGATCTTATTGAAACATATAAGATGATTAGAGGTTTAGATAGGGTGGACAGTGATAGCCTTTTTCATAGGATGGAGAAAGCTAGCACGAGGGGACATAGCTTTAAATTAAGGGGTGGTAGTTATAGGACGGATGTCAGAGGTAGTTCTTTACCCAGAGGGTGGTAAGGGTATGGAATGCCCTGCCTGCTGCAGTTGTAGATGCGCCAAGTTTGGTGGCGTTTAAGAGGTTAGTAGATATGTTTATGGATGAAAAGGGAATGGTTTAGGTTAGAGGGTCATTGCTTTTTCTTAATTGGTCAGCGCAACATCGAAGGCCGAAGGGCCTGTTCTGCTCTGTAATGTTCTATGTTCTAAAATTACAGCATAGGAACAGGCCCTTTGGCCCTGAAGCCTGCAATGACCGTGCTGCCCGACTTAACTAGAACCCCTATCCTTCTGGGGACCATATCCCTTTATTCCCATCCTGTTCACTTATTTATCAAGATGCCCTTTAAAAGTCACTACTGTATCCACTTTCGTACCTGGCCTGAGTTCCAGACACCCACTGCTCTGTGTAAAAAATCTGCTTTGTACATCTGTTTTAAACCTTGCCCTTTGCGCCTTAAACCTGTGCCCCATAGGGTGGTGAATCTTTGGAATTCCCTGCCTGTTGAAGTGGTGGAGGTTTCCTCGCTGAATATATTTAAGTCGAGTGAATAGGTCACACGACAGCTCAGTGACTATCGCTGTGCTGTGCAGATACATGGATTTGGGCCTGTGTCTGTGGGAGTTTGCGCATTCTCCCCGTGCTTGTGTGGGTTTTCTCCGGGTGCTCCGGTTTCCTCCCACATCCCAAAGATGTGCTCTTAGGCTAATTGGCAAAACAAAGTTCTCCCTAAATTGTCTCAAATTTGGTTTTTAATCCATAGATCTATAAACATAGACAGGGATCGCGGGTGGAGGTGGGAACATCGGGGTGGTGGTGCGGGCTCATTGGGCCGAAGGGCCTGTTTCCCGTGCTGTTTTGTTCTTTGTTCTTTGTCTTTTTTAACAAATGAGATTCCCAACTTCTAATGAACACAGAGGCCATGGATAATTGATTGTCAAATTTTGATTAAAAAAAAACCTTTGGTGTGCTTGGAAGCAAGTACAAAATGCATGGGTGGTTGAGTTGGTCCCACGACATGATTACATGCTTTTTGGCCAATTAATGGACAGCCAGTGTGAAATGTGTGCAGGAAAAGGCTCAGCTCTTTAGGGAAAGTGGGAAGATGGTGGGTGTTGAGAACAAGGAGCATGCCGGCTGACCCTTTTAACCTGCTATTTGGGGGTGGTGGGGGAGCAGCCACTACAGAGCTGTCTTGCAGAGCTGCACTCTTTAAAAAAAATTAAAATTGTGATGGAAAAACAATTCAAACACAAACTTCACTCCCCAGACATATTTTTCAATTTTATTTCAGTCCACCTGAATCAAGGATGAAGCTAAAATGTAAACATTGCCTCGCCAATTGGCCTGCTGTCAAGCATTTAAGTAGACTGACCTCAGATGTGTTTGACAGCAGATCACAAGAGAAAGACCCATAGCATTCAAGCCAGAGATGATGTGCAATGGTGAAATAAGCACATATACAGGAGAGAGGGAGACAAGAAGGAGTGAGTGACTTTCTCTCATTTCTATCTACCTCCAATCTCCTCTTTCCTCCTTATGCTTCATCCTACCTTTTTCTCCTCAATCCTTTCTCTCCTCATCTTTAAGTTTTCATCTTCTTCCATTCTCCTCTCTCATCTCCAATTCAATCTCTTTCCATCTAGAGGTGAGGCTACATTGGCTACATTGGATTTGGTGCTGGGCAATGAGCCAGACCAGGTGTTAGGCTTGGAAGTTAGTGAACATTTTGGTGATAGTGACCACAATTCGGTTACGTTCACCTTAGTGATGGACAGGGATAGGCATGAAGCTGGGGGCAGTAGTTATAGCTGGGGGAAGGGTAATTATGAGGCCATCAGGAGAGAATTAGGGTGCATAGATTGGACTAGGAAACTACAGGGACTGGGAACATCTGGAATGTGGTGCTTATTCAAGGAGCAGCTGCTGCGAGTCCTTGATAAGTATGTCCCTGTCAGGCAGGGAGGAAATGGTCGAGTAAGAGAGCCTTGGTGTACGAAAAAAGTTGATTTGCTGGTTAAGAAGAAAAAGGAGGCTTATGTCAGGATGAGGCTTGAAGGCTCAGATAGTGCAATGGATAGCTATAGATTAGCCAGGAAGGAGGTAAAAAGTGAATTGAGGAGAGCTAAGAGGGGACACGAGAAGATGTTGGCTGATAGGATTAAGGAGAATCCTAAAGCTTTCTTTCGATATGTTAAGAATAGAAGATTGGTTAGGGCAAGATTAGGGCCAGTCATAGACAGCAGTGGGAAGTTGTGCGTGGAGCCTGAAGAGATTGGTGAGGCACTGAATAAATATTTCTCTTCGGTATTCACGCAGAGTGCTGGAAATGTAGCTATGGAGAACACTGAGGTACAGGGTTGCAAATTGGGAAGTATTGTAGTAGATAGGGAGGATGTGCTAGAAATTCTCGAGGGTTTGAAGTTGGATAAGTCCCCTGGGCCGGACGGGATTTACCCTAGGATTCTCTGGGAGGCAAGAGAGGAGATTGCAGAGCCTCTGGCTCTGATCTTCAGGTCCTCGTTGGTTACGGGTGTGGTTCCGGAGGACTGGAGGATAGCGAATGTGGTCCCATTGTTTAAGAAGGGGAAGAGAGACCTTCCAGGGAATTATAGGCCAGTGAGTCTTACTTCTGTTGTGGGCAAGGTATTGGAGAGAATTATTAGGGATAGGATTTATAGTTATTTAGAGAGAAATGAATTGATTGGGGATAGTCAGCATGGTTTCGTGAAGGGTAGGTCATGCCTTACTAACCTCATTGAGTTTTTTGAAAAAGTGACCAAAGAGGTGGATGGGGGTAAGGCGGTTGATGTAGTATATATGGACTTTAGTAAGGCGTTTGATAAGGTGGCCCATGGAAGACTTCTACAGAAAATGCAGATGTGTGGAATAGAGGGTGATTTAGCTAATTGGATTAGGAATTGGCTGGCAGATAGAAGACAGAGGGTGGTGGTTGATGGAGATATTCATCGTGGAGTTCGGTGACGAGTGGTGTGCCTCAGGGGTCTGTTTTGGGGCCCCTGCTGTTTGTAATTTTTATAAATGATCTGGATGAGGGTATTGAAGGATGGATCAGTAAATTTGCAGATGATACTAAAGTTGGTGGTGTGGTAGATAGTGAAGAGGGGTGTTTTAGTTTGCAGAGTGACTTGGACAAGTTGCAGAGCTGGCCGAGAGGTGGCAAATGGAGTTTAATGTGGAAAAGTGTGAGGTAATGCACTTTGGCAGGAACAATAAATGTGTAGAGTATAGGGCTAATGGTAGGGCTCTTAATAGTGTTGAGGAACAGAAGGATCTTGGTGTATGTGTCAATAGATCCCTGAAAGTAGGCAGTCAAGTGGATAAAGTTGTTAAGAAGGCATATGGAGTCTTAGCTTTTATTGGTAGGGGGATTGAATTTAGGAGCCGCAGCATCATGTTGCAACTGTACAAAACTCTAGTGCGGCCGCACTTGGAGTATTGTGTGCAGTTCTGGTCCCCACATTATAAGAAAGATGTGGAGGCATTGGAGAGGGTACAGAGGAGGTTTACCAGGATGTTGCCTGGTATGGAGGGCAGGTCCTATGAAGAGAGGTTGAAGGATTTGAGGTTGTTTTCGTTAGAAAGGAGGCGGCTAAGAGGGGATCTTATTGAAGCATATAAGATGATTAGAGGTTTAGATAGGGTGGACAGTGATAGCCTTTTTCCTAGGATGGAGAAAGCTAGCACGAGGGGACACAGCTTTAAATTAAGGGGTATGAGTTATAGGACGGATATCAGAGGTAGGTTCTTTACTCAAAGAGTGATTAGGGAGTGGAATGCCCTGCCTGCAGCTGTTGTAGATGCGCCAAGTTTGGTGGCGTTTAAGAGGTTAATTGATAAGTATATGGAAGAGAAGGGAATGGTTTAGTTTGGAGGGGCATTGCTTTTTATTTTGGTCGGCACAACATCGAAGGCCGAAGGGCCTGTTCTGTGCTGTATTGTTCTATGTTCTATGTTCTAACAATGGTCTGGCCTCACCTGGAGTATTGCTTTCAGTTCTGAGCATCCACTTTAGAAAGATGTAAGGAGGTTACAGAAAAGATTCTCGTGAATGGTCAGAGGAATGAGGACCTTCAGTTACCTAGATTGGTGAAGTTGGGACTGTTATCCTTGGAGAATTTTGAGAGGAATTTTGATAGAGATACTCATAAAAAGATGGGTCTGGACATAATAGGAAAAAACACACTATTGGGGCTGGGGCTGTTCATGAAGCTGACAATCAATGGGGGAGCAGTGATGGCACGGTGAGAAATGGCAGTGTGCATGCTCCAACCTTCTTACTGACATGCCTGTGCCTGCCGAATGGTCTGCCCTGATGCTGGTTTCTTGGGCAGCATTAGGCATGAATCCCATGGTGCACAGAGTACCAAAAATCTATCCCACGAAGTGTGCCCAAAAAACAAGTGGGAAAATCTCCCACTAAGTGCCTGTTGAGCACTTGGATGTTTTTGGGAAAATCACCACCAATTTCTCACTATTGTGTTGGTTTTATCCTTTATTAACCTACCTTCTTATTCTATCTTCCTTTTCTTCTGAAATGCCCTTGAATATTCAATTTCCATTCTTGGGCAGTTTGCAACTATGCATCTGCAATGATTATCATATGATATCCATTTATTTCTGTTTGTTCGATCAATTCATTCCCTTTTTAAAAATATTGCGTGCATTCAGATAAAGAGCCTTTAAATCTGCCTATTTACCATTTTTCCCTACCATGACACTATTTTCTGGTGCACTCCTAGGTCTTGATTCTCTGTCCTTTTCTGTCTTTGGTTATCATTACCTGTGACAATATCATAGACATATTGTCGTTTACAGCACGAAGGGAGACCATTCAGCACTTTGAGTCCATGCCAATTTCCTGCAGAGCAGTGCAGCCTGGCCTACTCCTGTTAAGCATTGTAAGCTTATTTCCTTAGTTCCTTCCTTTACATAGTTCCTTCCTTTATTTCCTTATTTGCTGCAGAAGGTTAGGGTGCAGGGAGTTGGGGTAGGGTATTAGAGTGGATAGAGGTTGTCTAATAGGAAGCAGAGAGTAGGTATTAATGGATGCTATTCTGATTGGCAGCTGGTGACTAGTGGAGTGCCCCAGGGATCAGTGCTGGGACCTCAACTATTTACCATTTACACAGATGATCTGGAGGAAGGGGCTGAGTGCAGGGTGACGAAACTTGCTGATGACACGAAGATGAGCGGAAAAGCAAATTGTGTGGAAGATATGGAAAGCCTGTAGAGGGACCTGGATACGTTGTGAGTGGGCCAGGACCTGGCAGATGGAGTATAATGTGAGCAAGTGTGAAGTTATCCACTTTGGTAGGAATAATGGGTAGGAAGGATTACTATTTAAATGGTGAAAAGCTGCAGCATGCGACAGTGCAGAAGGACCTGGGGGTCTTTGTGCACAAATCACAAAAACACAGTTTGCAGATGCAGCAGGTGATCAAGAAGGCGAATGAATTGTTGGTATTTATAGCTAGGGGGATAGAATATAAAAGTAAGGAGGTATTTTTGCAGCTGTACAGGGTACTGGTGAGGCCGCAGCTGGAGTACTGTGTGCAGTTTTGGTCACCGCATTCAAGGAAGGATATATTGGCCTTGGAGGGGGTGCAGAGAAGGTTCACTAGGCTGATACCGGAGATGAGGGCGTTGGATTATGAGGAGAGAGTAAATAGGCTAGGTTTGTACTCTTTGGAGTTTAGAAGGCTGAGAGGGGATCTTATAGAGACATATAAGGAAGGGATTCTGAGAGATAGGATGTATAGGCAGTTAGAGCATTGCGATCTGATTAGGGATACACAGCATGGCTTTGTTAAGGGGAGGTTGTGCCTTACGAATCTGGTAGAATTTTTTGAGGAGGTGACGAAAACAGTCGACAAAAGGAGTGCTGTTGATGTCGTCTATATGGATTTCAGTAAGGTGTTTGACAAAGTCCCTCATGGGAGGTTAGTTGAGAAGGTCAAGCCTAATGGGATACAAGGACAGGTAGCTAGATGGATAAGTAACTAGCTTGGTAATAGGAGACAGAGAGTAATAGCGGAAGAGTGTTTTTCTAGATGGAGATCGGTCACTAGTGGTGTGCTGCAGGGCTCGGTACTGGGACCTCTTCTATTTGTAAGATATATAAATGACTTGGAAGAGGGAGTAAGTGATCAGTAAGTTTGCAGACGATACAAAGATGGCTGGATTTGTGGATAGTGAGGAGCATTGCCAGGCGATGCAGCAGGACATAGATAGGCTGGTAGTTTGGGCAGATAGATGGCAGATGGAATTCAATCCTGATAAATGTGAGGTGATGCATTTCGGGAGAAAGAATGTAGGGAATAGGTATATGATAAAGGGTAGACTTATTAAGAGTATAGAAACGCCGAGGGACCTGGGGATGCAGGTGCACAAGTCTCTGAAGGTGGCAGAGCAGGTGGAGAATGTTGTGAAGAAAGCATATGGTATGCTAGCCTTTATAGGAAGGGGTATAGAGAACAAGAGCTGGCCTTTAATGTTGTATAAAACATTAGTGAATTTATTCCAAATTCCTCATTTGGAATACGACGTCTAGTTCTGGTCGCCTTACTACCGGAAGGACGTGGAGACTCTGGAGAGAGTGCAGAGGAGGTTTACCAGGATGCTGCCTGGTATGGAAGGTCTGAGTTACGAGGAGAGGTTAGGCAAATTGGGACGGTTTTTCTTAGAAAGACGTAGACTTAGAGGAGATCTGATAGAGGTGTACAAGATTATGAGGGGTATAGATAGAGTAAACAGGGTTAAGCTTTTTTCTAGGATGGACTCAAATAGCATGAGAGGTCACAGGCTTAGGGTGAGAGGGGTAAGGTATAATTTGGATGCTAGAGGGAGTTTTTTCACACAGAGGGTGGTGGGGGTATGGAATGCGCTGCCAAGTAAAGTGGTGGAGGCAGATACTCTGGAGTTATTTAAGAAATACTTAGATGGGCACATGAACAGAATGGGAATGGAGGAGTATAGAAAACTGATTTAAAATAGGGATCATGAGCCTTGGGAGTCCCTGGGAAGTGTGTAAATAGATGAGATATTGATGTACTTGTTTTTATCCTACAGGTGCTTTGGTCCACCTTGTTGTCTAACGAGGGGCATACACGCGATGGGTTGTGAGAGGGCTGCTCTTGGATTTTTTTTTCGAGAGTATCCTAGTGCTTCACGTCGTTAGTGTACGCTTGACCTGGACAATTTGATGGGCAACACGACAGCTCAGTGACTATCGCTGTGCTGTGCAGATACATGGATTTGGGCCTGTGTCTGTGGGAGTTTGCGCATTCTCCGTGTGCTTGCATGGGCTTTCTCCGGGTGCTCTGGTTTCCTCCCACATCCCAAAAATGAGCTCTTAGGCTAATTGGCAAAACAAATTCTCCCAAAATTGTCTCAAATTTAGTTTTTAATCCATAGATCTATAAACATATACAGAGATCAGGGGTAGAGGTGGGAACATCGGGGTTCCGGCGCTGGCTTTTTGGCCGAAGGGCCTGTTTCCTGTGCTGTTTTGTTCTGTGTTCTGTAAGATAATGAAGGGGACGGATAGGGTAGAGATTGAGAGATAGCAGGACTAGAGGGCACAAGATTAGGGGGGGTGGTTCAGATCAGAGTTGAGGAGGAATTTCTTCATGCGAAGGGTGGTGAATCTTTGGAATCCTCTGCCTGATGATGTGGTGGAGGCTTACTCGCTGAATATATTTAAGTCAAGAGTGGATAGGTTTTTGATTGACAAGGGAATTGGGGGTTATGGGAAAAAAGCGGGAAAGTGGTACAGAACCACTGCAGATCAGCTATGATCTTATTGAATGGCAGCGCCATCGAGGGAGTGGATGGCCTACTCCTGCTCTTATTTCTTATGTTCTTATTATGTTCTTAGAGCGCATCCTATTTCCTGTTGGAATCATGGAATATTTCCTCTTACATGGAATATTTCCTCTTACACGGAATATTTCCTCTTACACATCCTCATGGGCTTTGAGTTCCTTTTTCATTAAATATTTTAAGTCCCTTTCTCACAATTTAGAATCATAGAGTCCTGACAATGCAGAAGGAGATCTTTTGGCCCATTAAGTCTGCACAGACCACAATTGAACCCAGACCCTATCCCTGTGATCCCACTTATTTACCCTACTTGCTCCCCTGACATGAAGGGGAAAATTACCATGGCCAATCATCTTTGGAATGTGGGATGAAACCGGAGCACCCAGAGTAAACCCACATAGGTATGGGGAGAACATGCAAACTCCATACTGTCACCTGAGGCTGGAATTGAACTCGGATGACTGTGTGGCAGCAGTGCTGACCACTGTGCCATTCCAAATTTAGTGTAAAACCCTATCTATAACTCTAATTATTCAACTTAAAGGGACACTGGTCCTAGCACATTTCAACTAAAACTTGCTACACTGGAACAGCTCCCTCTCTCCATTACCTATTCCAATGCCACATGAATCAAAACCCACTCTCTCACACCAATTTTTGTGGGATTGCATTTAACTGTCTAATCTTATATATCCCAATGCCAACTTGCTTATGGCTCAAATAGTAATCTAGAGATTATGACCTCAGAGATTTTGCTTTTTAATTTAGCTCCTAGCTTGCTTATATTCCTTCAGCAAAATGTTTTGATATCCATGTCAACCATAACAATTGGATTCTTCCCCTCTTGTTCTTTAGCTAGAGGAGATGTCCTTAACCCTGCACAGGGCATGCAGTACTGCATTTATATCTCACACTGTTGGCTGCAATAACAATATCTATTCCCCTAACAATATTGTCTCCTACTACAACTCTAGGGTATGTTCCTTTCCAGTCTCTCCCACCCCCACATACATACAACACATGACTTGAATGGTGGCATAGTGGTTAGCACTGCTGCTTCACAGCTCCAAGGACCTGGATTTGATTCCCGGCTCAGGTGACTGTGTAGAGCTTGCACATTCTCCTCATGTCTGCATGGGTTTCCTCTGGGTGCTCCGGTTTCCTCCCACAGTCCAAAGATGAATGGGTTAGGTTGATTGGCCATGCTAAAATTGCCTTAGTATCCTGAGATGCGTAGGTTAGAGAGACTAGTGGGTAAAATATGTGTGGATATAGGGGTAGGGCCTGGGTAGGATATGGATGGTGCTGACTCGGTGGCCAAAAGGCCTCTTTCTGCACTGTAGGGTTCTATGACTCTATGACAAAAGATATATCATTGCCTTACAATACAAGAGATGGAGATTTCTGAGCGAAGAGATTGAAGTGGAAACACAATCAAAACTCATATTTCTCACTCAATGACATTCTGCAGCTGAGATGATTGAATTCCAACAACCACGACCATCTTCCTTTGTGCTGATATCTGTATGATTCCAAGTTTTCCTTTTGATTTACATAGTCTCCAGTTTTGCTAAGATAGTTTTGCTAAGACTCCTTAATGCTACAAAGTCAAATGCTGCCATGATGTCAAGGGCAGTCTCTCTTATCTCCCCTCTGGATTTAGCCCCTTTTCTCCATGTTTGAACAAATGAGGTCAGGAACTGAATGAACCTGGCAAAACCCAAACTGGGTGTTACTAATCAGATTATTGCTGAACAGATGCTGTTTGATAGCACTGTTGGTGATTCCTTCCATCACTTTATTGATGATCGAGAGCAGACTGATAACATGGTAACTGGCTGGGTTGGAATTGCCCTGTTTCTTGTGTTGGATCCCCAGCTGGTATTCATCAGGGAGCAACTGGAGAGCTGGCTGTATTCAGAAGAGGATCACTGCTGTGAAGAAGAGAAAGAAGCTGGGTGAAGGATCCCTTCACCTTGTGAGAGGGATTGTACCAGAAGAAGAGTCATCAATCTGTCTGACCACCCAGTTACTGGAAGATGCTCTCTCCCTGGGAGAGGAGAGGGAGAGAGAAAGTGAGGTTTTTCATCTGCAGAAGGGAGGACAACACAGAACAGCAGGACGGAATATCATATCAAAGGACTGAGTTGTTGGTTGCTTGGCCCCCATTGTCGGGAACCAATGCCTGAAAAGGGCGAGGGGAGAAAAGCTAAAGAACTTCGTCTTTTTTTTAACTCACCATCTACAGGGGTGGGGGGGGTGATGCCATCCTGGACTTTTTCATCGTGACCCACAAAGCAGAAGATAAAACGTCCCCCCACCTGCTACAGTTACTGCTCCCAACATTGGCACCCCGCTCCTTCCTCCTGACTGGGGCGCTGCCTTTCCTTAGTGCCCAGTCCCCTGCCCTTCCCCGTGCTTTTCCATTCCCCTCTCTCTCTGCCTCTCTCTGACACAGGGGAGAGAGAGAGAGTACCTGGATCCCCACCCACCCCATCCTCCCCACCCTCCCTTGTTCCCTCTCTGTCCCCGAATACAAGGGCAGAGACACCACCCCCTCCCATCTACCATACCCTCGATCCCTTTCCCCTCTAACACCCGGCCCCCCTCTCTGTGCCTGACCGTGAAGACTAGAGAGGCCCCTTGGACAACACTCCCTGCAACCGAACAACCAATACACCCTGCCATACATCTAAGCAATCTCTGGGTAGGTGTAGCACTTATTGTTGACTACCCATGGTGACAGTGACATTGTTGCTGGTGGTAGGGCCCTCTAGGCCCACTTATGCATGTGTGGTGGCAGCCTCTGCTGCTCCCAAGGCCCTGCCACATTTCAAATTAATCAGTAAACAACTCAAGGTGAAGTGCTATACCCACCCTGACATGACAATTGAGGCATGTGTTCGCACAATGGCTGGGGCATCAGCCTCTCAGCCATTGTTGTGGCCTTAAAGGTATACGGCAAGGACAGTCTTCTTGAAGACTGAGAGGGCCTGGAAAAGGGGCTCACAGTGGGTGGGATGTTCTAGGCAGTGGACCCCTTTGAGACCACTGCCCATAGACTAGTCATCTCGAATGTACCGTCTTCCTCCCTGTGAAGCCCCTCCTCCTCCACCTCCATACACTGGGGGAGGTCAGACCCGAGGTGGTGCCGATCCTGAGGCACGTGTACTCCTTCCGGCGCCAGGTATATGTCTGGAGTACCTGGAGAGTGGCTTTAACGTCCTTTTTGAGGGCGCTGTCTACCGGGTCTTCTGGTCTGTGGATTGCATGAGGTGCCATGCCTCTAAGGGCATATCAAGAAGAACTGCCCCGCCTCCAAGGCCACTGACCCCCAACCCAAGGTGGCTGCAGCTGGCATCGCAGCCCTCTCTTCCCCAAAGCAAGTTTCACCTGGCCCCCAACAAGAGGAGGTCACAGTGGCAGCAGCTGCCACCTTGGCTGCTGGCGGAGAGGGAGTGGAGACTCGGGGTTAAAAAAACACCTGCCTCCCCCCAAACCATCTACTGAGCCAAGGGGCACCTCAGTGTTGAGTGCTGGGCCTGGCATCGGTGATATGCATTGGGTCCGGGTGTGGGGGTTAAGTCACCCTGAACCAGCAGTGGTGACATCTCCCTGGGAGGGAAAAGGGAACATTAAGGGGCAGGGCAGGAAAGGGAGGGGCAGAGTGCAAAGGGGTTTTTCCCTCAAGAAGAGGCATCACACCTCAGGGGAGGGGGAAACTGAGATCGGTGGGAATGCCCACATCCCCTTCTCTAGCTTGGAGGTTGTGGTGCCTACACCTCTCCCTCAATTCACACTATCCTCTGTGCCGTCCCCACCTGTCTTCGTATCTTGCCCCAAGTTGAGGGCAAGAAAAAGGACAAAAGGAAGAATGTACCACCTTCAAACGGAGCTCCCTCAGGCCGGGTGAAAGCAGGGTCCCAATGATCTCTGTTTTAATACCACCGAGGAAATTCTTCCTAGAGCTGCTGGGGGTTGCGGTGGGGGACTCAGAGTTGAATGGCGAACGCCTGGAGGATGTAAGCTGCTCGGTGGTGGGCATGGGGACCATTTCAGGGACCTCCTTGAGCGAGGCGGGAGCTGCCTTGTGCCCGTCACCGAACTGTCCCTCATCCCCTTTGGGGAATTCAGTATTTATCAATACCCATTCTGGCTGCCCTGACTGTGTCCGACTGGCCCTTGACTGTTGGTCGGACCTGGCGCTGTTCATCTGGTTTGCGCAGGCCTGCTCACAGGCCGTGTCAGTCCTGACTGAAAAAGAGCGGTGTCGGGTACAGGAATTCCTCAACGGGCTCACCAGGGAGTGGATTGGCGTGTCTTGTGCTAACGCTCCCCCAGATTATTCAATAAGTGTGATGATGGCATGATGCTTCTGCAATGAAGGTGACCATAGCCAGCCTCAACGTCAATGGCAGCAGCAAACCACTCTGCAGGTTCCAGAACTTCTTGGTCCTCCATGACAGAAAGTATGCAGTGTGTTTCCTGCATTTCCGTACCATTCCGGGACATGAAGCCCTGTGGCTCCTGCAGTGACGGGGGTGGGGGAGGCGGGGGTGCTGTCTATGTGAGCTATCTCATGCTCGCTTCCAGCGTGGTGGCTATTTTGTTGGCTCCGTATTTTCAGCTGTAGATCTTGGGGGTCATGGAGCCGGTGCCAGGCCAGTTGTTGCACTTGAAGGTCCCAGGAGGGGGGCATGGTCATTCACCTGGTGAACATCTACGCCCCAACTGCCGGACCGCAGCAAAAGACTTTCTACGAGAAAGAGTCTGCTCATCTCGACACTATCGCGGACGGCGAATGCATCATCTTCGGGGGGGGATTTCAACTACACCCTCGAGGCACAGGACTGCGTCGGCTCCTGGTGGCATACCCTGGCAATGGTGAAGTTGCGGGACCAACTTGGGATCCACGACTTAGTGGACTTCTGGAGAAGTATTTACCAGGATGTTGCCTGGTATGGAGGGCAGGTCTTATGAGGAGAGGCTGAGGGATTTGAGGTTGTTTTCATTAGAAAGAAGGTGGCTAAGAGGAGACCTTATTGAAGCATATAAGATGATGAGAGGTTTAGATAGGGTGGACAGTGATAGCCTTTTTCCTAGGATGGAAAAAGCTAGCACGAGGGGACACAGCTTTAAATTAAGGGGGGATAGTTATAGGACGGATATCAGAGGCAGGTTCTTTACCCAAAGGGTGGTTCGGGAGTGGAATGCCCTGCCTGCAGCAGTTGTAGATGCGCCAAGTTTGGTGGCGTTTAAGAGGTTAGTTGATAAGTTTATAGAAGAGAAGGGAATGGTTTAGTTTGGAGGGTCATTGCTTTTTTCCTAATTGGTCGGCACAACATCGAAGGCCGAAGGGCCTGTTCTGCGCTGTAATGTTCTATGTTCTATCCTGGCTCCAGAGCTTACACTTACATGAAGCCTGGAGGTGGAGCATCCAGAATCGATCGCTTTACATTTCAAGGGTGCGTGTGTCTGCTGTGCCGTCGGCCTCCATGTGGCGGGTGCCGAGCACAGATCACCACCTGGTGTGGGCGAAGGTTGTTCCGTCTCGTGTTGTCACTTCAACAACACGCTGCTGGAGGACAAGCGCTTCCTGGACTCATTCCATCGATTCTGGGCTGGCTGGAGAAGGAAGTGGGGAGGCGCCCCCTCCTTTGAGGAATGGTGGGATGTGGGCAAGACTCACATCTGTACCTTCTGTCAGGAGTACGGGAGGGGGTCGATGAGGAGTGGAAATCCAGGCTCGAGGAGTTGGAACTGTTTGACCTTGAGGCACGGATCAGTCAGCTCGATGCAGTCCTGGCCCTGGGGTATAGGGAGAAGAAGGATGCGCTGCAGGACCTGCAACTCATCGGGTCCCTGGCGTGTATGTGAGGCCGCAGCTGCAGTTCCGAGTGGACCTGGACTGCGGCTCTCCCTTCTTCTACTCGCTGGAGAAAGGGTGGGCTAACCGTCAACGGATCCTCACGCTGTTGGCCGACGGTTCCCCTGTCTCGGATCCAGAGGGCATCCAGGCAATTGCCCAGCATTACTACACCTCTGTTTTCTCTCCGCATCCGTCCAGCAAGGATGCGCGGAGAATTTTGAGGGAATACCTTCAGCAGGTCAGCCCGGAGGGCTTCGGCAGGCTTGAGGCTCCCATCACCGTGGCTGAGATGACCGGTACCCTCAACAACCTCCAACGGGGCAATGCCCTGGGGCTGGACAGGCTGACTGTAGAGGTCTTCAAGGCACTCTGGGACATCCTGGGGAATGACCACGCGGGCATCCTGGGGGAAAGCATTGCTACCGGAGAGTTGCCCCTTTTGTGGCACAGGGCAGTCATAGCTCTGCTGCCAAAGAAGGGAGATCTCCAGCAACTTAATTGGCACCCGGTCTCTCTCTGCAGCACCGATTACAAAATCTTTTCCAGGACATTGTCTTCACACCTTGGATCCATGCTGGACCACATGATTCACCCTGACCAGTCCTACACGGTCCCGGGCTGTTCAATCCATGATAACAACCATTTGGTCCGGGACCTGATCCACCACTTCCAGAGGGCTGGTCTATCGAGCGCCTTCTTGTCCTTAGATCAGGAGAAAGCATTTGACAGGGTGGAGCACAAGCATTTATTTGGGACTCTGCAGGCATTCGGGTTCGGGACACATTTTGTCGCCCGGATCCGATTACTATACTCTGCTGCAGAGTGTCTGATTAAGGTTAACGGGTCGCTGACGGCACCCCTTTGTTTTGGGAGAGTACGGCAGGGCTGCCTCTTGTCTGGCTAACTGTATTCTATATCCATGGAGCTGTTCCTGCACCCCTTGTGGAGGAGTTTGTTGAGTTTGACTCTGCGCGGCTCAGATTTAGGGGTGGTCCTATTGGCTTATGCCGATGACATCTCCTTGTGCTCACGGACCCGGCTGACCTGCGGAGGATGCGAGAATGCCAGGCTGTGTACTCTGCTGTGTCCTCCGCCAGGATCAACTGGGCCAAGTGTTCCGGA
This sequence comes from Sphyrna mokarran, assembly GCA_024679065.1. Taxonomy (NCBI): domain Eukaryota; kingdom Metazoa; phylum Chordata; class Chondrichthyes; order Carcharhiniformes; family Carcharhinidae; genus Sphyrna; species Sphyrna mokarran. Next base: position 89,761,087 of record JAGIQG010000009.1, read on the forward strand.
CTCCTGGTCGGTCCTTGGGAGATGGTCCCCCTTCTGGGGGAGCTCAGGCCTTTCACCTGGAGCGGGACTGATCTCCTCTACCTGGGGGTCCATCTCTGCTCAGCCGAGGAATCCTAGCCAGAGAACTGGCAGGAGCTGGAGGCCAAAGTTTCCACCCGCCTGGATTGCTGGATAAGACTGCTCCGAGTGCTATCCTACAGGGTGAGAGTTCTGGTCAAAAACCAGCTGGTCACCTCCATGCTGTGCTACTGTCTGGTCGCTTTGACCCCTCCCCCTGGCTTTGTCACAAAATTACAGAAGACCCTTGTGCGATTTTTCTGGGAGAATTGACTGCACTGGGTTTCTGCCGAGGTTCTGCATCTCCCACTTGAGGAGAAAGATCAAGGTCTGGTGTGCCTCCGCACACAGGGAGCAACCTTCTTCCTCCAGACCCTGCAGAGATACCTATACGTCGAGCCTCCTCCACGATGGCATACCCTGGTGATGTATTTCTTCTGTCAGTTGCACAGCCTCAACTATGATGTGCAGCTCCCTCATATCACTCCGACCTCCTTGTGGGAGTTGCTCGTCTTTTACCAAGACCTAGGTTCAATTCTGGCCTTGGGTCACTCTGTGTTCTCTCTGTGTATGCATAGGTTACTGCTTGGTGCTGCAGTTTCCTCCCATACTCGAAAGATGTGCATGATAGGTTGATTGGTCATCTATATTAATCCTTAGTGTCAGAGTGATTAGTAGGCAAATACACAGGGTTACACAGATAAAGCCTGGATGGGAACCGTTGTTGGTGCAGGCTTGATGGGCCAAATGACATCCTTCAGCATTGTAAAGACTGTTATTCTATATTGCTGCCCCAAATTTCAGACAGGAGAAGAAACCTCACCAATCAGTCACTTACCTGTTTGCCTAATTAATAACTCTGGATCTTAACTCTTAATCTTCCTGTTCATCTCTCAGCAAATCATTGTTCTGTAAAAGATCAGAGCAGCAATCTCTTCTCTCACCAAATATCCTCACTCACCAAATTCTCTGAATTAACTGTTCTTTTGAAGCTGTGCTCTGTTGAGCAAGTCTCTGTGCTATTTACTCCCTGTATGCTGTTGTCATTAACAACTCATCATTGTGTCACTCCGCGACATTGTCAGCCTTGTTCTTTTTACTATAACCTCCTCCACAACCATGTCACCATCCCCCTCCTGTTCCTGCTCTTCAATTGGGCAAACACTGTTATTAGGGTGTGTTCAATGTAATTCTTTGTTATGTTCACCCACATCAACTTTTACCTCCTTCTCTTAATCATCATTATTATTTTCTTCAATGGCCACTGTATTCTCCCTCCCTTTTTATATCTCTCTCCCTCTCACCATCTGTCCATTACTCCCTCTTCCTCTCCCCCCTCCCTCATCCTTTCTCAATTAGTTCCTCTTTCCTTTATCCTCTCTCCTTGCTGCTTCTCCATTACATTCTACCTTTTCCCTTGCTCTCTCATTCTTCTTCCTTACCCTCTATCCCTCACCCACAACCCCTCATATGCACTCTCTTGCTTTTGTATCTCCTCCTCACCTTCACTCCCTCAGCCTCACTGCCTCTTCATCTGCTGCAACCCTCTCTTTTCACTGCTTCTCCCTCACTTCTTGTACCTCACTTTCTCATCCTCTACTCCTGAGAGAACTCATGTTCTCTACTCCTTTACTCTTTCTAATTTTCCCTTTTCCTCACCCACTACCCCCTCTCCTCTCCCCCTCACCCTCACTCCCTCTTCCTCTCCCTTACACTCTCACCTAACCACTGTGCCTTGGAGTGGCCTCACAGCGCCAGGAACCTGGGCTCAATTCCTGGCTTGAGCACTTTCTGTGTGAAGTCTGCATGTTCTCCCAGTGTGACACTAATGAACTTGTGACACTAATAAACACAAACTTCATTGCTCCCACCTGTCCCTTACTCTTTCCTCATCTCACTCTCCCTCTTCCACACTCTCACTTCCAAAGTTGGAAGGGTGTAGAGGCTCCAAAGAAGCTCCGAAGAAGAATGCCAGGGACTGGAAACATTAACGATGTTGCTCACTCCACATATACTGCCAGACTTGCTGAGTTTTTCTGGCATTTTCGATTTTAATTTCAAAGTCTACCCGTGATTGGGTCTGAGGATCCTCTTCACTAATTGGGTAAAACCTCAACTTTCTGTCCCCTGATTGGTTCACGAGAGTGATTGCATCACAATCTCCCCAGAATCCTCAGGACCTGGGGATTCCGTGACCAGCTGTTGTAACCAACTGTCACAGAACTTTCTGGAATTTGAACGGCGCCTGTTTGGAATCGCAGGAACTGAAAATTAGGAGAATTAGAACATACAACATTACAGCGCAGAACAGGCCCTTCAGCCTTCGATGTTGCGCCGACCAATTAGGAAAAAGCAATGACCCTCCAACCTAAACCATTCCCTTTTCGTCCATAAACTTATCCACTAATCTCTTAAATGCCACCAAACTTGGCGCATCTACAACTGCCGCAGGCAGGGCATTCCATACCCTAACCACCCTCTGGGTAAAGAACCTACCTCTGATATCCGTCCTATAACTACCACCCCTTAATTTAAAGTTATGTCCCCTTGTGCTAGCTTTCTCCATTCTAGGAAAAAGGCTATCACTGTCCACCCGGTCTAAACCTCTAATCATCTTATATGTTTCAATAAGGTCTCCTCTTAGCCGCCTTCTTTGTAACGAAAACAACCTCAAATCCCTCAGCCTTTCTTCATAAGACCTGCCTTCCATACCAGGCAACATCCTAGTAAACCTCCTCAGTACCCTCTCCAATGCCTCCACATCTTTCTTATAATGCAGGGACCAGAACTGCACACAATACTCCAAGTGCGGCCGCACTAGAGTTTTGTAAAGTTGCAACATGACGTTGCGGCTCCGAAATTCAATCCCCCTACCAATAAAAGCTAAGACAGAGGGCTAAGACAGGTGGTTGATGGAAGTTATTCATCGTGGAGTTCGGTTACAAGTGGTGTACCTCAGGGATCAGTTCTGGGGCCCCTGCTGTTTGTAATTTTTATAAATGATCTGGATGAGGGTATTGAAGGATGGATTAGTTAAATTTGCGGATGACACCAAAGTCGGAGGAGTGGTAGATAGTGAAGAGGGGTGTTATAGTTTGCAGAGAGATTGGACAAGTTGCAGAGCTGGGCCGAGAGATGGCAAATGGAGTTTAATGGGAAAAGTGTGAGGTAATTCACTTTGGCAGGAATAACAAATGTGTAGAGTATAGGGCTAATGGTAGGACTCTTAATAGTGTTGAAGAACAGAGGGATCTTGGTGCATATGTGCATAGATCCCTGAAAGTTGGCAATCAAGTCGATAAGGTTGTTAAGAAGGCATATGGAGTCTTAGCTTTTATTGGTAGGAGGATTGAATTTTGGAGCTGCAGGTCATGTTACAACTTACAAAACTCTAGTGCGGCCGCACTTGGAGTATTGTGTGCAGTTCTGGTCCGCATTATAAGAAAGATGTGGAGGCATTGGAGAGGGTACAGAGGAGGTTTACCAGGATGTTGCCTGGTATGGAGGGCAGGTCTTATGAAGAGAGGCTGAGGGATTTGAGGTTGTTTTCGTTAGAAAGAAGGGGCTAAGAGGAGACCTTATTGAAACATATAAGATGATTAGAGGTTTAGACAGGGTGGACAGTGATAGCCTTTTTCTAGGATGGAGAAAGCTAGCACGAGGGGACATAGCTTTAAATTAAGGGGTGGTAGTATAGGACGGATATCAGAGGTAGGTTCTTTACCCAGAGGGTGGTTAGGGTATGGAATGCCCTGCCTGTGGCAGTTGTAGATGTGCCAAGTTTGGTGGCATTTAAGAGGTTAGTAGATATGTTTATGGACGAAAAGGGAATGGTTTAGGTTAGAGGGTCATTGCTTTTTCCTAATCGGTCGGTGCAACATCGAAGGCCGAAGGGCCTGTTCTGCGCTGTAATGTTTTATGTTCTAAGACTCCATATGCCTTCTTAACAACCTTATCGACTTGATTGCCAACTTTCAGAGATCTATGCACATATACACCAAGATCCCTCTGTTCTTCAACACTATTAAGAGTCCTACCATTAGCCCTATACTCTACACATTTGTTATTCCTGCCAAAGTGAATTACCGCACACTTTTCCGCATTAAACTCCATTTGCCACCTCTCGGCCCAGCTCTGCAACTTGTCCAAGTCCTTCTGCCAACTATAACACCCCTCTTCACTATCTACCACTCCACCGACTTTAGTGTCATCTGCAAATTTACTAATCCATCCTTCAATACCCTCATCCAGATCATTTATAATAATTACAAACAGCAGGGGCCCCAAAACAGACCCCTGAGGTACACCACTTGTCACCGAACTCCACGCTGAATATCTCCCATCAACCACCACCCTCTGTCTTCTATCTGCTAGCCAATTCCTAATCCAATTAGCTAACTCACCCTCAATCCCATACATCTGCATTTTCTGCAGAAGCCTTCCATGGGCCACCTTATCGAACGCCTTACTAAAGTCCAAATATACCACATCAACTGCCTTACCCCCATCCACCTCTTTGGTCACTTTTTCAAAAAACTCAATAAGGTTAGTAAGGCACGACCTACCCTTCTCAAAACCATGCTGACTATCCCCAATCAATTCATTTCTCTCTAAATAACTATAAATCCTATCCCTAATAATTTTCTCCAATACTTTGCCCACAACGGAAGTAAGACTCACCGGCCTATAATTCCCTGGAAAGTCTCTTATTCCCCTTCTTCAACAATGGGACCACATTCGCTATCCTCCAGTCTTCCGGCACTAAACCCGTAACCAACGACGACCTGAAGATCAGAGCCAGAGGCTCTGCAATTGCCTCTCTCGCCTCCCAGAGAAGCCTAGGGTAAATCCCGTCTGGCCCAGGGGACTTATCTAACTTCAAACCCTCAAGAATATCTAGCACTTCCTCCTTATCTACTTCAATACTTTCCAGTTTGCAACCCTGTATCCCAGTGTTCTCCACAACTACATTTACATCTCCCTGCGTGAATACCGAAGAGAAATATTTGTTCAGTGCCTCTCCAATCTCTTCAGGCTCCACGCGCAACTTCCCACTGCTGTCTCTGACTGGCCCTAATCTTGCCCTAACCAATCTTCTATTCTTAACATATCTAAAGAAAGCTTTAGGATTCTCCTTGATCCTATCAGCCAAAGCCTTCTCGTGTCCCCTTTTAGCTCTCCTCAACTCACTCTTTAGCTCCCTCCTGGCTAATCTATAGCTATCCATTGCACGAACTGAGCCTTCAAGCCTCATCCTGACATAAGCCTCCTTTTTCCTTTTAACCAGCAAATCAACTTTTTTTGTACACCAAGGTTCCCTTACTCGACCATTTCCTCCTTGCCTGACAGGGACACACTTATCAAGGACTCGCAGCAGCTGCTCCTTGAATAAGCTCCACATTTCAGATGTTCCCAGTCCCTGTAGTTTCCTAGTCCAACCTATGCACCCTAATTCCCTCCTTATGGCCTCATAATTACCATTCCCCAGCTATAACTACTGCCCCCAGCTTCATGCCTATCCCTATCCATCACTAAGGTGAACGTAAACGAATTGTGGTCACTATCACCAAAATGTTCACTAACTTCCAAGCCTAACACCTGGTCTGGCTCATTGCCCAGCACCAAATCCAATGTAGCCTCACCTCTAGTTGGCCTATCTACATACTGAGTCAAAAACCTTCCTGCACACTTTGTACAAAAACTGACCCCTCTAATGAGCTAGAGCTATAGCTATTCCAATCAATATTAGTAAAGTTAAAGTCCCCCATAACAATTACCCTATTACTTTCACTCCTGTCCAGGATCGACTTTACAATCCTTTCCTCGACCTCTCTAGAACTTTTAGGAGGTCTATAAAAGACTCCCAACAGGGTGACCTCTCCTCTCCTGTTTCTAATCTCAGCCCATACTACCTCAACAGACAAGTCTTCATCAAACTTCCTTTCTGTCACTGTGATACTTTTCACCAGGGCCGGATACACAGACAGACACACACACAATTATCCCCCCATTCGTATCAGGCCAGAAAACTTTTCAAGAGCAGAGCACACCATGTGAACCTGTGCCTGTGGCAAAAGTTACGGTAAATTCTGCTCCTCATCCCAATATTCCAACGGGAAAGAGGAATGACCAAGAATTTGGTGAGAAGATCACTGAGACACTAGGAATAGAATAACTGGGAATAGTTGTTGTTCTGATCCAGCACTGAGAACCTTGGCTAGCTCTTTGGACGATGACAGGATGGACAAATAGGGAAGTTATCCCAAGAGGGTGCCAATCCTGTATTGGTGGCAATGAGAGCTGGAGGGATGAGAAATCTGAAGCCAAGGTTGAGAGGAGGACTGGATTACTACAGGTCATTTCAACAGCACAGGAGGGCAACAGATAAACAAAGCCGAGTCTTATGCTTTACTCTTCTGTAGTTCAACACAGAATCGAGGTCTTGATGTCCAGGGATTTGAGAGAAAATCCGTGTCCAGCTCTTTTCTAGATCTTCGGCAGAGTTCACAAGGTAAAGTCCTGAGATGTGTTTTGAACCAGCAGACGCAATGTAAACTCACTGTTAATTCAATCTTTGGGCTAAGCTACACCCATTGAGGATTGGAGGAAGTTAAACAGTAAAAATGAGTAGTTAAGATGAAGGAGGAGCAATGCTAACAACAGATGGCATTGTTGTACAGAGTGGGGAAGGAAAAAACTACTTAGGAGATATCTTGCTCTATGATTCTTTAACAGAAAAAAAATATAATCCAGCCATCCCTAAGAGAGAAAAATATCAGCTGTTAAATAACTACAATACTGTGTCAATGGATTTTATTAGTGTACGTTACAACACAGATGTCTCATTCGCCTGACGAAGGTCACAAAGGCTGAAAGCTTGCAGATTTACTATCAAATAAATCGGTTGGATTTAAAATTGGTGTTGCCAGACTTTACTGAGTTTACCCCAGTCCAACGCCGACATCTCTACATCATGACTTGATTTCTTGACAGCGATTCTTCCACCCCACAGTGCTGATTTCTTAGCATGGTGGGCTGGAAGAATCATGTGTCAGTTGATGCGTGGGATTTGCATAAACCAATATCCTGTGCTGTTGGAACCTTGCTAGAAATTGACGGAACACCAGGTAAGCAATTTTAATATTTTTATGTATCTTTTTAATGTGATTAACGGGTCTGGGACTAAACCCTCTGGGCCTACTAGCATGATGAAAAAAAGTCATTGATGAAGCAGCTGAAGATGGTTGGGCCTAGGACACTATCCTGAGGAACTCCTGCAGTGATGTCCTGGAGCTGAGGAGATGACTGATCTCCAACCACCACAACTATCTTCCATGTGCCAGGTATGACTCCAATCAGTGGGGAGTTTTTCCCCTGATTCCCATTGATTTCAGTTTGATGCCTTACTTGGTCAGATGTGACCTTGATATCAAGAGGAGTCATTCTCACGTCTGCAGTTCAGATCTTTTGTCCATGTTTGAACCAAAGCTGTAATGAAGTCAGAAGCTGGCTGAACCCAAATTGAGCATCAGTCAGTCAGTAGGTTATTGCTAAGCAAGTGCTATTTAATTTCACTCTTGATGACCCTTTCCATCATTTTACTGATGACCGAGAGTAGACTACTGAGGAGGAGAATAACAGAGCAGCAGAGAAAATGCAGAGTCTAATGTATCACTAATAAATTGCTGGATCACTAAGGAATTGTAAGATAAGATTAAAGAAAACTCCAAGGCATTTTATAAATATATTAAGAGTGAGAGTATGATCAGGGAAAGAATGGAGTTCATTAGAGACCAAAAGGGCAATGTGTGGAGCCAGAGGGCATGGGTGATGTCTTAAATTTATATCTTTCATCTGTGTTCATTCAGGAGAAAGACATTGTAGTTTAGAGATCCCTGTTGGGATGGTTTAGAGATTCCAGTTGGGATGGTGACATTCTAGAGTACTTAAAAGTTAATAAGGAGGAGATTTTAGATGTTTTAGTGGAGATATGGTGCATAAGTCCCCAGGGTCTGATGAGATATATCCCAGGCTGCTATGAGTGTTAGGGAGGAGATTGCAGGGACCCTGATGGAGATATTTAAATCTCTGCTGGCCACAAGTGAAGTGCCAAATGACTGGAGGATAGCTAATGTGGTACCTTTATTCAAAAAAGACAGCATGAATAAACCAGGTAATTACGGGCCAGTTAGTCTAAAATCAATGGTAGGGAAATTATTAGGAAAATTCTGAGATACATGATTAATCAACGCTTGGAAAGGCAGGGATAGTCAGCATGGAATTGTTAGTGGAAGATTCTGTCTAAGCTCATTGAGTTTCTTGAAAAGTAGCAAAATATTTCGATGTGGCTAGCACAGTTCACCGGAGAATAAAATCCCTACAGTGCAGAAGGAAGACATTTGGCCCATTGAGTCTGCACTGACCATAATTTCACCCAGGTCCTATCCCTGTAACCCCAAGTATTTACCTTGCTAATCCCTCTGACACTAAGGGGCAATTTACCATGGGTCAAACAACCTAGCCCACACATCTTTGGCATGCCCGGAGGAAAGCCACACAGAGATGGGGAGAATGTGCAAACACATAAAGTGACCTGAGGCCAGATTTGAATTTGGATCCCTGGTGCTGTGAGGCAGTCCAAGTTTACTTGGACTTTAGTAAGGCTTTTGACATGGTCCCACGTGAAAGGCTTGTCCAAAAGATTAGAGCTCATGAGATCCAAGGTAGATGGAAAATTGGATCCAAAACTGTCTTTTTCATAGGAGGCAAAGGTGATGGTCGGGGCTGCTTTTTTGATGGGAGTTTGTGACCAGCAGCATACCACAGGAATTGGTGCTGGGATCCTTGCTATTTGTATATTAATGACTTGGATGTGACGTAGAAAGTATAATTAGTAAGTTTGCCAATTACATGAAAATTGGTGTGTTGTTGATTGTGAGGGGGATAATCTTAGGCTGTAGACTGATATTGATCAGCTGGTATGTTGGAGCAGAACAATGGCAGATGGAACTTAATCCTGATAAGTGTGAAGTGATGCATTTTGTGATAATAAGGGTAGGATATACACAATGAACAGTAGGTCCCTCGGGAGTATTGAGGAACAAAGAGACCTTGGTGTACAAGTCCAATGATCCCTAAAGGTGGCAGTACAGATCGATAGGGTGGTGAAGAAGACATAGGGAATTCTTGCCTTTATTAGCCAGGGCATAAAATATAGGAGCAGGGAGGTCTTGTTACAACTTGATAAAACATTAGTTAGGCCATAGATGGAGCAATGTATGCAGTTTTAGTTGCCACACTATTGGAAGGACATTATTGCTCTGGAGTGGATGCAGAGGAGATTTATTAAGCTTTTGTCTGGGTTGGAAAGTTTCAGCTATGAGGAGGGACTAGATAGGCTGAGTTTGTTTTCCATGGAGCAGGGGAGGCTGAGTGGGGAACTGATAGAAGTATTCAAAACTATGAGAGGCATGGATAGGATAGATTGTAAGAATCTTTTCCCCATGGCAGAGATGTCTAAGACATCTGAGGAAAATGTTTTTCACACAAAGGGTGTGGAAATATGGAGGGCGCTAACTGAGAAGATGGTGGAGGCAAGTACTCTCACAACATTTTAAGAAGCATCTAGATGAACACTTAAATTGCCAAGGCATTGGTGGTGGACCAAGTAGTAGTAAATGGGATTAGTATAGATGGAATTTGATTGCATAGACATGGTGAACTGAAGAGCCTGTTTCTGTGCTGTATGACTCTATATCTGCCATGGAATGGTGACTACCTCCATGGAACCCTAGGCAAGGTCATGCCGGGTTAGGATTCCAGCTTGGCTGTCACATTAAACAGGACAAGAGATATATCATTCATTGCCTTACAATAAAAAGATGGAGATTTCTGAGTGAAGCCATTGAAGTGGAAACACAATCAAAACTCCCATTTCTCACTGAATGACACCCTGCAGCTGAGATGATTGATTTCCAACAACCACAATCATCTTCCTTTGTGCTAGGTATGATTCCAAGTTTTCTTTTTGATTTACATAGTCTCCAGTTTTGCTAAGACTCCCCAATGCCATGATGTCAAGGGCAGTCTCTCTTATCTCCCCTCTGGATTCAGCCCTTTTCTCCGTGTTTGAACAAGTAAGGTCAGGAGCTGAATGAATCTGGCAAACCCCAAACTGGGTGTTACTAATCAGATTATTGCTGAACAGATGCTGCTTGATAGCACTGTTGGTAATTCCTTCCATCACTTTACTGATGATCGAGGGCAGACTGATAACATGGTAATTGGCTGGGTTGGATTTGTCCTGTTTCTTGTGAACAGGACAAATCTGGGCAATTTTTTACAATGCCAGGTAGATGCCAGTGTTGTCACTGTACTGCAGGAGCTTGGCCTGGATTAGTACAGATTGGTATTTGATAGTTGGCATAGACATGGTGAGCCAAAGGCCCTGCTTCCGTGCTGTATGACTCTATATCTGCTACAAAGTGTATCTTTAGCGTGGAAGCTTAAGCAAGGAAGTGCTGGGTTAGGATTCTAGTTAAGTTGGTATTGCTTCTGGCGCCCTTCATTGAACCAAAGTTGAAACCCAGCCTGATGGAATGGGGATATGCTGGACTATGTAGATGCACATTGTGATTGAATATCGCTTTGCTGCTGCTGGTGACCCACAGTGTTTCATGGTTACCCGGTTTTGAGTTGCTGGGGGATTATGGGTTTGTCAGTCCTACCAACTATGGACTGCCGCAACAGGGAAGTTGGTGAGAATAAGATCAAGTAGGTTTTTCCCTGTTTGATTGCTTCACAATCTGCACAGAACCAGTCAGCAGTTATATTCTTCAGAACTGGCAGCTCAGTTAGTTTTGGTACTACTGAGTCACTTTTGCTGAGAGACATTGAAGTTCCTTGCAGAAATATGGTTAATGGTTTATCATTCTTGGTTCAAATGACCACTCAACTCCAACTTTCCTATCTTTTCCAAAGTCCTTGAATGTGTTATCAACTCTCAAACTCATATCCATATCTCCCAAATCTCCAAGTTTAAATGTCTCTAATCTGCTGTCAAATATGAAATGGCTCTTATCAAAGTCTGTGGTGCATCCAATATAACTGTAACAAAGGTAAATTACCTGTTCTCACCTCTCTTGATTTTCTGTAGTAGTTGAACACCCCATCCTCCTCCAATCTTTCTACACTGTGGTGCAGCTGGGTGGGACTGCATTCACCAGGTACCATTCTTATCTATCTAACCATAACTAGAGGTCACCTACAATGTCATACAATTGTCATACAATGTCATTATCATACAATTAACTTCTGGTTTTCCCCAGTATCTATATTAGGGGGCTGTGTCCTCCCAGTGCATCATACATACACATGTGCGCACACACACAAACACACACACACACGGCCAAATATTCCCGTTCTGCCCATCACGGAAATTGGAGTGAGCGAAGACCAGACCATGGAGAGGTCCATTGACCTCAGGTAGGATTTTCCAGTTCTGAGATAAATAAGGCTGGAAAATCTCACCCATAGTGTGGATAATTGAATCATCATGAATGGGGATGGAAGGAATAGCTTGCAGTCCCACCATAGTCCTATAGGGTCACTCTGCACCTATTGAGAATTTTCATCATTGACCAGCTCAGTTCAAAATATTGCAGTATATTAGGAAAAGGCTATGGTCAGATTATGGTTTGAATTGCTGACTGAGGAGAGGAACACCATCATATTGGTCATCAGTGGTACAGTGGTTTGCACTGTTGCCTCAGAGCACTAGAGACCTGGGTTCAATGCCAGCCTTAGGTGACTTAGGTGTGCAAACTTAGGTAGAGTTTGCACATTTTCCTTGTGTCTGTGTGGGTTTCCTCTGGGTGCTCCTATTTCCTCCTACAGTTCAAAGATATGCAGGTTGGATGGATTGGCCATGGTAAATTGTCCCTCAGTGTAGTTTAGCTGTATTAGTATTGTTAAAGGTGCTGGATTATGGGGGTTGGACCTGGGGAAGATGTTCTTTTGGAAAGTCAGTGCAGACTCAACTGACCTCCTTCTGCACTGAAGGGCTTCTACGATTCTGTGATGTTGGGGCAGGCTTGACGGGTCATATAATCTACTTCCGCTCCTACTTTTTATGCTATGTTCTTATCAACTTGCTTATAATGGTCTGTGGATGAATCAAAGTAAAACATATTCACTATTCACTACTATCTGTAGCATTGGAGTTATGCCCCGTCCAGTGCACCCAATGCAGACAGTGGTGATTGATTCAATGTGGAAAAGGTTTGCAAGAGGAATTTACTGATTTTTTTTCACAGTTCCAACACAATCCTGTAGGTGTCACTCTGCATCTTTCAAGAATTTTCCTACGGTTCACTGATACGCTTAAAGAAACTCAGAGTGTTTCTCAGGGTGAATATTGGCAGAGAGACATATTCTATATGGTGAATGGTTTTTGTGACTCAGTGGCTGGTTCCACTTCCCAAGAATTTTCATTTGTCATGAAGTTCCGCTTGTTAAAAACCAGAGGGACCAGTTGGAGAGGAAGTAAGGCTGGGATAGAAATTCAAGGTCAGTAAAGCAAGTGGATTAATTTCATTCAAACTAAATATCAAATATGGGAGCCCGGGGAGAAGGTGTGGAGGTGTGCCGGGGTGGGGGGTGATGGTGCAGAGGTCTCTAGAGGCCAATGCCATAATGTCTGTTTATGGTTATTGTCCAAGCTCAATGATCCACATAAATTCAGGTAAAGAATACAGGGGGAATGATCACTCTCATAGGGTTATTGTACAAACCACCCAATAATGGAATGGGAGCGGAGGAAGAAACATGGAAACACATTCATGAGTAAATGACAATAGGGTTTAAATTGAATCAAAAGCACAGACACAGGGAAAGGCTTTTGCAAAAATATGCATTAATCATAAAATATCTGAAAGAATATTACAAACATTTCAAAATGGCTGCCACACAATGTCAATAATATTTGGGTTCTCTACATATTTCAGGTTGCATTTTGAGATACTTCAATTCAATTGTGATACATGTAATATTCACTGCATACATTCAATGTAAGTCATACAGCCCGAGGGACTTCTATACAATTTCCTCCCCTCAGTTCACTGTGTTCAATGTGTCCCCAATGGGTCTCTGCTTCAGCTGCCCCAAGTTTTAGTGCGTCCCTCAACATATAGACCTGGGCTTTGGAATGTGCCAGTCTGTAACACTTGATTGGGGACAACTCCTTATACTGGAAGACCAATAGAACAGAACAGGACAGACCAAATAGCATCGTTAACAAAGTTGATGATCCTCCAGCAACAGCTGATGTTCAGAGTACATCCCTGGGAACAGCCAATAGGGTAAGGAACTGTTCGAGATGAACTAATAAAAACCACTTCATCTCTCTCCAAACCTTCTTTGCAACAGCGCATTCCACAAGGAGGTGGAGAAGCACTTTCCCATTACAGTAACCTCGAGGACAAAATGTAGATGGCATGATAGAACATAGAATATAGAACATTACAGCGCAGAACAGGCCCTTCGGCCTTCGATGTTGCGCCGAACAATTATGAAAAAAGCAATGACCCTCCAAACTAAACCATTCCCTTCTCTTCCATAAACTTATCAACTAACCTCTTAAACGCCACCAAACTTGGCGCATCTACAACTGCCGCAGGCAGGGCATTCCACTCCCTAACCACCCTCTGGGTAAAGAACCTACCTCTGATATCCGTCCTATAACTATCACCCCTTAATTTAAAGCTGTGTCCCCTCGTGCTAGCTTTCTCCATCCTAGGAAAAAGGCTATCACTGTCCACCCTATCTAAACCTCTAATCATCTTATATGTTTCGATAAGGTCCCCTCTTAGCCGCCTCCTTTCTAACGAAAACAACCTCAAATCCCTCAGCCTCTCTTCATAAGACCTGCCCTCCATACCAGGCAACATCCTGGTAAACCTCCTCTGTACCCTCTCCAATGCCTCCACATCTTTCTTATAATGTGGGGACCAGAACTGCACACAATACTCCAAGTGCGGCCGCACTAGAGTTTTGTACAGTTGCAACATGACGTTGCGGCTCCGAAATTCAATCCCCCTACCAATAAAAGCTAAGACTCCATATGCCTTCTTAACAACCTTCTCGACTTGACTGCCTACTTTCAGGGATCTATGCACATACACACCAAGATCCCTCTGTTCATCAACACTATTAAGAATCCTACCATTAGCCCTATATTCTACACATTTATTATTCCTGCCAAAGTGCATTACCTCACACTTTTCCACATTAAACTCCATTTGCCACCTCTCGGCCCAGCTCTGCAACTTGTCCAAGTCCCTCTGCAAACTATAACACCCCTCTTCACTATCTACCACTCCACCGACTTTAGTGTCATCTGCAAATTTACTAATCCATCCTTCAATACCCTCATCCAGATCATTTATAAAAATTACAAACAGCAGGGGCCCCAAAACAGACCCCTGAGGTACACCACTTGTCACCGAACTCCACGATGAATATCTCCCATCAACCACCACCTTCTGTCTTCTATCTGCTAGCCAATTCCTAATCCAATTAGCTAAATCACCCTCTATCCCATACATCTGCATTTTCTGCAGAAGCCTTCCATGGGCCACCTTATCGAACGCCTTACTAAAGTCCATATATACCACATCAACTGCCTTACCCCCATCCACCTCTTTGGTCACTTTTTCAAAAAACTCAATAAGGTTAGTAAGGCACGACCTACCCTTCACAAAACCATGCTGACTATCCCCAATCAATTCATTTCTCTCTAAATAACTATAAATCCTATCCCTAATAATTCTCTCCAATACTTTGCCCACAACAGAAGTAAGACTCACTGGCCTATAATTCCCTGGAAAGTCTCTCTTCCCCTTCTTGAACAATGGGACCACATTCGCTATCCTCCAGCCTTCCGGAACTATACCGTAACCAACAACGACCTGAAGATCAAAGCCAGAGGCTCTGCAATCGCCTCTGTTGCCTCCCAGAGAATCCTAGGGTAAATCTCGTCCTGGTCCGGATAGTCTGGGCATGTAGGAAGCACCCCTCAGGGAAGCCTTTCTCACCACCAGCCAAGCTAGGGCTTCGTACTTGTTTGAAAGTTCTGGTGATAAGGCAGTTGCCAGATGACACTGACAATCTAATCAGGGAACTAACTGACTTGTGGTCAAAGGTGTTTTTTCACTTAAATTTTTCCATGTGAGTATGGCACAATCAACAACTTGGAGCATTTCACGGCAACATGGCCAGACCCATTCTTCAACACACAGGGGACAGGTAGATCCTCAGAATGTAATGAGGTTTGGTGTTTGTATATTGAAGATCTAATGCACAGCTTGATGCAGCCACACACAATGGTGGCTATCAGGAGTAGGGTGAAGATGGACATTATTTTTCCCCTTTATCTAGAGATTTGTACATCAGATTTGTACAAACATGGCCCATTTTTGACCTCCATTTGAAATTGGTGATTTCCACAGTCCAGGAGTGGAGAATGGGCCAGATCACCACCAAATCCAGCAATACCAAGAATGCCTACGCCTGGTGACCCATTTTAGAGAGTACATCCATTATGTAGGTGTGCGACGTAGGAGGAAGATTATTAACTCATCAATTGTCAACCTGTTCGCTGCCCAGCAGCCAGCATGCTATATTTGTGCTACATGTTGTTATAAATGATTGCTGCATGCAGTCACTGTGACCCATACTGTTCATTGGCTGCACATAGATGCAGGGATTGTGAGGGTTAGCATTTCTTAAAGACTGCCTGCACCTTTTAAATGGGAGTTTGTGGCTGCTGGAGATGCTTTGAGTCCTTTCAGAAATAAATTTGTTCTATAAAAGACTGAAGCATTGAAGAAAGTGTTCTTCAATATTTTCGAAAACCAAGGTTTTTGAACACTGCACTTAATTAGAGATGGAAAGAAGGAGTGATAGTCTGATTCTGCAATGGTGGGAAGAGATTCTCCCAACACTTACACAGGAAACAGTTGGAGAATGAAGTGAATATCAGTGCTGCGAATGTTGACCCTAGAACATGGATGCAGTGCAGGAAGAAATTTAACGATCTGACCTGAATTGTCAGGGTGGGTGCATGAGCTCAATTTTAAATGACATATCCTATCAATTGCATGCAGTACTCAATTCATCATGCACCCATCACCAACCTATCATTCACACATTGTTGTAAACCTCACTTCCACAATTCACAACTACGTAACTAAGACAGTTACATCACAAAAACATAGTTCAAGACATTCACTGACCCATTCCACTCTGGTTGCTGGAGAAGATAGCTCACAATTGGAGACAGCAGGAAAGAACTGGAGGGGGGAAACCTATATGCATGTTTTAACACCCCTGGAGTGGACATCATTGCCCACTATGGGAAGGGGTATCCCTGAAGCAGTGGCTTCCTGAATCAATTGAAATTGACCGTATGCAAATACCAAGTCCTCCTCCTCACGTCCCATTTCTCCTTCATTGCACAATCTCTTCAGAACACAGACTGTGCATGGCAGTATAGTGTCAGATTTACTGGGAGTAATTCAATGCCTGGATTAATGCTCTGAAGACAAGAATTCAAATGCCAACATGGTGGCTGAAGGAATTTAAATTCAATTAATTAATAATTCTAGAATAAAAAACTAATCTTATTCAGAATGAACATGAAACTACTGGATTGTCATAAAACTCTGGTTTAGACTGTTTAATAGAACATAGAACATAGAACACTACAGCACAAACAGGCCCTTCGGCCCACAAGTTGTGCTGATCATATCTATACCTCCAGGCCATAGAAATATCTGTAACTCCCAATCCCATTAAATCCCATGTACTCATCCAGAAGTCTCTTAAAAGACCCCAGTGAGTTCGCCTCTACCACCACTGACGGCAACCGATTCCATTCACTCACCACCCTCTGAGTGGAAAACTTACCTCTAACATCTCCTCTGTACTTGCCCCCCAGCACCTTAAACCTGTGTCCTCTCATAGCGACCATTTCAGCCCTGGGAAATAGCCTCCGAGAATCCACCCTACCTATTCATCTCAACAGATCTCCATGATTCAAGACTCCAGACCTTCATGATTCAAGCGTCCTTTAAAATGAAATTCCCTTACCTACAAATTTTCAAGCTCCTCAGAGTTGCACTGTCCACAAAGACTTCAGCTTTATAGATGCTGGTTAGTGACTCCAGTTCACACAAGTCCCAAAACATAGAGCTTCAGCTGCTTGAGCCAGAGCCATTTCTTGCACATGTGGTTGTCCATGCCCAGAGAAGTATTCAAGATTTCTTACATGGGGCAGGATGTGCATTCCACGAGACTGAGGTACTCTCAATGCCTTTACCTTCTAGACTAGTGTTGAGAAATCCTTGATAGCTACACAACATCAGCTCCTTCTCTGTTTGAGACATCACTCTAGCTGTTTTAGTTGGTGTTGTGATTGCTCTAGAAGCTTTCTCTGCTACTTTAACTCATTGCTCGATTGTCTCAGTCTCTACCCAGGTACACTGTGAATCTCTGCATTGTCTCAATCTTCCCCTTGGGGTGGCATAGTAGCACAGTGGTTAGCACTGCTGCTTCACAGCGCTAGGGAACTGGGTTTGATTCCCAGCTTGGATCACTGTCTGTGCGGTTTTCTTCTGGGTGCTGCAGTTTCTTCCCACATTCTGAAAGACATGCTGTTTAGTTGCATTGACCCAAACAGGGGCCAATTGTGGCAATCAGAGAAATTTCACAGTAATTTCATAGCAGTGTTAATATAACCCTCGTGACTAATAAATAAACCTTTTTTCAATTTCCTTTTAACTCCTTAGTTGTGCTCAATCTTCATCGAGGATTGAAAAAAGCAGAACAGTACCTGTCCTTCACTGCACCAAATCTCTTCACCCACCAAATTCTCTGAATTAAGTACTTTTCAAAGCAGTACTCTGAGCTGGGTGTTGTGTGTATGCTACCACCTTCAGCTTCCCTTCAACACATGGTCAGAAGTGGGGATTTTCTTGGATTATTCACAACTTCTCAGATACTGTAACAGTCAGTGCTCATTTGTAAGAAGATTTAGACAACATTCAGGCTTAGGCTGATTAATAAAACAGAAGATTCATGTCACACATGTGCTAGCAGTTTCTCAGAAAAGAAGTTCTAACCATCAGTCCTTGATTTTCAGTGGCATTATCATCTCTGAATCCCTCATTGATCCTTTGACCAGAAACTGAACTAGACAAGTCATTTAAATACTGTGGCTACAAATGCAGGCCAGTGGCTAGGAATTCTGTGGCAAGTAACTCAGATCCTGATTCTGCAAAGCCTGTCCACTATCAAAAGTCAGGAATGCAGGAATAATGGGATGAAGGAGTACAATATAAGGGGTAGGAGTCTTAGCTGTGTTGTAGAGCAGAAAGATCTCGGGGTCTGGACTCTTAAATCGGTCTCGCAGGTGGAGGAAGTGATAAGAACAAAGAACAAAGAAGAACAAAGAACAACACAGCACGGGAAACAGGCCCTTCGGCCCTGTGTACGGTGTACTGGCCTTCATTAATCGAGGAATAGAGTTTAGGAGTCAGGAGTTAATAATACAGCTCTATAAGACCCTTGTCAGACCCCAGTTGGAGTATTGTGCACAGTTCTGGTCACCTCATTATAGGAAGGATGTAGAGGCTATTGAGAGAGTTCAGAGGAGATTTACAAGGATGCTGCCTGGATTGGGAGGCAGGCCTTATGAAGCTAGGTTGAGGGAGCTGGGACTCTTCTCACTGGAGAGACGTAGGTTGAGAGGCGACCTGATAGAGGTTTATAAAATGTTGAGAGGGATAGGTAGGGTGGACTCTCAGAGACTATTTCCCCGAGCTGAAATGGTCACTACGAGAGGACACAGATTTAAGGTGCAGGGAAGCAAATACAAAGGAGATATCGGGGTAGGTTTTTCACTCAGAGGGTGGTGAGTGAATAGAACATAGAACATAGAACATTACAGCGCAGTACAGGCCCTTCGGCCCTCGATGTTGCGCCGGCCAGCGGATCCTCTAACCTAAACTATTCCAATATCATCCATATGCCTATCCACCGACCATTTGAATGCCCCCAAAGTAGGCGAGTCCACAACTGCTGCAGGCAGGGCATTCCACGCCCTCACCACCCTCTGTATAAAGAACCTGCCTCTGACATCCGTCCTATAACTACCACAATGGAATGGAACCGAATGCCGTCGGAGTTTGTTGAGGCAAATTCACTGGGGTCTTTTAAGGGACTTCTAGATGAGTATATGGAAAAGAATAGGATAGGGGGTTATAGACAGGTCTGTGGATTGGTAGATGTGATCGGCGCAACTCGTGGGCCGAAGGGCCTGTTTTGCTGTATTGTTCTATGTTCTATGTATGGAATTCTTTCAAATTCCCTGGATATGTGGCTCCAAAGACACTCAAGAAGCTTGATACTACCCAGGGCAAAGCAACCTGTTTGATTGGCACCCTAATCCATTATTTATTTCCACCAGCAACATGAATAGTGCCAGTAATGTGCACCATTCTCAAAATACACTGCATAAACAAATCACCAAGGTTCCTTCGATAGCACAGTCCACAATCATCTGGAAAAACAACGACAGCAGACACACTGGGACAGCACTGCCTACAAGTTCTCCTCCAATTTCCACAGCTCGCTTTCTTGAAATATATTACTATTCCTTGTCTGTCACTGGGCCAAAATTCTGGAACTCCCTCTGTAGCAGCATTGTGAGTGTATCTACTCCTCAGGGTTCAAGAAGGCAGCTCACCACCTCCTGAAGGGCAATTAGGGATGGGCAATTAATGCTGGTCCAATAAATACTGATATTTGCATCATAAGATGAGTTAACAGTAATCCAGAGGACTGATGGCCTGGACATATGAGTTCCCAACTGGCAGCTGACTAAATTGAAATTAATACATCCAGAATAAAATGCAAGTTTGAGTAATGGTATTTGTGAAACTATTAGATTGGAATGAAATCCCATCTGGTTCACGAGTATTCTTTAGGGAGGGACATTTGACAATCTGAATGTGTCGGGCCTACACATGATACCAAACCCATAGAAATTTGGCTGATCCATAGCTGCCCTCTGAAATGGCCTAGCAAGCCACACTGTTGTACCAAAAGGCAACAGAAAAATCAGGTGAAAATAAAATTAATTGGAGCACCTGGCTTTTAGTGAGTTAATAAAGTGTGATAATGGTATATTCTGTCCAGTCAATCTTACCTCACAACCCCATACTCTTAAAATTACACTTTACCATGTCAGAGGCACTGCCATCAACATCACCAGGACAGACCCACCGGATGTGGCAGTGGTGGCACAATAGAATGCAGTCAAGAGAGATTTACCCTGGAGTTTTCAAAATTGACTCTAGTCCTCATGAAGTCTCATGGCATCAAGTGAAACATAGACAAGGAAACCTTCTGCCACATACTGTCACCATTCAGATGATGGTTCCATGCGGAACACCAATTGGAAAAAGGAGAGAAAAACAAAAGGGACTAAAGATCATGGGAGAGTGGGAAACAAGAGGGAGAGAGAGAGAGAGAGAGGAGAAAGGAGGCACCTTATTAGGTACTGACCAAAGATGACAAATGGGAGCTTTGATTGAGTTCCCACTTTCAGAAACTTCATCTCCATGACATAATATGAGGCCATCTACAATATATCTTGTTCTACTTAATGTGGAATGTTAATTCTATAGCTGTAGCCTTGTTAATGTTCCATGCAGCCAGTCACTCCATAGCACGTTCCATGATCCAACAATCCACTGTGAGGTCCTCCATCCTCTCAACTATTGTAGACAGTATGTGGGCCATGTCTGAACGCAGATCTGCAGAAGGTTAAGGTGCAGGGAGTTGGGGGTAGGGTATTAGACTGAATAGAGGATTGGTTGTCTAATAGGAAGCAGAGAGTAGGTATTAATGGATGCTATTCTGATTGGCAGCTGGTGATTAGTGGAGTGCCCCAGGGATCAGTGCTGGGGCCTCAACTATTTACCATTTACATAGATGATCTGGAGGAAGAGGCTGAGTGCAGGGTGACGAAACTTGCTGATGACACGAAGATGAGTGGAAATGCAAATTGCGTGGAGGATGTGGAAAGCCTGTAGAGGGATCTGGATAGGTTGAGTGAGTGGGCGAGGACCTGGCAGATGGAGTATAATATTAGCAAGTGTGAGGTTATCCACTTTGGTAGGAATAACGGTAGGAAGGATTATTATTTAAATAGCGAAAAGCTGCAGCATGCGATGGTGCAGAGGAACCTGGGGGCCATTGTGCACGAATCACAAATACACAGTCTGCAGGTGCAGCAGGTGATCAAGAAGGCGGATGCAATGTTGGCCTTTATAGCGAGGGGGATAGAATATAAAAGTAGGGAGGTATTTTTGCAGCTGTACAGGGTACTGGTGAGGCTACAGCTGGAGTACAGTGTGCAGTTTTGGTTGCCACATTCGAGGAAGGATATATTGGCCTTGGAGAGGGTGCAGAGAAGGTTCACTAGGCTGATACCGGAGATGAGGGCGTTGGATTATGAGGACAGACTAAATAGACTAGGTTTGTACTCATTGGAATTTAGAAGGCTGAGAGGGGATCTTATAGATACATATAAGATAATGAAGGGGATGGATAGGGTAGGGGTTGAGAGACTCTTCCTGCTTAGCAAAGATAGCAGAACTAGAGGGCACAGCCTCAAAATAAGGGGGGGCAGTTCAGATCAGAGTTGAGAAGGAATTTCTTCACTCAAAGGGTGATGAATCTTTGGAATTCTCTGCCTGTTGAAGTGGTGGAGGCTTCCTCGCTGAATATATTTAAGTCAAGGGTGGATAGGTTTTTGATTGACAAGGGAATTAAGGGTTACAGGGACAAAGCGGGAAAGTGGTACTGAACCACTACAGATCAGCCATGATCTTATTGAATGGCAGGGCCGGTCAAGGGGCTGGATGGCCTACTCCTGCTCCTATTTCTTATGTTCTTATGTAGATCAATTTCTGCTCTATTTTGCTTCTCCTCAACAATAATTCCCAGGCCTCACCCTTGTGTCCAGCTGAGCGAAGCTCCTGCATTATAGGAATTCTATGGATGAATTAAAATAAAGCATTTTCATTGGATATTCTATAGCATTGGACTTATGCTTTATCCAGGGCACCCGATGCAAAGACCGGTGATTGAATCAATGTGGAAAAAGATTACGAGAGGAACTTACTGATTTTGTTTCACAATCCCAGTGCAGTCTTACAGGTATCACTCTGCACCTATAAAGAATTTTCCAATATTAGATCAGCTCAGTTCACCCAGCAACTAATGATGCACACAGAAATCCAGAATGTGATTGGAGAATACATCTCTCAACTGATATTCAATGTGGTGAATGGTTTTTGTGCTTCAGTGGCTGGTTTCACTTCCCGGGAATTTCCAGCTCTTGTCACGAGTTCTGCTTGTTAAAAACCAGAGGAACCAGTTGGAGAGGAAGCAGGGCTGGGATAGAAATTCAGGTTGGTCAGTGCATCACTTGACCACAATATCAAGCAGACGTGTATAGTGGGTGACGAACACCACAACTTCCATTTACAGCTACTGCCCAAAGCTCATGCATCCCCAGTCACCATGTAGGTTCAGATAAAGGATGAAGGTGGTTGATCAAACTAATGTTAAAGTTTATTTATTAGTTACAAGTAAGGTTTTCATTAACACTGCAATGAAGTTGCTGTGAAATTAAGCATCTGTTTTGGTCAATGCACCTAAACAGCACATCTTTCAGACCGTGGGAGGTAACCAGAGCACCCGGAGGAAACGCATAAACGCATACAGACATGGGGAGAACATGTAGACTCCACACAGGCAGTGATCCAAGCTGGGAATTGAACTGAGGTCCCTGGCCCTGTGAGGCAGCAGTTCTAAACACTGTGCTGCACATTGTACAGACAACATAATAAGAACATAAGAACATAAGAAATAGGAGCAGGAGTAGGCCATCCAGCCCCTCAGGCCTGCCCTGCCATTCAATAAGATCATGGCTGATCTGTAGTGGTTCAGTACCACTTTCCCACTTTCTCCCCGTAACCCTTAATTCCCTTGTCAATCAAAAACCTATCCACTCTTGACTTGAATATATTCAGCGAGGAAGCCTCCACCACCTCATCAGGCAGAGAATTCCAAAGATTCACCATCCTTTGAGTGAAGAAATTCCTCCTCATCTCTGATCTGAACCGCCCCCCCCCACTTATTTTGAGGCTGTGCCCTCTAGTCCTGCTATCTTTGCTAAGCGGGAAGAGTCTCTCAACCTCTACCCTATCCATCCCCTTCATTATCTTATACGTCTCTATAAGATCCCCTCTCAGCCTTCTAAACTCCAATGAGTACAAACCTACTCTATTTACTCTCTCCTCATAATCCAACGCCCTCGTCTCCAGTATCAGCCTAGTGAACCTTCTCTGCACGCCCTCCAAGGCCAATATATCCTTCCTTGAATGCGGCGACCAAAACTGCACACAGTACTCCAACTGCGGCCTCACCAGTATCCTGTACAGCTGCAAAAGTACCTCCCTACTTTTATATTCTATTACCCTACCTATAAAGGCCAACATTGCATTTGCCTTCTTAATCACCTGCTGCAGCTGCATACTGTGTTTTTTGCGGTTCATGCACAAGGACCCTCAGGTCCCTCTGCATCGTCGCATGCTGCAGCTTTTCACCATTTAAATAGTAATCCTTCCTACCCGTTATTGCCCACTCACTCAATAATAGTGAAATGGAAGTGGAGGGAGAAATATAGAAACAAATTTCTGAAATAAATAAATAAAATACAGTTTACAGAATCACAGAATTGTTACAAAATTGATTGTGACTCACAAACACACACAGGGATCATAGCATTATCCTGTATCAGTTCAATGCAATATAGACAGCAGAATAAATTTGTGCAACCTTCTGTTTTGACTGTGGTATGCAGTCAGTGTGACCCATGCTGTTCATTGGCTACACACAGCAGCATGGATCTTGAAGGCCCAGCGCCTCTTAAAGGGGAGTTTGTGGCTCCTGGAGGTGACATGAGTTCTTTCAGGAGTGAATCTGTGCTGTGAAAGAATAAAAAATGACTGACCATGGAATAGAGTATATACTGAGGTTTTCAAACAAGGCACTACTAGGGGTGCCTTGGAGACAAGGACAGATACCCTGCATCCACAGGATCCTCAATGAGGACTAAGATGGAGAAAGGAACAATATGTTCCCAGGAGTCAAAGGGAGGAAATAGTGCAGGTCAACGCCAGGAATGTTGCTCCTTGAATGTGGATCCTGTACAGGAGGAAGCTGTTTAATGGTTTCACATGAGCTGTCAAGGTGAGTGAGTTCAATCTTTGAGTGGCATATCCCACACTACAGCAGTAACCTCACTGGTCTATTCAATATACATCCATCACACATTGACCAGCAATTTTTATCAGTCACTGCTCACTCCTATCACACTTCTCATTATTGTAAGCCTAGACTTTCAGCATTCTTGATATGAAATGCAAGAGTCTGGCAGGTCCCATTAGATAAGAAATCCTTGAAATTAACCACATTCATTTCTCCCGTAGGCAGGTTTTTTTCCCTTTGTATGACTTGGCAGATGTTTTCCAGCGGTGCATGGAGCAACCCTTTGTAGGCCAACCTTGCCTTTTTAAAAACATATTTATTTATAATTTTGAAATATAATTTATTGAAGAATTTTCCCTGTTTTACAAATAATGCAACTAACTCTCAAAAAACCCTCAGAAAAATATCATTTTTCCACAAATACAGATAAAGATGGGAAAACATCAAAACAGTTGATTCAAATTATATGTTGTAACCAGTGCCTCCCACCATACAGACAATGAAAGGATATTTCAGAAAATGGAGAATAACAGGGTAAGACCATAAATGGCAGAATGTCAAAATGTTGGCTATATTTTCTTCCCACAGATGCTGTCAGACCTGCTGAAATTTTCCATTATTTCCTGGTTTTGTATTGTAATGTTGCATATCCTCACTTACAGAAACAGAGATAGAACTACATAACTTATTGAAAGCCTTGTTGGAATAAATCAGATAATACGGAACCTAAGAATTTGAGATAGGGGCCTCAGACATTTCGGAATGTATCCAATTTAGCTTGGACTATACAAGTCAGAAATTCCATTGGGATTCATTCCATAATAATTTTACGCCAATTCTGAATTAAAGGAAGCTTATTGCTAATTCATGGGCAAAGGATATTTTTCCTTGTTATAAATGTTAGGATATTGTATCGCTTTTCCCCATAGTATAAATAAATGTTTTTCTGGGAAATTCAGAATTAAGTACAAGGTCATATTTAAGGATATTAAACCAGTCGGATTCAATTTTGACGCAGGACTGGAAGCAAGGCAGGTAGTCTCCCATGCCCACCTTGTATTTTTGGCACAACAAAGGTATCATATCTTAAGCTTGAATAAAATGCAGACGATGTAATATCTTAACCTGAATCTCTTTTGTTCTATTACAATCTGAAATTTTTATTGGCAAATTTTCGAATTATTGTTCCATGCTTCATCATTAATATTTACTGAAAAGTCTTTTTCTTGAGACCACAGAATGAATTTTCATAGGATCTAGAGCATAAAATTTGCTGATTAATTGCTTAGACTCTGCAGATAACAGGATGTTTTTCACTGGGAGAACCTTAGTAGCTGTCTTATTAAGGATAAAGTCCCTGAGTTGCAAAGATTTATAAAAGGTGTATTTCGGGATATCAAACTGCTGCACAACTGCTCAAAGGATAACAGGGAGGTATTTTCAAACACATCACTCAGCCTGCAGTGACCTCTCTTTCTACAGATATTGGAAACATGGTCCATGAGAGCCGGCAGGAAATCTGGATTGCCCTGAATGGGAGAAAGAACAGAAGATAGGTTAGATGTCCCCTTCAGCTCACAGACTATCCTCCATGTTTTCATGGTATCAATAATAGAGTTATCACAGTTGTCCAACACAGCCTGATGTCTCTAAGAAACAAGGGTGACTATAAAGACTGGCCATTTTCAATATCAAGCCAGATGGAGAAGGGGGTCCCCTCTGACCCTTTCTTGTTTAAATCTGTGATGGGAGACCAACTGACATATTTTAATGTTTTAATAATCAGCACCCCTAAACCACCCCCCTGCCTCCCCCACACCACTCCCTCACCTTCCTTTAGAACTGGGGGAAGCTGCAGCTTAGCTAACTTTAAAAGAGTTGAGTGACTCATTAATTTCTTTTAGGGCATTTGCAGGCAGCGAAATAGATAGTATCTGTAAAGGGTAATGCAACCTAGGAAGCACATTTATCTTAAGCAGTTCCATTTGATCTAGCCAGGATATCACCAGCAGGTCTCATTTAATAGAATGTAGGGAAGTTTGCTTTATATAAATGCCTAAAAGAGGAGGCAATATTGATACCCAAATAAGTAAACATCTAAGGGGACCATCTAAAAGGAACATGAGTAAATGGGGTGGGGATGTCTACTTCTGAGTTTACCCAAAGGCATTGCCTCTGATTTGATAAAGTTAATATTATAATCTGAAGAAAGAGTAAGACCAAATCTTTGCAGTTCATGTTAGCGGGATATTATGGTCCTGCTGAAGGTACACCCTAGATACAGTTTTCCCGGGGCAAGGAAATCTTGTTGACAATGGCGAAACCACAAGATTCTACTGCCAGCAAGTGGCATGACACCCCTCCCCACTGCTGCAAAACATGCTGCAAAGAGGGGGAAAAATCTTGCTCTTTATCTGAGCACCACTTCAGTAATAGTAACAGAGTAATAGTAATAGTAAAAGAGATGTTTGGCTTGTCACAAACAAAAACACATCATCCGCACAAAGCATAATTTTATGTTGCTTATCTCCACTAAGTAACCCAAAAATCTGGATATCACTGCTAACTGCCACTGCTAAAAACTCATTACAAACAACAAAAGAAACATGGCTAAGGGAGGAACAAGTCTGGCAGCTTAATGTTTCAGGGTACAGATGCTTTAGGTGGGATAGAGGTGGAAGAAAGAGAGGGGGGAGAGGAAGTTGCATTCTTGATTAAGGAGAGCACCACAGCAGTAGTCAGAGATGAAATAACTGAAGGATCATCCAAAAAGGCTTTGTGGGTGGAACTAAGAAATAAGAAGGGGATGGTTATTTTATTGGGGATGGATTATAGGCCCTAAATAGTCAATAGGAATTAGAAGAACAAATATACAGGAAGATTTGGGAGACTTGCAGAACTAATAGGGTTGTCATAGTAGGGGATTTTAATTTTCCTAACATAGACAGGAACTGCCACAGTGTTAAGGGGTTAGATGGGGTGGAATTTGATAAGTGTGTTCGGGAAAGTTTCCTCAGGGAAAGTTCTATTCAGGAAAGAGCAAAACTTGATCTACTCTTGGGAAATAGGGCAGGGTAAATAACTGATGTGACAGTGGGGAACCACTTCGGGATCAGTGACCATAGTTCGATTAATTTTAAAACTGTTATGGAAAGGGACAAAACTGACCCACAGATGCAAGTTCTAAATTGGAAGAAGGCAAATTTTGATAGAATTAGACAGGAACTTACAAGGGTTGACTGGAGTAGTTTGTTTGAGGGCAAAGGGACCTGGCAAGTGAGAGGCCTTTAAAAGTGAAATAGCTAGAGTTCAGGGTCTATAAGTTCCTGTTAGGATGAATGACAAGGCTGGCAGGAGTGAGGAACCCTGGATAACAAAACATATTGAGGTTTTGACCAGGAAAAAGACCATGGACAGGTACAAGCAGCTGGAATAAAGGGATTCCCTGGAGGTGTACAAGGAATATAGGAGTATACTAAAGAAGATAATAAGAAGGGTAAAAGGAGAGCATAAGGTAACTTAGGTTGAGAGGGTAAAGGTGAATCCTGTGCCTTACTGCATATGTAGATAGTGCCATGCATTGTTAGCTTGTTTAATTATATATAGTTTCTTATTGTACACGTTGTTGCATTTCATGTCACTGTGTGTCTCAATTGAACAGGGAAGATGTAGACTGAGTGGTCAGGAGAGAACATAATGATGCAGCTACAAAAGAGGTTACATGACAAGAGTATGGGAGTTATACTGCCAGTGCGGTCAGAGCACATGTTGTATATGTAACTGTTGAGCTAAAGAATAAACTACCCTTGCTGGAAGTCCTTGTTGTCGGTGATTCAGGAAATACACAACATGCTACAGAAAGCTGATTGGTATACACTACTAAATGTTTGGTTTGTTAGAAAGTTTGTCCCCAGTGTCATGGAGGAGACCAGCACTGGCTCACACAGAGCTTGGAGCTCACATTGGATAGATGGTCAGCTTTTCACCAAAACTGTGGATCCCAGTTTCTGATTGGCATTCATTGAAACATAGAATCCCTACAGTATAAAAAAAGGCCATTCGGCCCATGGGGTCTGCACTGACCCTCTGACAGAGTATTTTATGTTTAAACTTCCGTCACAAGTCTGAGTGCTGTAGTGGAAGCTCAGACTGCTGTCTTTGTAGTTCTAGATACTAGAGGCATCTGGGGCATCACAGCAGACCAGCAACCTGTTTTCCAATGGATCAGTAGATGATTGGAATATGGACAAACAGTGAGAGAGATAGGACATTGGAGTGGATATGTATGAATGCCTTCTGCCATCTCACTACCCTCTTACCAAGGAAAATGTCGTTTCATTGCCGTGTCCCATCTTCACTCCATTCCAAATTGTAACCATTCCCCAATCCTCACAATATTGTTTGAGTGATGTAGTTCATGGCTGTAGTACTAGAGGGTGCCAGAATGCTATCACACAATAGAGGAAAACAGCAACCATTCAACAAATTCACCCAGAGATGACTGACTCTACAGAAAGCTGGATTTTAATTAGCTGGTGCTAGCATTCAGTTGGTTTACATTGACACCTATTTATATACTTCTGGTCTGTGGTTTCTGGTTTTAGTTCTGGGGACTTTCCATTGCTGATAACTCACAATAAAATGTAATCCCTTCAGTACCAAGAGTAATCCTGAGAGCATTGTTGTGCTGTTGTATAACTATAACAATTATAGTCAGAATGTTCCAGCTACTGGTAACTTCACCTCAGTCTATCACAAAGGACCTGATTTTCATCTACAAGTCAGTCAGTGACCCTCTCTTGCCTGTGTAATCCCAGCTGGTTACTAGCACTCTATTTTTTTTGTAATCCCAGCCATTTTTAAAAATTCATTTGTGAGACGCGGCTGGCCAACATTTATTGATGTGGAGATGCTGGTGTTGAACTGGGGTAAACACAGTAAGACGTTTCACAACACCAAGTTAAAATCCAACAGGTTTATTTGATAGTAAACCCAGGATGTGGAAAGTTCTGACCAGAGAACTTTCCATACACCTGATGAAGGAACAGCATTTCCGAAAGCTTGTGCGCTTACTATCAAATAAACTGTTGGACTTTAAGCTGGTGTTGTGAGACTTCTTACAGCATTTATTGCCCATCCTACTTGCTGTGGATTTGGAATCAAATGTAGGCTAGACCTGGTAAGGACAGCAGATTTCCTTCCCTAAAGCATATTAGTGGACCAAATATGTTTTTCTGGCAATTGATAATGGTTTCTTGGCTATCAGTAGAATGCTCTGCCTCATTTCTTCAAGTTGTGGCGTTCTTTCTGGGAGGCTTGCGTAGCCTTCACCCTCCCTGACATATCTGGAAATACCAAATCCAAGAGGGTTCGTAAGTGTTGTCCCATTACTAATTCAGCTGGAGTAACCCCAGTGGGAGCATTCAGGCCAAGTGCAAGGTCAGTGGCCTCTCATCTTGCTTCTTCATAGAAGTTTTGAATGTGTGGTTTGCTCTGCCAAGCCATTTGAGCTGGGTGGTAGGGGCTGACTGAGCATGGTATGTTGACAAACTGGCAGAATGGCTATAAATCTATGCAATTGTCAGATATTCAGACCTCAGAGGTGCCATGGATGGTAAAGATCTACCACGACCTATTATGGCTGTGGCATTGTAGACTTCATTATCTGGACATCTGGCCATTTTGATGTGTGTCAACCAGGATGAGGAATATATGTCCCATGAATGGTCCAGCGAAGCCTATGTGCAAACGCAATCACGGCCAGCCTGGCCACTCCCATGGATGCATATTTGCCAGTGGCAGCAATGACTGCTGGATATAACAACTCAGGCACAAGCTGATCATTCATTCAATCTCATTGCTGATGCCAAGGCGCAAGACATGGCTTCTGTCAGTGCCTTTATTCATACTTTGTCCAGGGTGTGCATGTCCTTTAGTAAAAGCCATTATCCCTGGGCACTATAACACTAGCCCTCCATAATAAGACACTGTCCTCAAATGTTATTTCCATCTCACGCTATAGGTAGGGTTTGATCTGCTCCAACTTGTCACAGTGCCAGCTTTGTAGCACCATCTTCATAACTTTGGAAGGCTTTATATGAGCAGCAGAGAACAGTGATGTCTCTAGAAGACATAATGCCAGCATCATTTCTTGTGGAATATGTGGTGACAGTATAGTTTGCAGCTGAGAGCATCCATGTTCGATATTTATATCTTGGTTTACGGAAGGAGTAGCTGCACTCAGCCAACAGCAAAGCTCATTTCTGTGCCTTCACAGGGGTAACTAGTAGCACCAACTTATCATCTCGGAATAATCCCAACAGGGCTTTGTGATCCGATGCAATGATGAAGTTTCTCCCATATATAATTATACATGTGTAGTGGTGAAAAGTCTTCACTGCACAGATTACTGTGGGGTGCTCCTTGTCAATATTTCTTCTCAAAACCTGATAAGCTTCTTGATATGAAAAAAATTGGCCTTTCTATTCTGTCTGATATCTTATAGAAAAGGACTGCTCTCGCTCCACATGGTGCGTAACAGGTCATGATCAACATTAGTGTTGAAGTCTGTAAGGGTTGCTTTACTTTAGCAAATGTCTCTTTTTGCACTTATCCCCATTTCCAGTTGTGGACTCTTTCTGCAGGAATCTCCCATAACAATTTTTCCCTAGGAAAGATTTTAACTCAATCATACTTCTAGGCTTTGGTACATCTTTAATCATTTTCTTCTTGTCCTGAAGGAATACAATCCCTTGGCATCTACATTGATGCTGAAGTATGTAACCTCTTTATCTGCTTGAAAAATGCATTTCTCTTATTTTCAGTGAATGTCTGCTTCATTAAATCTTTTTAAGTTCTCTTCTAAGTTTGCCCTGTGTTCCTTAGAGCATGCTCCAGTAATTTGGACCTCATTCAAGCACACAACCTTTTTGGAGATGCCCTGCAATAAGCTTTCCATACTAAACTGGAAATTGTGCAGGTTGATGACACTCCAAATGTTTTACACTAGAATCATGGAATGATACAGCAAGATGGAGGCCATTCAGCCTATTGTGGCTGTGCTAGTTCTTTTTGAAAGTGCTATCCAATTTGTCCCACTCTCCTGAATTTCCCTATAGTCCTGCAAATTTTCTTCCTTAAAATAGTTATCCAATTCTCTTTTGAAAGTTGCAGTTGAACCTGCTTCTACCCACCTACAGGTTGTGTGTCCCAAACCACAACAACTCCATGTACAATAAATCCTCCTCATCGCACCTCTTTTTTTGCCAATTACCTGAAACTTGTATCATTGGGTTACTGAATCTTCTATCACTGGTAGAGTAACATGGTCCCTTTATGGGGTGATCCTTTTCAGGCCACGTGATCAGGCCAGATCTTATGGAGTGGCCATCTGGAAAGCTGGACCAATGGGGAGCAAGGGCGCACATCTTTGGATAGAGAGGGCCCTGAGTTGGACCCAGAGAGGAGAAGAGAGTAGATATGTTCTGTCAGACCCTTCTCTTATGTGTACACACACACACATATATATATATGTGTATGTATGTGTGTATATATATATATATATATTTTATAATATATATAGTTGAATGAATCTTTTCTTGTTTGAGCCTCCATCTTTACTGCACCGAGGAAAAACGACGTCAATCATCAGGAGATCACAGTATACAGTTAAAGGGGAAGGAAAGTGAATGTCAAAGCTAGGAAGAAACATGTACAGACACCCTTACGATGACTTTAATCAGGAAGATTGAGCCATTTGAGCCAGATGTTGAATGTTGGGGACAATGTATTAAAAGGATGTGTGAAATTTGAATAGAATAAAGCAAATGGTGTCATGTTTATTCCCCATGACGTTTGATCACAATCTGTCTAACTATTCAATTTGTAAAGATTATAGAGCTTGTGGGAGTGGCTGGGCCTGTTAATAATCTCACTGTACACTGATCCACAATCAAATCTTCACCAACATACTCTACCCAGCAACTGATGACTCCTCTATCTGATTGGCTGTAGACAGCCAAGCTACTGTTTGCACATCATTCTGCTATTAGTTAGATTTCACCATGTGGAATTAGATTACCTTCAGAGACAGGGACTTTCCATCAAAATCTCCAATTACCAGCCACACAACCTGTTCCTTCACAACACTACACAATCTACTGGAGTCAGTGTCAATCTTCATTCCAGTCTTAGACTCAGGGACTTTCCATCAAAATCTTCATTTACCAGCTTCACACAACCTGCTCTTCCTCAACACAATACAAATTACATTTACCTGGTATAATAAGAGGAGTCAATGCTGATCTTCATTTCATTCCAGGGACAGGGACTTTCTAACTCGCATTCTCAGTGTATGAGTGAGGCTGGAAAGGCTAACATCTATTGCCCATCCATAATAATCCTTTACTGATAGAATCACACAGATCAGAATGAAATTATTTGGCCCTTTATGTTTGTCAGCTCTTTTAAAGAACAATCCAGTTAATCCCTATTATTTCCTTTGATCCTGACTATACTTCCTCCTTTCAGTAATCATTCAGTTCTTTATGGAGAGTTAAACCTGCATCCACATCTCTATCAGTCAGTACATTCCAAATCCTAAACACACAACACATTAATAGGTTTTTCCTCAAGTCACCTCTGACTGTTTTATCAATCACCTTAAAACTGTGTCCTCTCATTATTGATCCATCAACCATTGGAAACAACTTCTTATTTACTTTAGCTAAACCCTTCATGATTTTGAATATCTTTAGCATATCTCTGCTTAGCCTTCTCTGCTCTAGTGACCAGTTTCTCTGGTGTATCTGTAACTAGAACTTCTCCTCCCTGGAACCATGCCCCTGAAGGCTTCTGAATTCTCTCTAATGCCTCCGCACCCTCCCTAAGGTCCTCAAATTAGTCACTGTTCTCCAGCTGAGAAAGTGTACAGTACCATTGTCTTGAAATACTGCAGTCCTGATGGTGAAGATACTCCTTCTGGGTCCTTAGGTGAGAAGTTTCTGATTTTGACTCAGCGACAATAAATTTCAAGTTACAATGGTTTATGACATGGCGGGGGACTTGAAGATGATGTGCATGCCTCCCTTTTTCTCGCTGGTGGCGGTCACTGGTTGGGAAAGTTATCAGCACAGCCTTGGTGAGTTGTTGCAGAGCATTTTATTTTGCAAAAGAAAACTTTATTCATATAAAATCTGAAAAATACATTTCAAACAATAAAATGCAATGATACTCACATTTTCTCCAGTGATCAAGAGATGCTTCAGTTCAGTGATGAAAATATTACATATATTTCAATATTTTCAATACAGAGAGTAAAATTCTTTATAAACTGTGGTAGCATGGGCCCTTTAAGGGGGCAGTCGTTGAGGGCCATGTGATTAAGCCGAACCCTATGGAGAACAAGTTCAGGAAGATGAGACAATAGGGAGCAAGGGCACACATCCGGGACCGAGAAGGAACGTTAGTTGGATTCAGGCCCAGACAGTGTAGTGTGTCTTTAGTTTGGTGTGACCATTGCTTTTACATGCATATTTACATTATTAATAAACCCTTCTTAACTTAAAGCCACAGTGAGTCATCCTCAAGTTATTACACTTGCGATGAGAATTTTTTTTCGATAGTTGTTGTGAGTTCACAGTGTGTAGCTAGAAAAGGCCAAGACTCAGCACTGAAGGTACAAAGAAGGAAGATACAAAAACCACAAAATAGGTCTTAAATTGAAAAGATTGAGTTTTTTGACTGAGAGTTGGAAAACTGGGAACAATGTATTGAAAGACTGCGTTACTTTATAGTAAATGAAATAACAACAGAAGGAAAACAGAGGGTGATTCTCCTAACAGTCTGTGGCCCACAAACTTAAAACCTAGTGAGGAGTCTGCAGACACAAAGGGCGAGATTCTCCGGCCCTCCAGCCATGTGTTTCCTGCTGGCGGAAGGCGGCTCATTGTTTGCTAGCCCCAGGATTCCCTGGTTCTGCCACTATCAATGAGAATTCCCATTGATGTCACCTCACACTGGCGGGAAACCAATGAGTAGGAGTGAGCTGCCAGCCGGGACCAGAAAGTTCTGGTCAATGGGCCCTCTTTTACCATCTAATACTGGATGGACTTGAAACTGGGAGTGTTTCAGGTCTGACTTTTACACCCGTTCTCAGGTGCCCCCGTCACGTACGCTGTCTGAAAAAATATCAGTGATTCTGAATCGCGCTGCAAGCCTATGGATGGGGCTTAACGCACCCGAAACATTGCAACTGTGCAAGCGGAGAGAAAAAATAGAATGCAGCTCCCCTGTCACATCCCTCCTGGGCTGGATAATACCTCCTCCTGGTCCCCACAGACATTGCCCCATTCCCTCCCAGCATTACTGATTCTCTTAACTCGCCCCACACCCACACTACCCAGACCGATCATGGCCCCGGCCTCCCCCTTCCCCCCCCCGCCAATCTAAGGCAGAGTGGCAGCACCCCCCCACCCCCCCCCCCCCCACCTCCCCCCACCCCTCCCGACCACTGATTTCAAAATGAGTGGCAGCGAACGCCCCTTTCCCCACTGATCTCAGGCAGAGTGGCCGTGGACAACAACCACCCCCCCCCCACCCCACCCCCTCCCCCACCACCACTACCGATCTCAGGCAGAGTGATTTTTCCCCTTCTCTCCCCACCCCCATGTTAGACCCTCCTGCACATGGCCCATATTTCCTGTGGACTCTAATGGCTGTATGACAGCCCTCTCTCCTCTCTCTCTCTCTCTCACTCCCCCCCCACCCCGTTCCCAATGATTGAGACACTGATCTACCACCTCCCCTCCTTCCTCCCTCCATACATATCCCCCCATCTGCACACCTTCAAGTGCTCACTTGCTTTCCTCTCAATGCTAACAAGCAACCTGCATGTAACTTGCTGGAATGCTCTGTCAAACTGCCTGCAGCTGATCTGCCTTAATGGGACAGCTCCATAAAAACCCCCGAGGATGGACAGACAGGCAGGCAATGCAGAAAAATAATTAACGCACGACCAGCCCCCTCCAATTTACTGAGGGTGACCTCAAGAGGCTGCTAGATGCAGCAAAGGTGAGATGGGACATCCTTCTTCCCCCCAAGAGGATACAGATTCAGTGGGGGGCTGATGGCAGTGTGGCCTGGAAGAAAGTCACTGCCTTGGTCAGTATTAGGGCACTGCCACCCCCCCCACCCCCAAACCTAGAAACAGTGAGACAAAAATATCAATAACCTCATCCAGGCTGCAAGTATGAGTGCTTAAAACCATCTAGCATCTTCCCCGAATCTTCCCCAGATTCTTTCCAGTACCCTGCATTCTTCCAGCGCCGACCTTGCTTCTTTCCGCTCCAAGAGTAGCACAGTGCTTGCCCTCTAAGGGTCATCAGCTGATAATCTACAGGAGTCACGCCATCATTTCTTTCATAGCTCCTTCTGTCTCCACAGGAGAAGACCAAACATTACGCCAGGGAAAGGGTGAAGATGGGGGAGGTGATGAGCTCCGGATCCTCACACTCCCCTTTGAAAAATGGGTGCTGGAGCTGTGTAGGGAAGGGAAATTCAGGCTGTCAGTGACCACATGGTCAGGCTGGAATCAAGAAGTGAGCACCTGTCAATCCTTTACTTAATTTAAAGCAACTTCTAGGGCATGGGTTTTGAGTCCAAGGGGCAAAGTTTAAAGGAGACGTGCGAGGCATATTTATTTGCACAGAGAGGAGGGAGGATGGATGCCTGGAACTTGTTGCTGGGGAAAATCATGGAAGCAGATAAGAACATAACCATTAAGGAGCATCTTAACAGCTATGTGAATGGATGGGAATAGAGGCATATGGTCCCTGGAAGGGTAGGGAATTACAAATCAGATGTCAGCTTGGTGGATTTAGAAGTTGAAGGGTCTTTTCCTGTGATGTAATCTTCTTTGTGCTTTGTTCTATGTTCAATGGAGAAATGTGAACCAATTTTTAGCATCTTGGACTCCTCTCCTCCCCTTGCACCTGGCCTTGTATGCTGTGTTGCAGGAAGAGATCCAGACACCCTACGCTATCTGGCATCCTGCCTCCGTTGCGGCTCCCACCCATTATGCTCCAGACAGCTCAGACAAGTGCTCAGAGCATATGGGTGAAGGGACCTCTGAGGGTGGCAGCATGTTGATGTCAGCTTTCACTTAGCAACTCACTATTACAGAAACTGACACATTGATGGGTCCCCTTAATGATGAGGCTTCTGGATCACTTTCTAGTGAGCACGATATATCTTCTGATGTACATTGAATGGAGGAGGGAACATCTGAAGCTTCTGACATGCAGGCGCCTGTCAGAAGCGAGGACTCAGCTAGCCCCAGGCTACACGCTGGGCTTCTGAGATCACTTCTTCAGCTGCTGGAGATGCAGCAACAGAGGCAAGGATTGTAGGAGGGGCTGATGGCCACACTGGACCAACCGGGACGCCGTTGGGAAGAGTTCCTCTCTGTAAATATACATGCCTCGCACATCTCCTTGAAACCTTGTCCCTTGCACCCAAAACCCATGCCCCTTGAAGTTGCTTTAAATTAAGTGAAGGATTGACAGGTGCTCACTTCTTGATTCCAGCCTGACCGTCGCCATTGACAGCCTGAATTTCCCTTCCCTTGATGATGGGCCAGCTATTGCCTGTCTTGCATGGTTCCCAAGGGTAATATCTGCAGTAGAAAACCTGGGGCAGGGAATCCTCACCATGAGTGGTAGGTTCCAAGCGTTGGCCAAGTCACAACAGGCCACAGCTGAGGGACCGAGCAGCATTCTCGAGATTCTGCGGCCCATGTCTGAGAGGCTCGAGAACTTGCAGGAGACCCAGCTGGATAGTGCTGAGACACAGCAGCCCATGAGAACGTGGCCCAGTCACAGAGGCCATAACCGAGAGGTTGCAGAGCATGGCCCAGTCTCAGAGGCCATTTACAGGTGGTCCCAACTCAGCTGGCCATCATAGAGGGCTCAACCATCATATGTAGAATGTAGGTGGTCCTCCAGGGCCAGGTGATGCCAGAGCTTTTGGAGCTTAGTGCAGAAGAAATCACCATCCCATGGAGTGAACAGGGGCCCACAAAAACCCCAAGGGAGGAGGGAGGGCTTGAGCCCATGCGGGGGGCTTCCAGCCAGAAGATTGTGACTGTAGCTACAACTCCTGACACCAGGGAATCTCAGGGGCACTGGGATGAAGCGAGTGTCATAGAAATGTCCCAGACATCTGGAAGCCAACCAGAGTCCTCAAGGTCAAAGGCCTCCAGAGGACACCCACCATGTGCATCACAGGCAATGGGGTGAGGTAAGCAGCTGGCCCCTTCTACCTCCAAAGTACATTCTAGGTAGACATTGAGACATAATGATGGGCCACTCAAGGTTAGGAAGTTATGGTTACACTAATATTGCACGGATGAAGGGCTGCAGATAGATCTTTAAACATTTTAATGTTTTCCATTCACACATTTTTATGTTAGAATTTATTATTTGAACACCTTTATTATCATCTTTAAATGTTTTCTCACCACCCACTTAATTTGTTTCAGATTTGTCTCAAAGGGGAACTCTTTTCCTTTGATGATCTCCAGAGAGATGCTTCATGTTGATGTCAGTTGGAGAGATCTCTTAATGCTGTGAAAATGAAGCCATTGGTTCCCCAGAATCCACAAGTGATTCCCTCCCATCAGTCACTCCACCCCAGCCCAGGGCCCTGTATGGGGGTTTCAGATTCCTTATGACAGAGACATGAGCCCAGGTGCCAGTGTGCATGTGGAGCTCAGGTAGGAGTCAGACTAGTTTTCACCAGGGTATTGTCATAGTGGTCTTTAGCGAGTCGTCTTCACCCCCTCTGCCTACCAAAGTAACTGGCTAACACGACATACTCAGGCCAACCACTCTGATGTGATGATATTGCAGGAGATAGAAGGGCTTTTTGGCAGTGGAAAATGGAACTCACAGACTCAATGCCCTACTGTGTGAAGTGCCTGGGTGATTAGGGTCTCCCTAGCCGCCCTCACATGCCTCAATTGAGCCTCGTGCACTCCAGTGCCCGTTTGGTGCTGCTCAATGTGTTCCTTCTCTTCTCCTTTCTCCTCCTGCTGAGTGGCTTCCTTCCCAGCGATGCTTGGCTGGTCAGCCTCCGCACCTTCCTCCTCCTCTTTCTCTAAAAGGTCACCTCTCTGCAGTACCAGGTTGTGCAGGGCACAGCACACGAGACAATACAGAAAGAGATCAGAGGGCTGAACTGTAGGGCACTGCCAGAGCAGTCCATGCACTGGAATTGGATTTTGAGGAGCTCTATGCACCACTTCACTATCATACTGGTGGCTACATGGGCCTCATTATAGCAGGTCTCCACCTCAGTAACAGGCCTCTGCACAGGCATCATAACCATGTCCGATGCAGGTAACAGTGTCACCCAAGAGCCACACTTGAAGCCTGGGCTCCTCTGCAAATGCCTCTGGTATTTTAAGCTTCTGAGAATGAAGCTGCCATGTTCACTGCCTGGGTGTCTGGCACAGACATGCATGATATTCATATTGTGATCACACACCAATTGGACATTCAGGGAGTGCAACCCCTTTCTGGCGATGAATCTTCATGAATTCTGCAGCGGGGCAATGAGGGTAACATGGGCGCAGTCAATAGCCCCTGTACTTTAGACACTCCTGTAATGGCTGTGAACCCTGCAGCTTGGGCTTCCTGATGGGCCTGGTCCAGGTTAAATTTGATGAACTTCCCAGCCTGGGCATTACAGGGCTTCAGTGACCTGTCTGACACAGGTATGCACAGCTGACTGGGAAATGTCACATACATCTCCGCTAGGGATCTGAAAGGAGCCAGTGGCATAAAAGTTCAAAGCAGCTATCAATCTGACAGCCTCTGAGAATGTACATCGGAGGTAGAGGGGACCAGCTGCTTACCTTGCACCATTGCCTGTGATGCGCGTGGCGGGCGTCCTCTGGAGGCCTTGGAGCTTGAGGACCCTGGCTGGCTTCCCTGCTCCTCGGTGCCAGCTCCTGCAACAAGTTGCACAGGTGTTACACTGTCTCTGAAAGGAGACAGAGATGTCAGCATCACACAGTGTCTGACATCTGTTCAAATGACACTCGTGCACCGAACTGCCGGGGTCTTCATTCCCTCCTTCTCCTGCTCCCTCTAGGCAAATACCAGCCTCATCCTGTCTCTAGTGGCCATTTCCCTCTACACCTGCAAGTGGTAAGGCCCAGGCCTCCTGTGCCTCTAATCCATCCCTCTGCTCCTCCTCATCAGTTCCAGCAGCAACAAAAAGAACCAAGATCAATCGGTTACATCGCAAAAGCCATGTCATCACTCTGAAGGGAGGGAAGAAGATTTGGAGATGGAGAATAACACATGGAGGTTAAGGAAACTGCTTGCCCCTAGCCCATGAACAGTCACTGTCCATACTGCCCATTCCTCCACTCACCTGCTCCTCAGAATCACAGACTCCCCATTTCCCCACCCACATGGTCTCCAGAGTCATAGCTCCTTGAAAAGTTCAGAGGCTGCAGCAGTGCAATTTGCAAAGGCATTTTGCACATTCTTTAGCTGGCAGAGTGCTGAGAGCACTAGGATCCAACATCATCCAAAAGAATCATAGAATCATAGAAGTTTACAGCATGGAAACAGGCCTTTTGGCCTAACTTGTCCACGCCGCTCCTTTTTTTTAAAACCCCTAAACTAGTCCTAATTACCCGCGTTTTGACCCATCTTACCCATGTAATTGTCTAAACACTTCTTAAAAGACAAAATTGTACCAGCCTCTGCTACTACCTCCGGTAGCTTGTTCCAAACACTCCATCTTCTGTGTGAAAGAATTTGCCCTCTGGGCCCTTTTGTATCTCTCCCCTCTCACCTTAAGTCTCTGCCCTCTAGTTTTAGACTCCCCCACCTTTGGGAAAAGATATTGACTAGCTGATCTATGCCTCTCATTATTTTATAAACTTCTATTTGATCACCCCTAAGCCGCCTATATTCCAGAGAAAAAAGTTTCAGTCTATCCAGCCTCTCCTTATAACTCAAATCATCAAGACCCAGTAGCATTCTAGTAAATCTTTTCTTCACCCTTTCTAGTTTAATAATATCCTTTCTATAATAGGGTGACCAGAACTGTACACAACATTCCAAGTGTGACCTTACCATTGTCTTGTACAATTTCAAGAAGACATCCCAACTCCTGTATTCAACGTCCTGATTGATAAAACCAAATGTCGAATGCCTTCTTCACTACTCTGTCCCTGTGACTCCACTTCAATGAACTATGAACCTGGGCCCCTAGATCTCTTTGTTCTATAACTCTCCCCAAAACCCTATCATTAGTTGAGTAAGTCCTGACCCGAGGTCAGTGTTGAGACCAGGGTCTGTGTTGCAAGTTGGACAACGGACACCCTGCTGAGCAACAGCCCCCCCCACCACCTCATCCACCACCCCACATATTCACAGAGTCCTCACAAATCCAAAGAACAAAATTGACACAATAAAAGGACTCCCATAAGCAGCGGAAGGCCGTTGAAAGCTAGGCACTTATTTCCTCACTAACCCTCATTCTTGGAGCACCGGAATCAGACTTATATGGAGCATGTCTGTTT
Source organism: Sphyrna mokarran (assembly GCA_024679065.1). Classification (NCBI taxonomy): domain Eukaryota; kingdom Metazoa; phylum Chordata; class Chondrichthyes; order Carcharhiniformes; family Carcharhinidae; genus Sphyrna; species Sphyrna mokarran. Next base: position 89,802,146 of record JAGIQG010000009.1, read on the forward strand.
CATGCCAATTCCCGATGGGCTAACATGGTGGTCAAGGGGAAAGTGCCAGTAAATTTGGTGTGCAGCCCATTAAGTTAATTTAAACACATGCAAATATACTTAAATGCCTGTTGCGACAGTTTCAGAAGCTATCTCGATTGCACCCATTTTCGGGCCTTGGTAAAGGGGGAACCAGTGCTGAGGTGGGCGCAGATTGCACTACTCGCCTCACGTCCAACTTTACCAAGTTTTCAGACCAAAAAACATGTGTTCTACCCTTGGTGGTCGAGTCCTCAGCAATGGCCAGCTGAGTCAGTAGCCACCTATCAATGGCCGCAGCAAGTGCTCTCTGAGACGGGTCCAAGTTCTGCAACCTCTCAGCCATGACATCTGTAACTGGGCCACATTCTTAAAGGCTATTGCTGTAGCTTGCTGTGTCCCAGCACTGTCCCGTTAGGTCTCCTGCAAGCTCTCGAGCCTCTCAGCATGGACTACAGAACCTTGAAAATCCTGTTGAATCTGTCAGCTGTAGCCTGCTGTGACTCAGCCATACTTGGACCCTACTATCATGGGGAAGATTCCCTGCCCCAGGATTTCCACTACAGATGCCATCCTTGCAGTGTTGGCCTGGGAACGACACAAGACAGGCAATAGCTGGTCCACCTCAAAGCTTTGGGATTCCTCCCAACAGCCTTGCGGTCGGTCCAGTGTGACCGTCAGTCCCTCCTGTATTCCCTGGCTCTGCTGCTGCATCTCAAGCAGCTGAGAAAGAAGTGATCTCAGAGACTCAGCTTGTAGCCTTGGGCTAGTTAAGTTCCCACTTCCAGCAGGTCCCCGCATGCCAGAGACCTCGGATGTTCCCTCAGCAAATGTGTTGTACGCATCAGAGAATAACCCAGAAGCCTCATCACTAATTGGACCTACCGACATGTCAGTACCTGGGATTGTGCCACCCTCGGGGTCCCTTCACCCATATCCTCCGAGGATTTCTCTGAGCTCTCTGGGGCAGGATGGGTGAGTGCTGCAGTGGGGGCAACACAGGACACAAGCTTAAGTGCAAGAAGGAGAGGAATCTAAGATGCAAAAAACTTGATTCACATTTCTCCACTGAACATAGAACAAAGCACAAAGAAGATTACAAGATAGGAGAAGGTCCTTTGGCCTCCAAACCTCCAGCGACCAGGCCGCCTATCTGAATCGTAACTCCCTACCCTTCCGAGGTCCATACATCTCTATTCCCATCCCATTCACTTAGCTGTAAACACACCCCTTAAAGGTCAGTCCCGTATATATCTCTGTCCCTCGGCAGCAGGTTCCAGGCACCCCCTCACCCCCTGCCACCCTCCCCCCCCCCCCCCACCACACACACACACACACACACACACACACACAGCCTCCCCTTCATATATCTCTCTTTAACCTTGCCCCTCAGACCCAAAACCCATTCTCCCTAGAAGTTGCTCAAATTGAGTAGAAGATTGAAAATCTTAACTCCAGCCTAACTATGCTGTCGCTGACAACCCCACACTTCCCCTTCTCTGGATAGCTCCAGCACTCACAGTTCAGAGGTCTGGCTCAGCACCCTCAGTCTTTGCCCTCTCTTGGGTGATCTTCTCCTGTGGGGATAGAAAGAGCCATTAAAGAAATGATGGTTTAATTCCTGCAGAATATCATATAGTGGCCCATAGATGGCAAGCACAGTGCTTGGGAGTTGGAGGATGAAAGCATACCTGGTGCTGGCGGTTGGAAGATCTGGGGGGAATCGGTGAAAGATGCCAGATGGGGTTCAGCACTCATTCTTGCTGACCAGATGTAGTCATTGATCTTGTGGCACTCTTCCACATTCTAGAGGTCAATGCCTTGGCATTAATGGGAAGAGGGTGTCCCGCTTCATCTCTGCCACATCCAGCAGCCTCCCCAGTAAATCTGGGGGCTGATCATATGCTCATTTTTTTCCCACCTGCCTACCTGCCCATCATTGGGATTTTTATGGAGTTGCCCCTTGTTAGGGCAGATCAGCTGCAGAGCATTCCAGCAAGTTACATGCAGCTTGCTTGTTAGCATTGAAGGGAAGGCAAGTGAGCACTTGCAAGTGTGTTGATGCGGGTGTCAGTGACAGCATGGTCAGGCTGGAATCAAAATGTGAGCACCTTTCAATCCTCACTCAATTTGAGGCAGGGGAACAGCATTCTATTTTTTTTTGCGCATGTGCAGTGGATGGCTCTGTTTGGAGCTATAGGGTTTCGGGCTCATTAACCCACATATTTCTGCTTTTGCAGCATGATTCTGAACCCCTGATATTTTTGCAGACATATGGGGACGCTTCAAAACGGGCCTAAAAGTCAGATCTAAAACACTCCCTGTTTCAAGTCTGCCTACCATTTACTATAAAAATGGTAAAATAGGACTTATAATCCCTAGCCTCAAACCAAATAGTAGTGTAAGAATCTGTGGGGACTATAAACTAACTGATAAATGAGGAGCTCAGATAGACAGACACCCCATTCTTAGACTTGAGGACCTCTACAATAAATTAGCAGGAGGCCTTAAGTACACCAAATCAGATCTCAAACACACCAAACAGCAGCTGAAGCTGAATGATGATTCACAGAAGATCGTTTCCATTAATGCCCATAAGGGACTATACCAGGACACGTTGTTTCCTTTTGGAATTTCATTAGCCTGTGTCATTTTCCAATGAATGATAAAAAGTTTAATACCTAATTCCTAAAGCAGTGATATATCTAGATGATGTCATGATTACTCGAACCTCACCTGAAGAACACAGCTCAAACTTAGAGAAAATTTTTAAAAGATTTAAAGAGTCAGGAGTTTGTCTGAAATTAGAGTAAGCATTTTCCAGGCAGATGAAGTTAAAGTTAATTTGTTAGTCACAGGCAAGGCTTACATTAATTCTGCAATGAATTTTCTATGAAATTCCCCTAGTTGCCTGAGTCTAACACCTATTCAGGCCAATGCACCTAACCAGCATGTCTTTCAGAATGTGGGAGGAAATTGGAGCATGAGAGGAAACTCATGCAGGCATGGGGAGAACGTGCAAACTCCACCCAGAAGGTCACCCAAGCTGGGAATCAAATCCATGTCTCTGCTGCTGTTGAGACAGCTGTGCTAACACTGTGCTGCCATGCCACCACACATACTTGGGTTTCACGATAAATACTGAAGGTTTACATCCTTTAAAGAATAATATTAAAGCCATACAGGAAGTATCTCAGCTTAAAAGTATGTCAGAATCACTCTTGGGAATGATAAACTATTACAGAAGATTCCTGAAAAATATATCTACAAGCCTAGCCCTGCTGCATTGGTTTTTGAAAAAAACATCAGTGTTGGAAATGGGGAAGCCCATATGGAAGCGTTTACAAAAGTAAAGCAGGCTTTACATTCATTGGCACTGGTTGTACACTACAATCTGACCAAACTATTAATAGGTACATGTGATGCTTCAATTTCTGAAGTGGGAGCAATTTCGTTCCCCATGATGTCATTTGGGATAGAAGGGCTGATTGCATTTCCCTTTAGGACATTAACAGATGCAGAAAAAATTCTTATATAGACAAGGAAAGTCTTGCAGTAATTTATGTGTGTGATGTTTCATCAATATGGTAGACATTTCTTGGAAATATTTTGCCATTCCTTCACTGTCACTGAGTTAAAATCCTGGAATTCCTTTCCTAACAGCATTGTGGGTCAACCCACAGAACATGGACTGCAACCATTCAAGAAGGCAGTTCACCACCACCTCCTCAAGAGCAATTAGGGATGGGTAATAAATTCTGGCCTGCCAGCAACACCCATGCCCCATGAATGAAAAAAAATCACCACAATGTCAAATCATAAATCTTTGTCAGGGTTATTCAAAGAGGATATATCAATACCATGCGTTACCTCTGTGAGGATACTATGATGTGGGTCCTATTGCTAGCTTCATACAGCTACTCTTTTAAACATGGTTGAAGTGCACAAGTACCACATACAATACATTGAGCCTGTTACCTCTACCACAAAGAATACTTTCACCATTGGTACCACAAAAAATTGTGTTGACTTTACACTTGATAGTGACTTGGCTGGTTTCAGCAAATCACATAAAGACGTGGACCAAAAGAGATCCAGTACTGTCTAAGGTTGAGAGAATGGTAATGCAAGGATGGTGATATGATAAGCCAGAGCAACTTATTCCATGCCAGCAAAATAGAATGGAGATAACATGTGAGGATGGTGTGATATTGAGGAGGGAACATATATTTGGTGGTCTTCTATTGATAAAGAATTCAAAAGAATAGTCAGCTAGTACTCCTTTTGTGAAGTCCCACAGACATTGCCATCACTGGCGAAAATACACCCATGAGAATGGACAGGAAGAATGTGGGTAAGATTACATATAGAATCACAGTATCCCTACAGTGCAGAAGGTAGCCATTCAGCCCGTTGAGCCTACACTAACAACAATCTCATCCAGATTGTATCTCCGTCATCCCACGTATTTACCCTGCTAATCCCCCGACACTAAGGAGAAATTCAGAATGGCCAATCCACGTAACCTGCACATCTTTGGAGTGTGGGAGGATACTAGAGCACCTGGAGGAAATCCATGCAGACACCGGGACAATACGCAAACTCCACCCACCCAAGGCTGGATTTGAAGCGGGGTCCCTGGCATTGTTAGGCAGCAGTGCTAATCACTGTCCCTTCATGGGACATACAATTCTCATTTTGATTGATGCACGTTCAAAATAGCTGGATGTTCAATTAATGAAGACCACCATTGATAGGTTGAAGCAGATATTTGCCATCAATGGCATCCCAGAAGTCTTAGTATTAGACAACGGGGAGATAATAGCTTAGTCGTATCGTCCCTTAACAATTAATCCTTTAACCCAGATAATGTTTGGGGACTTGGGTTTGAATTCTGCCATGATAAATGGTGAAATTTGAATTCAATAAAAAAAGTCTGGAATTAAGAGTATATTAATGACCATGAAACCATTGGCAATGTCAGGAAAAACCCATCTGGTTCACTAACCAGGGAAGGAAATCTACTGTCCTTATCTGGTTTGTCCTACATATGAGTAGAGTATAGGGCTAATGGTAGGGCTCTTAATAGTGTTGAGGAACAGAAGGATCTTGGTGTATGTGTCAATAGATCCCTGAAAGTAGGCAGTCAAGTGGATAAAGTTGTTAAGAAGGCATATGGAGTCTTAGCTTTTATTGGTAGGGGGATTGAATTTAGGAGCCGCAGCATCATGTTGCAACTGTACAAAACTCTAGTGCGGCCGCACTTGGAGTATTGTGTGCAGTTCTGGTCCCCACATTATAAGAAAGATGTGGAGGCATTGGAGAGGGTACAGAGGAGGTTTACCAGGATGTTGCCTGGTATGGAGGGCAGGTCCTATGAAGAGAGGTTGAAGGATTTGAGGTTGTTTTCGTTAGAAAGGAGGCGGCTAAGAGGGGATCTTATTGAAGCATATAAGATGATTAGAGGTTTAGATAGGGTGGACAGTGATAGCCTTTTTCCTAGGATGGAGAAAGCTAGCACGAGGGGACACAGCTTTAAATTAAGGGGTATGAGTTATAGGACGGATATCAGAGGTAGGTTCTTTACTCAAAGAGTGATTAGGGAGTGGAATGCCCTGCCTGCAGCTGTTGTAGATGCGCCAAGTTTGGTGGCGTTTAAGAGGTTAATTGATAAGTATATGGAAGAGAAGGGAATGGTTTAGTTTGGAGGGGCATTGCTTTTTATTTTGGTCGGCACAACATCGAAGGCCGAAGGGCCTGTTCTGTGCTGTATTGTTCTATGTTCTATGTTCTATGTTCTATGACTCCAGACCCACAGCAATGTGGTTGACTCTCAATTGCTCTCTGAAGTGGCCTTGCAAGCCTCTTAGTTGTAACAATCAGTATAATGTCTCAACAAAGAAATGAAACCAGACAAACGACCTGGCATCGACCTAGGCACCGAAAAAGACAATGACAAAACAACAGCCCTATCAACCCTGCAAATTGATCCTTACTAACATCTGGGGGCTAGAGCCAAAACTGGGAGAGCTGATTCACAGACTAGTCAAGCAACAGTCTAACAGGGTCATTGTCACAGAATCATACCTTACAGATAACCTCCAGACACCACCATTATCATCCCTGGATATGATCTATTCTACTGGCAAGACAGACCTAGCAAAGGTGGTGGCACAGTGGTATATATCGGAAGATAGTCACCCTCAGAGTCCTTAACATCTACTCCAGACCCAATGAAGTCTCATAGCTTCAGGTTAAACATGGGCAAGAAAACTCTTATAGTTGCCACACACTGTCCTCCTTCAGCTGATGAATCAGTACTCCTCCATGTTGAACAACACTTAGAAGAAGCACTGAGGATGGCAAGGGCACAAAATGTTTTCTGGATGAGAGATTTCATGTTCGCTATCAAGAGTGGATCAACTGATTGCATCCTAAATGATGCAATTACTAGACTGGGTCTGCAGCAGATGCCAAAGGAACCAACAAGAGGGCCAGCTGCAGACGCATCTGTCCATGAAAGTATTGGTAAGAGTGATCACTGCATAGTTCCTGCGGAGATGAAGTCGTGCCTTCACATCGAGAATAACTTCTGTTGTGTAGTGTGTGGCACTATCACCATCCTAAATGGGACTGACTAAATCGAACTGATCTAGCAACTTAAAACTGGGCATTCATGAGATGCTGTGGGCCATCAACAGCAGTGGAACTGCACTCCAGCACAATCTGCAACCTCATGGCCCAGCACATTCCCCACTGAACCGTTACTATCGAGCTGGAACTCCCCAGACCCTATCACCATCTACAAGGCATGAGTCAGGAGAGTGATGGAATAGTCCCCACTTGCCTGGATGCAGTTCCAACAACACTCAAAAAGATTGACACCATCCAGGATATAGCAGTCCACTTGATTGGCACCACATCTACAAACGTCCTCTCCCTCCAGCACCGACACCCAGTAGCAGAGTGTGTACTATCTACAAGATGCACTGCAGCAATTCACCAAAGATCCTTAGACAGCATCTTCCAAACCTGCGACCACTTTCACCTAGGGCAGGGCAGCAGAGGAACACCATCACCTGCAAGTTCCCCTCCAAGCCACTCACCAGCCTAACTTGGAAATTGCAGTTGCTGGGTCAAAACCCTGGAATTCTCTTCCTAACGGCATTGTGCGTCAACCCACAGAACATAGACTGCAGAGATTCAAGAAGTCGGTTCACCACCACCTTCTCAAGGGCAACTAGGCATGAGTAATAAATGCTGGCCAGCCAGCAATGCCCATATCCCATGAATGAATAAAAAATGATGGCACAGCATTTAAAATGGACAAATTTCATAAATTTGTAAAGTCAAATGGTATTCATCATGTTCGCTCAGCACCTTATAACCCAGCTTCCAATGGGTTAGCAAAGTAAGCTGTATAAACATTCAAATCAACAAAGAAGCAAGGTCATAGGCCATTTCCTTTGGGTTTGGCAAGGTTGGCCCAGTCATACAATACCCGCCAAATATGTCCACAGGGGTCACATCAGCTGAATTACTAATGGTTGTCATCTGAGGACCTGTTTAGATTTAATATTTCCAGATTTGACAGGGAGGGTGAGGCTGGACAAGCTTTCTAGAAGCAAAACCACAGTTTGAGGATGAAGGATAGAATTTTCCAAGTTGGCAATCTAGTCCTAGCCAGGAACTTTGCAGCAGAACCAGTATGATTGACCAGAAAAGCTGTAGAAAGAACTGATCAGTTTCCTACATGTACAAGGTCATCGGGTAAAAAAACATGTAAATCACGTAGGATAGCTTGGTGGCACAGTGGTGAGCACTGCTGCCTCATAGCGCTAGGGACTTGGTTTAATTCCCAGCTTGGGTCACTGAATGTGTGGAGTCTGCACATTCTACCTGTGTCTGCGAGGGTTTCCTCCAGTTCCTCCCACAGTCCAAAGATGTGTGGGCTAGGTGCATTGGCCATGCTAAATTGCCTCTTAGTGTCAGGGGGCCTAGCTAGGGGTAAATGCATGGAAATTTGGCAATAGAGTCTGGGTGGGATTGGGGGTAGACTTGAAGGACTGAATGGCTTCCTTCAGCACTGTAGGTTTCTATGATTCTTTGATTTGAGGAAGAGAGTTGGGATTGATAGTGAGGATCAATAGGCACTTTCTCTGGTGGACTTGAGCTTATCAGTTGCTGATTCAGGGATCACTGTGGTAAGTAAGGAGTCAGGCCACTCATTGATTGCTGATAATGAAGAGACAGCAGTTACTGAAGAAGGGCTTGACCCTGGATTGATGAGTTTATATTTTCCCAGTTGCCTTCCTTACTAAAAATCAGAGTTACAAATTAGGGCATGAGTCCAGAAAGCCCCAAACAGATTGAACTTGTGATGAGTTTTTCCTAATGGTTCCCACTTTTCTCTTGTTGAGTTGTGCTTTCCTATGTTTAATGATGCTCCTTCTGTTTCAGGCATAGGTAAACTTCAAAGTTAGGGAGGAAGAAGTGTGATAGTGTGGCCCTTTAAGGGGTAGGCAATCTCTGAGGCCACATGATTGGGCCAGACCCTATGGAGAAGTGGTGCTGGAAACCAAGCCAACTGAGGGAAGGGCACGTGTCCAAGGCTAAGGGTTTTGGAGCTTGGTTGCAGTCAGTAAAGAAGACACGAGTCTTCATAAACTACCTTCATTTCTTTGATCTGATGAAGGTCAAAATACTCCACATACAATTCTCCTCCAACATCTAGTGCCAGCTGTAGCCCCTTTCTTTATTAATGATTTCTATTGGATAATTGACATCAAATCAGTATTTAACTGGAAGATCTGTTAACCCACTCCTAACAGGCTAGAACCTTAGTTGGAGCTGGAGAGCATAGAGAGTAGTTGCTTCTTTCGTTCTGTCCGATTATTGCTTGTATATTCTTTACATTATTCATAAATGCTTCTTAACTTGAAGTTACAATGAGTTGCCCTCAAGTTATTCCACAAACAATATACATCAGTCATGTTGTACTCTGACGTACTTCACTACAGTTAGGATTACCCAGTTACTAGGCCCTCAGTGTACATTAGCCTTTTCCTATTGCACCCGGGTAGTGGCTGCCTGATTAGTGCATCTCTCAGTAAGTAGTCCTGGGCTTTTTAATGTGCCAGTCTGCACTCGGTCAGGGACAATTCCTTGTATTTGAAGAACAACAAGTTTCAGGCAAAGAGTGTCATTCACTGAGTTGATGATCCTCCAGAAGCAGCTGATGTTTGTCTCCCTGGGATCAGCCTGTAGTCCACAGAGTACTATGTCACAGAGCTGCTCAGGAGGAACCTCAATAAATATCACTGCATTGCTTTCTCTTTTTAAAGGCATGTTCCACAAGGAAGTGTTCGACTGTCTCTTCCCCCCACTCTCTCCAAGTCACTGCCACTTACAGGTGAGTTTGTGATGGCACAGAAACTTTGGGCATGCATGAAGGACCTGACAGGGAATTCACTTCTCACCACCAGCCAAACTAGATCTTGGGTGCTCGTTTGAAAGTTCTGGTGATAAGGCATTCTGCCTGAAGCCTCTGACAGACTGCTCAGGGAATCATCTGACAGGATCCATCATCTCCTTTTTCCATCGGACATTACCTATAGACCAATGTCTGATGGTCTTTTGGTCAAAGGTGTTTTTCTGAATAAATTTTCCATGAGGGATAGGTGGTATTTGGAGTGTTCCATGGCAGTGTGGCCAGACCCATCCTTCGCAATGCTGGGGACAGATGAAAAATCAGTATACAGTGACACATTGGTTGGGATTTTCTGGTTGCGCTTGCCCCAAAACCAGAAAATCCTGCTTGAGGTTGATGGACCTTTGCATGGTCCTGTTCTGCCTGCTATGATTCCTGTGGTGAGCATACAGGAAAATTCCTTCCTTGGTGTTTGCATATCAAGGATCTACGTACAGCTTGATTCACACACAAAGGTGACAATCAGGAGTAGAGCGATATCGGTTAAATTGTTCCTCCCTTAGCCAGAGATTTGTGCATGGTGTCTCTCCAGACACGATCCATCTTGGATCTTCAGATAAAGATGGCTGGGGTGACTGCTACGGTGTAGGAGTGGGGCATGGGCCAGACAGTGCTACGCACATCAACTACAAGAGAACCTCTCATCTGATAACAGATTTTTGCTGATTTAATAAAAAAGGAAGATCTATATTTACTTGCTACTTTTCACAATTTCAGATATCCTAAAACATTTATTACCCAATAAAGTAATTTGGAAATGTAGTTAGTGTTGCAATGTCGAGAAAGCAAGCTGTCAACTTGTGCACTACAAACTCCTAGAAACGAAGATAAGACAATAACCCTTTCGTTAGTTATTATGATGCAAGTTGAAAACTTAGTGTTAGTCAGGGCCACGGGATAATTACCACTTAATAGTGTGAAAAGAGCCATGGCAGACATTGAGCTTTGATTTAACAGTTTAATCTGAAAGATGGCAGCTCTACAATTCAGCATTCCCTCAGTACTGACCCTCTGACAGTGCAGCACTCCCTCAGTACTGACCCTCTGACAGTGCAGCACTCCCTCAGTACTGACCCTCTGACAGTGCAGCACTCCCTCAGTACTGACCCTCTGACAGTGCAGCACTCCCTCAGTACTGACCCTCTGACAGTGCAGCACTCCCTCAGTACTGACCCTCTGACAGTGCAGCACTCCCTCAGTACTGACCCTCTGACAGTGCAGCACTCCCTCAGTACTGACCCTCTGACAGTGCAGCACTCCCTCAGTACTGACCCTCTGACAGTGCAGCACTCCCTCAGTACTGACCCTCTGACAGTGCGGCACTCCCTCAGTACTGACCCTCTGACAGTGCAGCACTCCCTCAGTACTGACCCTCTGACAGTGCAGCACTCCCTCAGTACTGACCCTCTGACAGTGCAGCACTCCCTCAGTACTGACCCTCTGACAGTGCAGCACTCCCTCAGTACTGACCCTCTGACAGTGCAGCACTCCCTCAGCACTGACCCTCTGACAGTGCAGCACTCCCTCAGTACTGACCCTCTGACAGTGCAGCACTCCCTCAGTACTGACCCTCTGACAATGCAGCACTCCCTCAGTACTGACCCTCTGACAGTGCAGCACTCCCTCAGTACTGACCCTCTGACAGTGCAGCACTCCCTCAGTACTGACCCTCTGACAGTGCAGCACTCCCTCAGTACTGACCCTCTGACAGTGCGGCACTCCCTCAGTACTGACCCTCTGACAGTGCAGCACTCCCTCAGTACTGACCCTCTGACAGTGAGCACTCCCTCAGCACTGACCCTCTGACAGTGCAGCACTCCCTCAGTACTGACCCTCTGACAGTGCAGCACTTCCTCAGTACTGACTCTCTGACAGTGCAGCACTCCCTCAGTACTGACCCTCTGACAGTGCAGCATTTCCTCAGTACTGACTCTCTGACAGTGCAGCACTCCCTCAGTACTGACCCTCTGACAGTGCAGCACCCCTCAGTACTGATCCTCTGACAGTGCAGCGCTCCCTCCGACTGACCTCTGACAGTGCAGCACTCCCTCAGTACTGAACCCTCTGACAGTGCAGCACTCCCTCAGTACTGACACTCTGACAGTGCAGCACTCCCTCAGTACTGACCCTCGACTGTGCAGCACTCCCTCAGTACTGACCCTCTGACAGTGCAGCACTCCCTCAGTACTGACCCTCTGACAGTGCGGCACTCCCTCAGTACTGACCCTCTGACAGTGCAGCACTCCCTCAGTACTGACCCTCTGACAGTGCAGCACTCCCTCAGTATTGACCCTCTGACAGTGCAGCACTCCTCAGTACTGACCCTCTGACAGTGCAGCACTCCCTCAGTACTGACCCTCTGACAGTTCAGCACTCCCTCAGTACTGACCCTCTGACAGTGCAGCATTTCCTCAGTACTGACCCTCTGACAGTGCAGCACTCCCTCAATACTGAGCCTCTGACAGTGCAGCACTCCCTCTGTACTGACCCTCTCACAGTGCAGCATTCCCTCTGTACTGACCCTTCACAGTGCAGCATTCCCATAGTACTGAACATCTGACAGTGCAGCAGTCCCATGGCCCTGATCCTCTGACAGTGTAGCATTCCCTCAGTACTGATCTCCTGAAAGTGCAGCACTCCCTCAGCTCTGACTCTCTAACAGTGCAGCACTCACTCAGTACTGACCCTCTGACAGTGCAGCATTTCCATGGCCCTGATACCCTGACAGTGCAGCACTCACTCAGTACTGACTCTTTGACAGTGCAGCACTCCCTCAGTACTGATTCTTGACAGTGCAGCACTCCCTCAGTATTACTCTGACAGTGCAGCACTCCCTCAGTACTGACTCTCTAAAGTGCAGCACTCCCTCAGTACTGACTCTTTGACAGTGCAGCACTCCCTCAGTACTGATTCTTTGACAGTGCAGCACTCCCTCAGTACTTACTCTCTGACAGTGCAGCACTCCCTCAGTACTGACTCTCTAACAGTGCAGCACTCCCTCAGTACTGACTCTCTAACAGTGCAGCACTCCCTCAGTATTGACCCTCTGACAGTGCGGCACTCCCTCAGTATTGACCCTCTGACAGTGCGGCACTCTCTCAGCACTGACCCTCTGACAGTGCAGCATTTCCTCAGTACTGACCCTCTGACAGTTCAGCACTCCCTCAATACTGACCTTCTGACAGTGCAGCACTCCCTCAATACTGAGCCTCTGACAGTGCAGCACTCCCTCTGTACTGACCTTCTGACTCCCTCAGTACTGCACTGGAGTGCCAGCCTCGCTTAAGCCTCTCGAATTGGATTTGGATCTGCCACCTTCTGACTCAGAGATCAGAACAATATGACTGAACCTCAGATGATACCTTTGAAGTCAGTAGATAGGATGTTAATAAAGAGAGGAATGATGAATGTTCTGTTGTCAGAGAAGAAAGCCTGAAAGTGAGTAGCTCCCTTTCAAAATGACTGGATAATAAGATCCTGAATGAGAGTGGACAGCTCCTCACAACCACTGAGCAATAGATCATGGAGCTTTCACTCAGAACCCCTTTCTTTGTTTAAATAAATGTCTGTTTATCCTTCACCCTTTCCTCATTTCCCCTTTCCCTCTTCACCATTACTGAATACATTCATCAGAATGATCCCAGACTGAAAGGGTTAAATAATGAGGGTAGCTGTGCAGAGAAAAGTTAACCCACGGCTTCTCCCTAAAACCAATTGTGTCCTTGGGAAGTTATGTTCCAACTGCACAGAGCTCTATTTAGACTCTATTTATGTTCAGTTCTGGACACCTCAGAAGTGGCGGGAATGCAGCATAGATTCACCAGAATGTTCTTGGGGCTAAAGGAGTTAAATTATGAGGACAGGTTATATAGATGGAGCTTGTAATCCCTTAAATGTAGAAAATTAAGGAGTAATTTTATTGAGGTGTTTATAATGATTAACTGAGTTGACAGTTAGAGAGAAATTATTTCTCTGGTGGGAGAGTCCAGAACAAGAGCATTAAAATTAGAGTGAGGGATGATGTCAGCAAACACTTCTTCACAAAAAGGGGACCGGAAATCTAGAGCTCTCTCCCCACAAAAATCTGTTGAGGGTGGGTGTTAAAATATAAATTTCAAAACTGAGATTGGTAAGTTTATTATTAGACAAGAGGATAAAGGGCTAAAGTAGATAGAACTAAGATACAGATCCACAATGATAAACTGAATAGCAGAACAGGATTAAGAGGTTGGATGGCCTCCTGCTCTGATTGTGTGACTCCATCATTCCGTTAACTCCAATTAGAAATTGGAATGTCTAACAAAAATCAGTCAAACCACTTCAGGCAGTTATTTTATGTGCAATAACTCTGTTTTCTAACTAGATAACACTCTCTAACTGGAATACAGCTTCACACTACTTCCATCAGTTTCTGACAAAGATTGGTTTTAGATAGGCAGACACAAGTTCAGGCCAGTAATGGACAGATTACACCAATTCTGTAATCTCTCCTCTGTGATTGGAAGGGATGCTCCATTTGGATTTGCTTTTGGTTTTTTGGGACAGGATAGCATCAAGCTGTCAGAGGTTGTGTGGTTCTATTTATCATTATTGACTCACACACTGACAATAATATGTACAACAGGATGTATTGCTGGGAGACAGCTTCAAGCTAGTTGCAATACACTTTGTATTGTTGTTACCCGCCGTCACTGAGATGTTGCAGTAACACCACTAATGCAAAAATTATTGCAAGGTGACAACTAAAATCCAAACCTCTGATTATCGGGAGTGCAGAAAAAATAATAAAGACTAATTCTGAGCTGTAAACATTTCCATTCAACTTGGGACAGAGGGAAACCATTAGAACATTTCATGAAGATGTATCTTAAATGGATGTCGATTTTGCTGTCCAGGCCAGCATTTATTGCCCTAGATAAAGTGGCAGTAAGTTGTCTTATTGAATTGTTGCAGTCCATGAGGTGTGATAAGTTATTAGAATCGCTTGGAGATGGTCAAAGCCTGCATTGTGTGGCACAATTGTTACTTCCCGCTTACCAGCCTATGGATGGTGACTCGCATCCTGACTTCCCAAAACCTGTCCACCAATCAAGAGTGTGATGCAATACTCTCCACTTTTGTGGATTAATACAGCTCCAATAATACTCAACAAACCTGACATCATCCAGAACAAATCAGCCTGCCTGATTAGTACCCTTTCCACAAACATTCCCTTCTTCACCACTGATAACATTAGCAGCTGTGTGTACTATTTACAAGATGTACAGCAGGAACTCATCAAGAGTCCTTAGGTAGCACCTTCCAAATCCACAACAACTATCATCTCATCTAGAAGGACAAGAGCAGCAGATACATGGGATCACCATCACCTACAAATTCCCCTCCTAGTCACTCACCATTGTGACTTGGAAATATATCACTGTTCCTTCTCTGCATCTCGTCAAAATCCTGGAACTCCCCCCAATGTGGTGTACCTACATCCCCAGGGACTGCCAGGTTCAAGAAGACAGTTCACCATCACTTTCTGAAGGGCAATTAGGGATGGGTAATAAATGCTGATCTAGCCAGCGATGTCCATATCCCATAAAATAATAATAAAAACAAAACAAAAGCCCAAGCCTGGCCATTTCTTGCTGCATTTGAACATGGACTGCTCCAGTATCTGAGGAGTCATGAAAGAGCTGAAAATCATGCAGTCATTAGAGAACATTCCCACTTCTGATCTTAGGATAGAAGGAAGGTCATTGATGAAGCAGCTGAAGATTGTTGGGTCTAGCACATTACCCTGAAGGACTCCTGTGGAGACGTCCTGAAGCTGAGATGACTGACCCTCTACAACCACAACCATCTTCCTATGTATCAGGTATGACTCCAACCAGTGGGAGTTTGGCCCCCAACACTCATATTGATCCCAATTTTGCTAGGGCTTTTTGGTGCCTCATTAGGTCATCAAAGACTGTCATTCTCTCCTCATTTCTGGAATTCAGCTCTTTTGTCCATATTTGAGCCAAGGATGTATTGAGTTAAGGAGATGTGACTCTGGCAGAACCCAAGCAGGTTATTGTTGAGCAGCTGCTGCTTGATGGCCAATGAAACCTTCTATCATTTTGCTGATGAACGAGAGAAGACTGATTGAGTGGTAATTGGCCGGGTTGGATTTGTCCTGGTTTTTTTGAACAGGTCATACCCTGGTCATTGTCCACATTTCTGAGTAAATGCCAGTGTTGTAGCTGTGCTGGAACAGCTTGGCTAGGAGAGCAGCAAGTTCTGGAGCACAAGTCTTCAGTACTATAGCCAGAATGTTATCAGGACCAATTCCTTTGCTGTATCAAGTGCCATCCGTTTCTTGGTATCAAGTGGAGTAAATGAAATTGGCTGAAGACTGATATCTGGGGACATATAGAGGAAGCTGAAATGGATAATCCATTCAGCAATTCTGGTATTGTGAATGCTTCAGCCTTTCCTTTTGCATTGATATGCTGTGCTCCTCCATCACTAAGAATGGGGATATTTGGAACCTTTCCTTCAGTTATTGTTTCATTGTCCACAACCATTCACAGCTGGGTATGCTAGGACTGCAGAGTTCAGATCTGATCCACTGTTTGTGAGATTGCTTAGTTTTGTCTATTGCATATTGCTTCCATAGTTTAATATGTAGGTAAATTGTGTTGTAGTTTGCTAGGTTGACAACTGATATCCCTGGTATTGTTTCTCGTATGTCCTCCTGCATCTTCATTGATCAATTATTAATTCCTGGCTTGATGGTAATGATAGAGTGAGGGGATATGTTGGACTGTTAGTTGAGTACAGTTCTGCTGCTGCTCATGGCCCACAACATCCCATAGGTATCCAGTCTTGATTTGCCAGATTGCTAGATCTGTTCCAAGATCTATCCCAAGATCTATCCCAAGATCTATCCCATTTAGCACAATGATAGTACCAGACAGCATGATGGAGGACATCCTCAATATAAAGATGGACTTCATCTTCAAAAGGACTGTGTGATTGTCACTCCAACCAATATTGTCATGGGTAGCTGCATCTGTGACAAGCAGATTGGTGAGAACAAGGTGCAGTGATGCCAGAGGACTGGAGAATTGCAAATGTTTAAACAACAAGAGTAGGTAAATGTGGCAATTATAGACCATTCAAACTAATGTTGATGTTGAGGAAATCAGAACAAAACTAAGGAGTATAGAAAACTGATTTAAAATAGGGATCATGAGCCTTGGGAGTTCCTGAGAAGTGTGTAAATAGATGATGATATTGATGTACTTGTTTTTATCCTACAGGTGCTTTGGTCCACCTTGTTGTCTAACAAGGGGCATACACACGTTGGGTCGTGAGAGGACTGCTCTTGGATTTTTTCGAGAGTATCCTAGTGCTTCACATCGTTAGTGTACGCTTGACCTGGACCATTTGATGGGCAACACGACAGCTCAGTGACTATCGCTGTGCTGTGCAGATACATGGATTTGGGCCTGTGTCTGTGGGAGTTTGTGCATTCTCCCCGTGCTTACGTGGGTTTTCTCCGGGAGCTCTGGTTTCCTCCCACATCCCAAAGATGTGCTCTTAGGCTGATTGGCAAAACAAATTCTCCCTAAATTGTCTCAAATTTGGTTTTTTAATCCACAGATCTATAAACATAGACAGGGATCACAGGTAGAAGTGGGAACATCGGGGTGGCAGTCCGGGCTCGTTGGGCCGAAGGGCCTGTTTCCCGTGCTGTTTTGTTCTTTGTTCTTTGCAACCAAAGTCTCTATATGTGTTGAGATTGAAATCTTTTGTATCCAAAGGGAACCTCCAAAAATGCAATCTGCCTGGCAATAGATGATATTCATCATTTTTAAAATTTCATTGGTTAAGTATGTTTGTCTTTATAATATAGTAATGACACTTGACAGATTAAGCAATCACAGTAAAATGTTGATTTGCTGTTTGTAGGCAGGGATTTTCCACTGACGCTCTTCCCCCCTCGCTGCAAACTGGAACCCAAGCGAAACTCTCTTTGCAGCTTTGTTTAATCTAGTGTAACCAATTCTTAATAATAAACTCCCCTTCCTCCAACTGGCTGAACCTGTTCTCTGGAAAAAAATTCTTTTTCAACACCACTCACTTCCTCCAAATGAAAAGAGTACCTGCCATGTGTACCTGCATGGCTCCAAGTAATACCTACCTTTTTATGGGACATGTGGAACGTTCCTTATTTGCTCAGATTCCCATTCTCATTTTTTCTACATTGTATTGAAGAACGTGTTGGTGCCACTTCTGCGTTCATCTTGAATAGAAATGTTCATTGACTTCTTCCAATTCCCATCTCTCTCACCTTTACCTAATAATCTCTTATCCTTCCCTTCCTTAAATTCTCTATTTCCAGGGTAGGCTATTAATGAATAGTTACTGAGAATCTTTGACTCCTACAGCTATCTTAACTTACACTTCCTCACATTCTGCTTTCCGTCTGGACTGTAATTCATTTTCCTAGTTTCATAGTCACCTATTCTGACAATATTCTGACAATAGCATTTTTCATACTAATGTTTCCAATATAACCTTCACTTTTCCTCAATGAAGGAGTTCCGCTGTGGTTGTCAGGACCCTTGACTATGTCTGTCCCATTTTATGCATTTTTGCTCTCATCCCACCCCTATCCTTTCAGAAATAAGACAGGTTTATTCTCACCAATCAAGCCATCAAATTCAATATCCAATGGATCATCTAATATTTCTGCACCTCCAACTTGACCATCAAACACATCTTGCCCTTCCCTCTCCTTTATGGCATTCTCAAGGATCTCCACAACATCCTGATCCATTCCTCAAAACTCTCAATAACCCCCCGCCCTTCCCATTGCATCTTCCTATGTAAGCACAAGCAACATAGCCCTTTTGCTTTCTCTCTTCTATTATCTAAGGCTCCAAGCACTCCTTCCAGATCAATTAGCATACTGTATTCATTACTCACAATATGTTCTGCATTACACTAGGGAGAGCAAAAGCAGATGAGGTGATGGCTTTGTGAACACCTTCATTCAATCACCAAGATGAGTCTGAGCTCCTGGTTGCCTGTCACCTTAATTCTCCACCTTGCTTCCTTGTCCTAATAAAGTTCAACACAAACTTAAGGTGCAGCATCCCATCAATTCAACTGAAACTTTATAGCCTTCTGGATTCAACATTCAGTTTGAAATTTTCAATGATATCCAATCCCCATTATTTTGCAAGAGGAATACAGTCTGCCCCTTATAACAACACAGCAGAACAAGGTCATCTGGCTTGAGAGACAAATGGGGACTGAGAGCAAGTGATCACTCAGATTGCATCTGGAAACATGTAGTATGAAAGGACTGGAGCAGCTGGAAGTTCTGATTCAAGGCAGCCGAGGGCTGCAATCCCCTATATCTAGTTTCTCTTTATCAATAGATACATTTTGTTCTGAATGAAGCCTGAACTGCCAATACATAGCAAGTTTCTATTTATAAAAGTAACTGAGACTTCAGCTTGAGCTAGCCCCTTGAACCTACTTCTACATTCAACATGATTGCTCTTCTGCCTCAACTCCACTTACCAGCTCATTACCATTATTTTTTGATTTCCTGAGAGATTGAACATTTATTAAACTATAATAATTCCTCCAAGGCCAGTCTACCAGCAACAAGAAAACAAAGGAAAAGATGCATCCTTGGCTGATAGCAAAACCTTATCCTGAGACTGTGTCCCTGTGTGTTGGACAGGAAAAACAACCTCTTAGTGCCTGCCTGTGTCTAATCATGTAGCTACCAGTTTGGGGGAAAATAAACCACGTGGAACCTGATCTTTATCTACCTTCTTATGACAGGAAGTTTCAGTTTTCTTGTCTCCAGATATCAGGTTTACGAAGAGGGAAGATTCAAAGACACAATTTTGTAGCGGTTGTTCCACCTTCATCTCAGTTTGGAAGAGAATTAATGGAGTGCACAGCCTCCATCTTATTCTATTCCAGTGTGCCTGCTAGATGTGTTTCCATCAACTAACACAACTGAGGCTTCAGTTTGAAGCTGTTTGCAACTGATAACAAATTGATATTGACAGTGGTGAGCCAGATACTGGTTACAGGTGGCATTGTGTCATTTCCAAATGGAAACTGCTGGTTTGTGGTTAGTTCCCTTTCTGACAGTGAATCTGTTACTCTCTCTCACACAGAAAAGAAAAAACTTATTCCTATTTGGACATGAATGTGATATTATTTAGAACAAGATTATATATTCGGTCAAAGTTCCTATTTTATCTCATTTTCACTTCCCCATACCAGAGAATGAGGATTTGAAATCAGAACAGCATTGGTTTGTGTATGGGGGAGGGGATATATTTGCAGTTAAAGCCCTCTTTAAAAGTTATGCTGTGTTATTTGATCTTGTATTGTCACTCTCAAGAAAACCTTAGAATGATTCATTCTCACCAAAATCTTCATGAAAATATCTGACCCTGTTTGTCTGTCAGATCTCTACTCTGAATTTAGTTTTATTGTTTGTAAAATTGTCTGAAGCAAAGGCTAAAACAGATATTGTTTGTGGATGATGTTGCCATAGGAAACAATGCCAAGGTTCTGAACTCTTAATTCTTCCTTGATAGGAAGATCTATTTGTTTTGTACTCCATTTCTTCATTATATTTAATTTCCACAAACAGTTATGCCAGCCATCGGCACAATACTTTTCTCAGTCATCTCCTGTTCAGTACTGGAGGCTGTCATTGTCAATGCTCTCATGTTCTGTCCACCTCTGCCAGTGGATGAGTTCCCACTGTCCCTCTCCATGTCTGTCTGGGATATCTGTTCACTTTGTCATTTGTTATTGAGAATACTTGCACCAATCCTTTCTTCCTTAATGAAGACTCCCTGCCCACCTTTCAGCAACTGCTCTGTTGTCACAATTGTGACACTGTTGCCTTTACCACCAAGTCACATTAGTCCTTCCCATATTCCTCAGATACCTTCTCCTTTCACCCCGTCCTCTTTTTCCAACCATCTGGCGTCTGTTTTAAACTCCATTCTGTTGATTGCCTTCAAACCCAATTGGGTTTTCTCTCTGAGTATGTTCAATCTTCTCCTGTCTCAACTTCTGCATTGTGACTCCTTACCTCAGTGTTTCAAGCCCCCCTATCAACTCACTCTATCCTCTCCTATTTTCACTGTCCTCTGTTACCCTCTTTCTCCATAAACTCTCCAACCATATTCACAACCAGTCTCATAAGGTTTCCTTTCCTGCTGGACATCACAACCTTTGCATGTCTCTGGCATTAAGATTTTCAAAGTCATTAGCACCACACTTGAATTTGCCACAGAGCGAATTTCAGTGTGGAAATTAATATTTACATTTGATTAGCGGGCCCGAGACTAGCATCTACTGCCCTCCCCAACATCCCCATGCTCCCACTACCGCCCCCCCCCCAATGCTCCCAACCCGAATGTTCGATAAGGTGCCCCATGGAAGGCTTCTGCAGAAAATGCAGATGTATGGGATTGAGGGTGATTTAGCTAATTGGATTAGGAATTGGCTAGCAGATAGAAGACAGAGGGTGGTGGTTGATGGGAGATATTCATCGTGGAGTTCGGTTACAAGTGGTGTACCTCAGGGGTCTGTTTTGGGGCCCCTGCTGTTTGTAATTTTTATAAATGATCTGGATGAGGGTATTGAAGGATGGATTAGTAAATTTGCGGATGACACCAAAGTCGGAGGAGTGGTAGATAGTGAAGAGGGGTGTTATAGTTTGCAGAGAGACTTGGACAAGTTGCAGAGCTGGGCCGAGAGGTGGCAAATGGAGTTTAATGTGGAAAAGTGTGAGGTAATTCACTTTGGCAGGAATAACAAATGTGTAGAGTATAGGGCTAATGGTAGGACTCTTAATAGTGTTGAAGAACAGAGGGATCTTGGTGTATATGTGCATAGATCCCTGAAAGTTGGCAGTCAAGTCGATAAGGTTGTTAAGAAGGCATATGGGAGTCTTAGCTTTTATTGGTAGGGGGATTGAATTTCGGAGCCGCAACGTCATGTTGCAACTGTACAAAACTCTAGTGCGGTCGCACTTGGAGTATTGTGTGCAGTTCTGGTCCCGCACTATAAGAAAGATGTGGAGGCATTGGAGAGGGTACAGAGGAGGTTTACCAGGATGTTGCCTGGTATGGATGGCAGGTCTTATGAAGAGAGGCTGAGGGATTTGAGGTTGTTTTCGTTAGAAAGAAGGCGGCTAAGAGGAGACCTTATTGAAACATATAGATGATTAGAGGTTTAGACAGGGTGGACAGTGATAGCCTTTTTCCTAGGATGGAGAAAGCTAGCACGAGGGGACATAGCTATAAATTAAGGGGTGGTAGTTATAGGACGGATATCAGAGGTAGGTTCTTTACCCAGAGGGTGGTTAGGGTATGGAATGCCCTGCCTGCTGCAGTTGTAGATGCGCCAAGTTTGGTGGCGTTTAAGAGATTAGTAGATAAATTTATGGATGAAAAGGGAATGGTTTAGGTTAGAGGGTCATTGCTTTTTCTAATTGGTCGGCGCAACATCGAAGGCCGAAGGGCCTGTTCTGTGCTGTAATGTTCTATGTTCTATGTTCTAACCCCTTCCCCCCCCCCCCCCCCCCCCCCCCCCCCCCCCCAACACCTCTAGTCCAGCTGGAAGTGATTCACTCCAGCTGGTTTACCCAGCTTCCCACTAATGGGGAGCAGTTGGCCTGACCCCACTGGAGAGAAGAGAGCGATTAATGCCCTCCCCAGGAGGTTGGGGGTAAGGGTGAGAGCCCTCTGGTCAGTGCCATCTTGGCCCTAGGCACTGCCAAGGGGTGAACTGGCACTGCACAAGAGGCACATGCATCGGGCAGTGCCAAGGGATGGGTTGAATTGTGTGCGTGACCTATTGAGAGGGGATGCACTGCCACTCTGCATTGGGATCATTGGCGGAAGCAGGGAGGAGGGCAATTGGGGTTGGCCATCAGGATGAGGTTGTAGTGGTGTTGGGGAGGTTGGAGATGGTCATGGGGGTGCAGTTGGGACTTCGGGGACATTGGGGCTGGCGGAAGAGGTGGGTGCAGTCGGGATTATTGGGTGGAGCAAGGATTGGGACTGCTGGAGGATGGGGGTGGGATGGGGGGATGTTGGGACTGTTCAGGGGAAGGATTACTGAGATAGGAGCTGAGGTGGTGGCCATTGGGGCTGGCCTGGGGAGATTGGTGTGAATCTTGTAGAGATGCCGGTGTTGGACTGGGATAAACTCAGTAAGAATCTGGCAACATCAATTTTAAATCCAACCAATTTATTTGATAGTAAATCTGCGAGCTTTTGACTTTTCGTCTTCGTCAGGCTAATGCAGTGTTCTGGTCTGCAATAGCACACATATCAGCACAGACAGTCACAGATTGCTGATTAGAATGCGAATCCTTACACCTGACCTGCTTTTCAAGTCTTAAAGTGGCTAACAATGTGGGTGAAGCATTGGTTAGAGAATTGTGTATTTTCTCCAGACAGCACAGTAAGTGAGGTTTTTTGCTAACCCAGGCAAGTTACGGGGGTTACAGATAGTGTGTCATGAAGCCAAGATCCCTGTTAAGACCGTCCTCATGTGCGCGGAACTTGGCTATCAGTCTCTGCTCAGCGACTCTGTGCTGTCGTGTGTCGTGAAGGCCCCCTTGAAGAACATTTACCCGAAGGTCGGAGGCCGAATGCCCGTGACTGCTGAAGTGTTCGCCCACAGGAAGAGAACTGTTTTGCCTGGTGATTGTTGAACGATGTTCATTCATCCGCTGTCGTAGTGTCTGCATGGTCTCCCCAATGTACCATGCCTCAGGACATCCTTTCTCGCAACGTATTAGGTAGACAACATTGGCCGAGTTGCAAGAGTATGTACCGTGTACCTGGTGAATGGTATTCTCACGTTTGATGATGTCGTCCATGTCGATGATCCGGCATGTCTTGCAGAGGTTGCTGTGGCAGGGTTGTGTGGTATTGTGGTCACTGTTCTCCTGAAGGTTGGGTAGTTTGCTGCGAACAATGGTCTGTTTGAGGTTGTGTGGTTGTCTGAAAGGGGGCCTTCATGACACATGACAGCGCAGAGTCGCTGAGCAGAGACTGATAGCCAAATTCCGCACACATGAGGACGGTCTTAACAGGGATCTTGGCTTCATGTCACACTATCTGTAACCCCCATGACTTGCCTGGGTTAGCAAAAAACCTCACTTACTGTGCTGTCTGGAGAAAATACACATTTCTCTAACCAATGCTTCACTCACATTGTTAGCCACTTTAAGACTTGAATAGCAGGTTAGGTGTAAAGATTTGCATTCTAATCAGCAATCTGTGACTGTCTGTGCTGATATGTGTGCTATTGCAGGCCTGAACACTGCATTAGCCTGACGAAGATGAAAAGTCGAAAGCTTGCAGATTTACTATCAAATAAATCGGTTGGATTTAAAATTGATGTTGCCAGATTCTTACTGAGATTGGTGCGGCCGGTGATCAGATTGGAAGGCCAGCGGAGTTGACCGATGATCGGGCTGGCCAGCGATCTGGAGACCGACAATACAGGACTACTGCTCATGTGCCGATGTCCGCTTCAACAGTTTGGCACATACGCAGTGGCCCACTTGGTGCCATGCCAATGGCCTCTTGGGCAGGAATATTTCCTTCCCTTAAGATTTCTAGAGTGAATCATGCTGAGGCATTCTGTAATGCAGAGTATTGGAGATTCAATCTCTCCTACCCGCTCCATCTCCCATTGATCTGGATATTGCTGGCCTCCTGGCCTCCTATCTCCCACATTCACACGCAGAGCACTAGCTTACTACTACCTTTCACACACAACAGCATGCTGCCATGCACACTGCCTGCCTGCGAGCATTCTCCCTCATTGAGTGAGACCCTTCAGCATCCCCCTCACTTGAAACAGTACCCTGTTAAGCGAGAGCCTTGAGCACTGCACAGCCCTTCTCTGCTGGACATAGTACCTGGCTGTGTTAACCCAGTCAGCACCTTTGGAGATGGCTCACCCTCTATTGAAACCAGGTTGCCTGTACATTGTTCACAATGAAATTTAACTAGTGGGCCCATGAGTGGCCCAAACTGACTGCACCTGGACTCCCTTTACAATGCAGAGCTGCATATAAGCTATAATTATGCCCACACAAGCAGTCGCACAAGGAAGGTAACACTAAGGCCCTAGATTTACTTAGAATGAGCAGGCCTACCTGCTGGATGCAATTGAAGACAGGTGCCAGCTGCTCTTCGCCCACTCCCCCGCCACAGATTTGATTTATTATTGTCACATACATTAGTATACAATGAAAAGTATTATTTCTTGCACATGAAACAGACCAAGCAAACTGTATGTAGAGAGGAAAGGAGAGAGTGCAGAATGTGGTATTACAATCATAGCTAATGGTATAGAGAAAGATCAATTTAATGCAAGGTAAGTCCATTCAAAAGTCTGATGGCAGCAGGGAAGAAGCTGTTCACGAGTTGGTTGGTAAATGTTCTCAGATTTTTGTACCTTTTTCCTGATGGGAGACGGTGTGTGGGGTCCTTAATGAGACCGGCTGCTTTTCTGAAGCAGTGGGAAATGTCAACAGAGTCAATGGATGTGTGGTTGGTTTGAGTGATGGACTAGGTTTTGTTAACGACTCTTTGTAATTTTTTATGGTCTTAGATAGAGCAGGAGCCATACCAAGCTGTGATATAACCAGAAAGAATGCTTTCTATGGTGCATTTGTAAAAGTTGGTGAGAGTCGTAGCATTCATGACAAATTTCCTTAGTCTTTTGAGAAAATAGAGACATTGGTAGTTTTCTTAACTATAACATCAGCTTGGGGGATCAGGACAGGTTGTTGATGATCTGGAGACCTAAAAAACCTGAAGATTCCAATCCTTGCGGCATCCTCCAGTGTGGAAACCATTTCTTTGAAAGGGCCAACGCAAACTCGCCAACTCTGACTCATATTACATCCCACGCTCTTCCTTACATCATGCTTTTAATCACCCTTATGTACATCCTGGAAGCACATTGATTCAATGCCATGGATGTCGAGACAATGTTGGAGACACAGCTGATCATAGCTGGGGCTCTTGCTGGGATTCTGGAGACAGAGCAGGCCCACAGGGTGTGTGCTGAGGAATCACAAACCATCAAACCATAGGGCAGACACATCTGGGCTTCAGGGCAGGCAGATGATGGGATGCCTGGAGCTCAGCCTAGTTGCCATGGCATCGCATGGAGTGTCCCCAGGGCGTATGGGTACCTCAAGGGAGGAGGAAAGGCTAGAGCACGTGCCGTGGCTTTCCATGCAGGAGACTCTGGATGTCTTGAAACCTTGCAATTCCCTCTCCATTTCCTCACATTGTGACATCTCAGGGCCAACTGGATGAGTTCTCAGCCCATTAATATACTCCTTATAACCTATGAGTGTGCAGCCAAATTCCCCTCGAATTTGATTTTCAAGTTTGCTGATGATACCACCATATTGGGTTGGTTCTGAAATGATGATAAGATAGAGTACCTGAAGGAGATAGAGAATCTGATGAACTGGTGCAACAACAATAATTTCTCCCTCAATGTCAACAAAACGAAGGAGATTGTCATCAACTTCAGGAGACGTAAAGCAGGACATGCCCCTGTCTACATCTAAGCGGGGGTGAAGTAGAAAAAGTCAAGAACTTCAAGTTTTTAGGTGCCCAGTTCACCAACAATCTGTGCTGGTCCCCCCTTGCTGACACTATATGGCTAAAATAGCCCACCAACGCCTCTATTTCCTCAGAAGACTAAGGAAATTTGACATGTCAGTTACAACTCTCTCCAACTTTTATAGATACACCATAGAATGCATTCTTTCTGCTTGTATCACAGCTTGGTATGGCTCCTGTTCTGCCTAAGGCCACAAGGAACTACAAAAGGTCATGAATGCAGTCCAATTGATCATGCAAACCAGCCTTCCATCCATTGACTCTGTCTACACTTCTTGCTGCCTCAGCAAAGCAACCAGCATAATTAAGGACACCATGCACCTCAAACATTCTCTCTTCCACCAGGCAAAGTCTGAGGTCACCACCCAACTGATTCAAGAAACGGAAGAATGCAAAATGTAGTGTTGCAGCCATAGCTTGGATGTAGAGAAAGATCAACTTAATGCAAGGTAAGTCCATTCAAAAGTCTGACAGCAGCAGGGAAGAAGCTATGACTGTAACACTACATTCTGCATTTTCTCGTTTCCTCCTTTATGAATGGTATGTTTTGTCTGTATAGCCCACAAGAAACAATACTTTTCACTATATGTTAATACATGTGACAATAATAAATCAAATCAAGAAAGACTCGCATTCCAATCATTATTGCAATTGTGTCTATGCCTATAAAGGCCGTGTTTGTGAACCCAACACCTTTTTTTTCCAAAAATATACTTTATTCATAAATATTTCAATTAAACCATTGCAAATCTACATGTCTATGAATTGCAAACAGTGCAGAATTAAAACTTTTTACATTTCTATACAAATTACAGTCATAACAGTTCCAAACTTAAAACTATATACATGCCTCAAAATTTACAGTGTGCCATTATTTCTCAGATTGGCGCACAGTTATGGAGGTCGAGGGTATTCTGCAGTTCCTAGGTCTTCAGTCTGCTCCCAACACTTCACTTACCTGAGGGTAGAGCAGAGCTCCAAAAGCTCATGATTCCAAATAAACCTGTTGGACTTTAATCTGTTATTGTGAGACTTCTTACTGTGCCTTCCTTAATCCTGTTCAACACTGTCAGGTCCGAACTTTAAAAAAGTTGTAATTCCCACCAGCATGACATCACATTGGAGAGTTGGGAGATGCTAACAGTGGGAGAGAATTCAGTTGCAAACCCACTAATGATATGGTAAGCTAAAGTAATGAATGCAAATCGCCACCATGCACAAATTGGTTGACACTGAAAAATTGCGGCTGGGAGATACACAGAGACCTGGCTATGAAATGGCCACTGTTGATGTGTCCCGACCTACTGCTCAACTCAGTCACTGCAGTGGAATGGGAGAATTACCCCCTGCATCTTCAGATGCTACCAGAGTCAGTTAATTGTCTATTCAATGCAAAGTCACAATCACTGAAGCCTGAAGCATTATAACTTTGGAACTATAGCAGTGTCACAGAAGGCCTGTGTTGAACCAGGACAGAGGAATACCAAAAGGAGAGGCTGAAATCTTAGAGCTGAATTCTTGGTGAAGACATCGAGGGAAAGCATTGTTTTGGAGATGATTCCAAAATGTGTTCTTCCAGTGTAGAGTTTGGAAACCCTTGTGTGAAAGCCAGAGTTCCAGTTGGCTCACAGTGTGACAAGTGTGTGGGTGTGGGAGGAATTGGATGAGAAATCTACAGAAGTAGTTTAGTGGGGGGAATCTGTCACTTGATTTCAGAGTGTGGCATGTTTGCCTATTGGCTTAAATGGGCGGTGTGCTACTGGATCATTTTAGCTCAGTTAGTGATGCAGAGCAATGCCAACATATCAATTGCTGCACCAGCTGAGGTTATTAATTAAGACCCAGCTTCTCATCTGATCCTTAGGTTAAATCACTATCTGTCAGCTCTTCCCCTTAAAGGGAGCCTATGGTCATCTGGAACTGTGGTGACTTTACATAAGAACATAAGAACATAAGAAATAGGAGCAGGAGTAGGCCATCCAGCCCCTCAAGCCTGCCCTGCCATTCAATAAGATCATGGCTGATCTGCAGTGGTTCAGTACCACTTTCCCGCTTTCTCCCCGTCACCCTTAATTCCCTTGTCAATTAAAAACCTATCCACTCTTGATTTAAATATATTCAGCGAGGAAGCCTCCACCACTTCATCAGGCAGAGAATTCCAAAGATTCACTACCCTTTCATGAAGAAATTCAAAGAATAAAAAAAAAGCATGGGAAACAGGCCCTTCGGCCCAATGAGCCCGCACCGCCACCCTGATATTCCCACCTCTACACGCGATCCCTGTCCATGTTTATAGATCTATGGATTAAAAACCAAATTTGAGACAATTTAGGGAGAATTTGTTTTTGCCAATTAGCCTAAGAGCACATCTTTGGGATGTGGGAGGAAACCGGAGCTCCCGGAGAAAACCCACGCAAGCACGGGGAGAATGCGCAAACTCCCACAGACACAGGCCCAAATCCATGTATCTGCACAGCACAGCGATAGTCACTGAGCTGTTGTGTTGCCCATCAGATGGTCCAGGTCAAGCGTACACCAACGAAGTGAAGCACTAGGATACTCTCGAAAAAAATAATCCAAGAGCAGCCCCCTCACGACCCATCGCGTGTATGCCCCTCGTTAGACAACAAGGTGGACCAAAGCACCTGTAGGATAAAAACAAGTACATCAATATCATCATCTATTTACACAATTCCCAGGGACTCCCAAGGCTCATGATCCCTATTTTAAATCAGTTTTCTATACCCTTCCATTCTCATTCTGTTCATGTGCCCATCTAAGTATTTCTTAAATAACTCCAGAGTTCCTGCCTCCACCACTTTACTCAGCAGCACATTCCATACCCCCACCACCCTCTGTGTGAAAAAACTCCCTCTAGCATCCAAATTATACCTTACCCCCTTCACCCTAAGCCCGTAACCCCTCATGCTATTCGAGTCCATCCTAGGAAAAAGCTTAACCCTGTTTACTCTATCTATACCCCTCATAATCTTGTACACCTCTATTAGATCTCCTCTAAGTCTACGTCTTTCTAAGGAAAACAGTTCCAATTTGCCTAACCTCTCCTCGTAACTCAGACCTTCCATACCAGGCAGCATCCTGGTAAACCTCCTCTGTGCTCTCTCCAGAGTCTCCACGTCTTTTCGGTGCCTCCTCAATTCTGATCTGAACCACCCCCCACTAATCTTGAGGCTGTGCCCTCTAGTCCTGCAATCTTTGCTAAGCGGGAAGATCTTTCAACCTCTACCCTATCCATCCCCTTCATTATCTTATACATCTCTATAAGATCCCTCTCAGCCTTCTAAACTCCAAAGAGTACAAACCTAGCCTATTTTGTCTCTCCTCATAATCCAATTGAGAACATTAGAGTATAAGATAAATTTTGTAACTTGTGTTATCCTTACGAATCTGCGGATATCTGTAAAAGGCTGGGGTGAAAGATACTCTATTATGGTTAATACTTTCTTCTGTAATAAATGTCTTCTTTTGCAAAAAGTTCATCAATTGACTTTGTTCATCTGAGTTTCTAAACAAACATAAAAGTTAGGACCTTTCAAGCCAGGTTCCATTCTGGAATCTGCATTGTCCAGTAATAACATCAGCTGGCATCATAACAGTATACAGAGAAATTATTCTAAATTAATTAATAAAATAATTAAATTAACTTGCCTAATAACTTTAAGTAACAATGGCAAGACAAGTGTGATGTTGGAGCTGTGGGATGGTGATGCTCTTGGTTGCCAATGCAGCACAGAATGTGTAAGCCATGAGAGGAGTTCCAGGTCAGGATTATTGATCTGGAGACCCAGCTGCAGACATTATGCAGGAGGAGAGATTCCCTGGTCACTTTGTACCTGAAGATGGTCATACCTCTTCGAATGGGGTCAACCTTTTGATCACCAGTGCGCATGACAATGAGTGAGGCAGGCAAAGGGACTACATAGACATTAGTGAAGGAGCCTCAGACTTCACAAGCGTCAAACAGGTCTGAAGTGCTCACAATCTGTGTGAATGAAAGTGAGGTCTGCAGGGTGAATGAGCAGACTGACCAAGACATTGTAGTACTGGAAGCTGTTCAATAGCGGGGAGCAAAAAAGAATGCAGTGACAGTAGGGGACAATATGGTAAGGTGGATTGACACTGTTGTCTGTGGCAAAAATGGTCAAGAATCCAGAAAGATGTGTTGCCTGCCAGGGTTTGGGACAGCTGGTCGGGACTGGAGGTGAAATTAAAGTGGGAGGGGAAGGATCGAGTGGTTATTGTCCATGTAGGTACAAATGAAATCTAATTTAATAATATCTGATGAGATATTATTTCAGATTCTGGAATCTGAAAGTTAAGTAATTACATTGGGTAGAATTTTTCCATCCCACCTGTCACAAAAATTGTTGTGTGCAGGAGATGGACCATGCAAAATCTTTTAATCCTGGGTGGGATTTTCTGGCCTTGTGGTGAGCGCAGCTGGAAAATCCCACTCTTTGTGCCTATTTTCATGGATGCATATACAAGGAATCTCCCAGGAATAATAGTGAACGTTTAGGGACTAGTTAAAGTGAAGAGCTGAAGGCGTTTAATGTTTGAAATAAAGTATCATTGGTGAAATTAATGGATTTGAAAGTAGACCAATCTCTGGGACCTGAGGATCTGCATCCCAGAAAGTTGAAAAAGGTTTCTAGAGATAGCGAGTGATTTATGATCATCTTCCAGAATTTTATAGATTCGGGAACAGTTCTTGCAGATTCGAAGCTGACAAATCTAACCCTCGCTGTTTAAGGAGGTAGAGAGAAAACAAGAACTACAAACCTGTTGTCCCATGTCAGTAAAAGGAAAAATAACAGAAACTATTATGAAGGTTGTGATTATGGACGTTAAGAAAATAATAATCTGATTGGACAGAGTCAACATGAATTTATGATAGAGAAATTATCTTTGACAAACCTGTGGGAGTTTTTTGAGTAAGTTATGGGAAGTGTAGATAAGGGAAAACCAGTGGATGTGTATTTGAATTTCAGAAGACTTTCAGTAAGATCACATACAGGCTAGTAAGCAAAATGAGAGCACATTGCATGGGAGGGGGGTGATATTCTGGTGTGGATTGAGGATTATTTAATGGCTGGAAACTCACCATAGAAATAAATGAGTTATTCGCACATTGGCAGACTGTGACTAATAGAGTGTCACAAGGTTTCAGCTATTTTACAATCTATATCAATGATTTGAATGTGGTGACTAAATGTAATATTTCTGCGTTCACAGATAACACAAAACTAGGTGGGAATGTGAGTTGTGAGGAGGATTCAAGGAGGCTTCAAAGAGATTTAGACGGGCCAGAGTGGGCCAGAACATGGAAGATGGAATATAATGTGAATTAGTGTGAAGATATCCACTTTGGTCAGAAAAAACAGAAAGGCAGAGTATTTCTCAAATGGTGAGAGATTTAGAAGTGTGTGTGTCCAAAGGTACTTGAGTTTCCTTGTTCATAAGCCACTAAACTCCAATGTTGTATAAAACGTTGGATAGACCTCATTTGGAATACTGCATCCAGTTCTGGTCGCGTTACTACCGGAAGGACGTGGAGACTCTGGAGAGAATGCAGAGGAGGTTTACCAGGATGCTGCCTGGTATGGAAGGTCTGAGTTACAAGGAGAGATTAGGCAAATTGGGACTGTTTTCCTTAGAAAGACTTAGACTTAGAGGAGATCTAATAGAGGTGTACAAGATTATGAGGGGTATAGATAGAGTAAACAGGGTTAAGCTTTTTGCTAGGTTTGACTCAAATATCACGAGAGGTCACGGGTTAGGGTGAGGGGGGGGTAAAGTATAATTTGGATGCTGGAGGGAGTTTTTTCACACAGAGGGTGGTGGGTGTATGGAACGCACTGCCAAGTAAAGTGGTGGAGGCAGGTACTCTGGAGTTATTTAAGAAATACTTAGATGGGCACATGAACAGAATGGGAATGGAGGGATATAGAAAACTGATTTAAAATAGGGATCATGAGCCTTGGGAGTTCCCTGGAAAGTGTATAAATTGTCAATGATATTGATGTATTTCTTTTTATCCTACAGGTGCTTTGGTCCACCTTGTCTAACAAGGGGCATACACACGATGGGTCGTGAGAGGGCTACTCTTGGATTTTTTTTTCGAGAGTATCCTAGTGCTTCACGTCATTAGTGTATGCTTGAACTGGACCATTTGATGGGCAACATGACAGCTCAGTGACTATCGTTGTTGCTGTGCAGATACATGGATTTGGGCCTGTGTCTGTGGGAGTTTGCGCATTCTCCCTGTGCTTGCGTGGGTTTTCTCCGGGTGCTCCAGTCTCCTCCCACACCCCAAAGATGTGCTCTTAGGCTGATTGGCAAAACAAATTCTCCCTAAATTGTCTCGCAAATTTTGTTCCAATACATAGATCTACAAAAATAGACAGGGACCATGGGTAGAAGTGGGAACATCAAGGTGGCAGCGTGGGCTCGTTGGGCCGAAGGGCCTGTTTCCTGTGCTGTTTTGTTTTTTGCTCTTTGTTCTTTGACATTGGTAGTAGAAGGAAAGAGGTTCTCATAGTTGGTATGAAGAGTTAAGCATCAAATCAAGAAGCAGAACCTCAAAGAGAATAACCTCTGGATTATTATCTGAACCACATGTAAATTGGCATAGGACAGACAAGAATAGAAAGATGAATGTGTGCCTCAAAGACTGGTATGGGAGAAGTGGGTCTGATTTGTGGGGCACTGGCATGGTATTGCAGAAAATGGATTTGGGGGGGTGCAATTTAGGGGCAACGGTCATGAGTAGGCATTGCTGTGGGGGGAAGGTTTTGATGTTCAGTCTTGAATAGGCATTACTTTGTGGCTTGGAGGTTTTGATTTTGAGCAAGTGCTACTGTGGGGCAAGGGCAGTTTAGGGGGTTGTTTGGTCTTGAACAGGGTGAATGGGGGGTTCAGTGATGAGCAGACATTGCTATCTGGGGTGGGGGAGTGGTTCAGTTTTGAGCAGGCATTGCTATTGGGGGGGGGGGTGGTTTTGAGGGGCTGAGGCTTAGTATTGAGTGTGTGTTTGTAGGTGGAGGGGGGTAGTCGGCAGAGGGGGCAGGTTGGTGGGTTTGAGCAGGCATTATCTGGCTGTCCAGAGGTAGAAGCAGAATCCTGAGCAGGGAGGCCTGCTCCTCTGCTACAGGAGAAAGCCCTGAAACTTCCATGACCCAAAGTCTACAGATGGCACCTGACCTTCCTGCTGATAAGCAGAAACCAGTGTGAAGGCTTTGTCTGTCCAGGGACACAATGTCACCTTCTACAAGAGTTGGCACTGCATGGATTTGGAGGGCAGCCATTCCTCGTGGCTTTTAAAATCACAGCCACCTTCAACATTTATGTAACTGGCTCCTTTCAGGGCTCCATGGGTAACCTTTGTGGTATCTTGCAAGGGCTCTTGCCTGTGTCTGTGGGAGTTTGCGCGTTCTCCCCATGGTTGCATGGGTTTTCTCCGGGTGCTCCGGTTTCCTCCCACATCCCAAAAATGTGCTCTTAGGCTGATTGGGTAACAAATCGTCCTTATATTGGTCTCTATATGTCATTAAGACGTCAGGATGGCTGCGCGGGCTCATTGGGCCGAAGGGCCTGTTTCCCGTGCTGTGTTGTTCTTTGTTCTTTGTTCTTTGTTGTTGGCTCCTCCACTCATAAATACATCCAGGAAGTGCTGGGAGTGATAGATTATCAGAGACAGGCTGAAATGTGGAGTTACACTTATATCAACCATGATCTTACTAATTGGAGGAATAGGGTTAAGAGCCAAGTGGTCTCCTCTCCTCAAGAGGTTCTGGTGCCCAGACCAATCTGGTGGAGCCTCGCAGTAAAATCTGTAGCTTATCATGGATTATGCTTTTTTGCTGCACCCTTCACAACCTGCTGCTCCAATCAAGGGGGGAACTGCCTGAAAAGGAGATGGAGGACTGACACATATCTTCTGAGGACAACACCAAAGTGGATGATGAAGAGGAGGCTCTGGGGGGAGATGATGCCAGCCATCAGGCAATGGAGATAACCACAAAGGGCAGAAGAGCTCTGGGACTGACTCACAGCTGTCTGATTCATGAATGACAATGGTTAGGGCCAATGATAGCACTCCATCATGCTTATTTTCTTCCACATGCAATACTTTGTCTCAGCTGGCACGGCCTTATTGATAAGTCTCACGTCATGGGGAGAACATGGTTGTCCATAATCCCCATGTTGCAGGAAAATGGTAATGAGGGCAGTGCATTGTTCCTTAAAGAGATACTGTAAATATTTGCCCTCTGTCTGGTTGAATGCAGCTCACTTACACTCAATGGCCAGGGTTGTATCAGGGTGATGTTGCATGGACAGTTTCATTTTTCCAGATCTAGGTTCCTCCTTTGCCCATGAGATTTTGTGTCACTGAAGGCAGATGCCCATTTTTCTTAAGAGTCTTAGCACTAGGTCATGATGTGATATTGGACATTAAAATGACTGGGCTGAGTGACAGTGATCCTGCACATTGTGGGGGATGTCTGTATCACCAGGGAGATAGAGCACTGCGTGCAATTTTGGTCCCCTTATTTGCGAAAGAATATATTGGCCTTGGAAGGAAGGTTCATCAGGTTGATATTGGAGATGAGGGGGTTGGCTTATGAGGAGAGATTGAGCAGATTGGGCCTGTAGTTGTTGGAATTTAGAAGGCTGAGGTGGATCTTAGAGAGACATACAAGACAACGAGGGGCTGGATAGGGTAGAAGTAGAGAGATTCTTCCTGCTTAGAAAGGAAACCAGGACTAGAGGGCACAGCCTCAAAATAAGGGGGGGTGGGTGGGGGGCGGTCAGTTTAGAACAGAGTTGAGGACGAACTTCTTCTCTCAGAGGGTATGATTCTTTGGAATTCTCTGCCCATTGAAATGGTGGAAACTACCTTGTTAAATATGTTTAAGTTACAGGTAGATAAATTTCTGATCGATAAGGGAATTACGGGTTATGGAGAGCAGGAGGGAAAGAAGAACTGATCCATTTCAGATCAGCCAAGATCTTATTGAATGGCAGGGCAGGCTTGAGGGGCTGGATGGCCTACTCTTGCTCCTATTTCTTAGTTCTTATGAGAAACAGACATGACTCATGCGTTCTGTCACTGTGAGGGAGCACCAACCAATGAAAATGCAACCTTGCAGAGAGCAGATGGTGGCATCTCTGGCAGGAGCAACTGGCTTGTCAGTGAAACATGGACTCAGTTGTCTCAATGACACTACAAGAAGACAGCAGGGAGCCATAGAGCTTGCAATAAATCAGATGGTTACTAATTTACACAAATGTTCACTATCTACAAATGCCTAACACTCGGCCCATGCTGTGCAACTAGATATTCTTAACCTTCCTAACATTGCTGGTATATCTTGATATTTCCCCAGGATCTAGAGCAGAGTGGAGGCATCCTGTTGTCTATGAGTCCTTGGCAGATATCCTCTGGAGAGCCAAAACCTGGAATGTCCCAGCCTGCTTTTGGGGCTGGAATTGATTCTGCCATACACAAGCATGTATGGCAGAGGGGGGAGTCAGATGGGCTGGATACTCCCAGAGGTCCCAGTCTATGCAAAAGCTTCCCCTCCTCCCTATGGATGCTCTAGCATCCCTGGTTTCCTCTTGGGATAGAGGGGCAACTGGAGTGAGGCTGAGAAACTGCGTGTACTCTCGAATTGACACTTTTAATTGCCCAAAAGTGCCTGCACCATAGAGTTCATGCCTTCCACCAGTGTGTCTGCCAATCTTGCAGTGTTGACTTGGCTGCCTCTGAGTGCTGACATGACATCATCAGACATAATGTTTGAGACTCCTTCATTTGGCCTTACGGTCTGAATAGCTGACATCCCTGATGCTCCTGACCTTGGATCTTCAGCATTGAGACTTCTGACTGGGCCTCAGCAGATTCCTGGCTTCCAACATTTTCCCATGTGCCAGTTCCCTGGGACATCTCTGCCTGCAGTGAGAGAGTGACGTGGTCACCAGATTGTAACCCTGTGGCCTCTCTCATACTATGTCAAAGATGTATGTCTCTGTGCTGCTGGAAGGTATGGGTGGAAGCTGTGATGCCTCTTCAATCTCAATGTCAGAATTTATCCTCTCTGGTCTCTGGGGTAGACTCCTTGGCAGTAGTTGTCTCTGCTCCTAATGCACCTGTAAAAGAAGATTAGACATTAGTACATGGCAGGGACGTAACGATGGATGAGGCAAAATGTTAGATTGGTGTGTTGGATAATGGTATTTTGGGTCCTCACTTGGGTTTTGGTGTCCATCTTACTTTTAACTCAGCAGTGATTATCTTCCTCCCTAGCTAGCTGGAGGATTTTCTCCTCATTTTAAATGAAGCCATCCCTCTGCCTTTCTGCAATCTCTCCTTTCTTAGCATGAAGGCAGATGAAGAGAGCCTAAGCATGTTGCATGCCAAGTTGGATGCTAAGAATGCTGAGTGGGAGCAGGGAAACACTGAGAAGCTGACCTGCAGGCAGATGATGATGTGTGTGGAAGAATGAATGGTGGGGTCTCTTGAGCTTGCAGTGACTGAGATCCCTGTAGATGTGTAACAGGTATGAGTGTGCAAGTGGAGAATGCTGGGAAGAGTGCCTCACCCTGGCAAAACCAAGGACAACGTTCATCCTATTGTGGCAAAGATGGCTTCCTCTGCTGGTGATTAGATGTGCTGCCATGGCCTTTCATGCAGAGTTGATGACCTTGTTTGAGGTTCTCCTCCCTGTTTGTAAGTACAGGATATGCCAATTCTCCTCAATGGAATCCAGCAGTCTATCAAGGGATGTCTCCATGAATCTTGGGATAGAGGTCTTTGCAGCCATTCTCATCGTAGCGCCATGAAGGTGTTGTTGGGTAGCACTGCAGAGGCCATTAAATGAAGCTCCCCATCGACTGAGGCTCTAAGCTCAAGACAAAGTGGTGAATCAAAGTCTGCCCACCATGGCAATTGGCATGAAATTCATTGAAAATTCTTTTTTCAAAGTGTTTAAAAATACTGCACAAAAACACACCACTGCCACCAATGGACTAGCCATTGTTTTTCCCAACTAAAACGGCAGTTTGGCAAAAAAAGTAAATCTCCCCCATTATCATTGAATAACACAATTAGATCTCATTAATTAGGGTTAAGTGAAATTTCAGAAGTATAGGGTGCTAGGAAAATGTGGGGAGATGTCTCTGTTAATTATTGATAGTATTAGCACAATAGAGAGGGATGACCTAAGTTCAGGAAACCAAGGATATAGAAGCAGTTTATATAGTGATGCAAAATGTTAAAGGCAAGAAGTCATTTGTGGGAATGATGTACAGGTCCCTTAATTGTAACAAACAATAGGGTAAAGAATAAGAGAAGAAATAGTGAGAGCTTGACAGAAAGGTATAGTGATAATAATGAAGGATTTTAATGTACATATAGGCTGAAAAAATCAAATGTGCAAAGATAGATTTGATAAGGAACTCATAAAATGGGTTTGAGATTTTTTTTCTTCGGACAGTGTATTCTGAAGCCAAGTAGAGAGCTGACTATACTAGCCTTGTTATTGTGCAATGAGATAGGATTAATTAATGATCTGATATTGAAGGCACCCTTAGGTAGCTATGATCATAATATACTTGAATTTTACATTCCATTTGAGGGAGAGAAGAGTGGAACTAAGGCTAGTATTTTTAAATTTAAATAAGGACAATTATAAGGGCATGAAAGCAGAGTTAGTTAAAATGAACTTGAAAATTATATTGAGGCATGGGTCAATAAAAAAGCAATGGAGAAATTTAAAGAGATGCTTCAGTATGTCCAAAATAGATACATTTAACAAAGAAAAATATCCATTATTGTGCCCATTGTGATACAGGTAATAACTTCAAAAGATTATTACAAAGGTACTCAACTGCTCTTACATACAATGCCTGTAGCCACATGGGAGTAACTTCTGGCATTCTCCCCCAAAATCACACAACTCTATTGGTGCACAGATCATATCCCATAGAATGCCAACAGTACAGAAGGAAGCCCTTTGGCCCATCGAGCCTGCACCAAAAACAATCCCATCCAGCCTCCATCCCTGTAACCCCACATATTTACCCCGCTGATCCCTTATACTAAGGAGCAATTTAGTATGCCCAATCAACCTAACCAGCACATCTTTGGAGTATGGGAGGAAACCAGAACACCAGAAGGAAACCCATGCAGACATGGGGAGAATGTGCTTACTCCACACAGTGACCTGAGGCTGGAATTGAACCTAGGTCTTTGGTGCTATGAAAGGATGCATATTCTACAGGGAGGACCCACACTAAAAAGGGGATGACCATGAAGTCATTGTCGATGATCATAAAAACCCATCTAGTTCATTAATGCCTTTTAGAGTAGGAAATCTGTCATCTTTACTCATGTGACTCCAGGCCCATCACAATATTGTTGACTTTAGACCCTCCTAGCAAGCCATTCATCAGCATCAAGCCATTAAAACTTGAAGGACTACCTCGCATCAAACAAGGCACTGTGAATGGAAAATTGAACCCAAAAAGTCCTCCTCACAAACACTGGGAATTTTGCCAAAATTGGGAGAGCTGCCACACTGACTAGGCAAGCAACAACCTGACATAGTCATACTCATGGAATCATATCTTACAGATAATGTCTCAGATACCAACATCACCATTCAGTAGAGATGACAGCACAATGGTGTACAGTTAGGAGGTAGTTGCCCTGGGAGCCTCAACATCAACTCTGGATGCCAGGAAGTCTAATCAGGTTAAACATGAGTGTAGAAGCCCATGTATCATCATTACTCCTCCATGTTGAGCACACTTGGAGGAAGTAGGTGGCTAGATTGCAAAATTTACTCTGGGTAGAAATCTTCAATCTCCCTCACCAGGAGAGGCTCGGTAGCTCTACTATTAACTGAGTTTGTTTAGTCCTAATGGACATAGTTGTGACAGATGTGAGGCAAAAACATACTTGGCCTCTTCCTGCCACAGATGCTAAACAGGATAGATTTCAAACAGATCTAGCAGCTCAAAACTGGATATCTAAGAGTAGCAGTTGGCCATCAACAGCAGCGGAATTGTACTCCAGTGCAATCTGCAACCTCATGATCGGGCATATCCACCACTCAACCACTACTATCAAGCCAGGAGATCAAACAAAGAACAAAGAATAAAACAGCACAGGAAAAGGCCCTTCGGTCCTCTAAGCCTGCACCAAATCATGTGTTCCTACTGAGACCATCCGTTTGTATCCCTCTATTCCTGGTCTGTTCATATGGCTATTTAGATAAGTCTTAAATGATCCTAGCGTACCTGTCTCAATCATCTTGCTTGGTAGTGCATTCCAGGCCCCCACCATCCTCTGTGTAAAATAGTTCCTTTGCATATCTGTATTGAACCTTGCCCTCCCTTATCTTGAACTTGTGACCTCTTGTATTTGTCATTTTTGACTGGGGAAAAATCTTCCAACTGTTCACTCTATGCCCTTCTAAATTTCTATTGCTGCTCAACCTCCATCTTTCCAGGGAGAACAACCTTAGTTTACTCAATCTCACCTGATAGCTGAGACCCTCCATACTAGGCAACAGCTTGATAAACTTTTTTTTGCACTCTCTCCAAAGCCTCCACGTCCTACTAGTAATATGGCAACCAGAACTGGACGCAGAGTTCCAAATGTGACCTAACAAATGTTCTATATAACTGCGACATAAAATGCCAACTTTTATTTTCTATGCCCTGTCCAATAAAGACAAGCATGCAATATGCTTTCTTCACTACCTTTTGCACCTGTGTTACTACTTTTAAGGATCTGTGGACTTGTACACCCAGATCTCTCTGTGTGTCTATACTCTTGATGGTTCTGCCATTTATTGTATAGCTCTCCTCCTACATCTGATTTACCAAAATGCATCACTTCACGTTTATCTGAATTAAATTCCATCTGCCATTTCTCTGCCCAATTTTCCAGCCTATCTATATCCTGCTGTAATCTCTGACAATGCTCATCACTCTCCGCAACTCCAGCAATCTTTGAGTCATCTGCAAACTTACTAATCAGACCAGTTACATCTTCTTCCAAATCATTTATGTATATATATCACAAACAGCAGAGACCCCAGTATAGAGCCCTGTGAACCACCATGAGTCACAAACCTTCAATCAGAAAAGGAACTCACCACTGCTATTCTCTGTCTTCTATGGCCAAGCCAGTTCTGAATCCATCTAGCTAGTTCACTTTGATTCCATGTGATTTAATCTTTCGCACTAGCCTACCTGTCAATTTTCCTATAATAGGATTGGTCTGATAATGTCAACACCATCAAAGTTTTAGGTCCCTGGTAGCTGAGTGCTTGTTTTAAATTGATTGGGCAAAATAAAAAGAAATAGATCGCCTTGTCAAGACTACTGCCTGACTTTGATACAGAGTCCAAGCTAAAACATTTGCATTTTAAGCCTCCAAGCAATGAAAGAAAACACTGCAATGTTTCCTCCCCACTACCATTTTTAAATCTTTACCAACAAATTCTAATTTCACAACACTAGGACCCTAAAATTAATTAGGAATCCATAGCCACAAATCCCAAGAGTGGGAGCAATGAATGCAACAATAAAGGACAAACAGTCGTAAAGTACAAATTGTCTTTAATTGGTGCCATTATAATAGATGCATTTAAGAAATTAAAAAAGATCAAAATTTGCATTAAAAATTCATATACAAAATAGAGAATCTAACAAGTAAATTGTATATTACAGTCCCAAGAGGCTAATGGATGAAGCATTAATCCTGGTACCACGCCTGTACCAGAAGGGTAAGATCCAGGTAACTAAGCTGTACACTTATCCCACCTGATATTAGCTGTATATTTGGCACAAATAAGCTACAGTGTGAATCAGCTCTACCCAAACATTGCAAACTTTAATATGAATCAGGAGTAGATTAGTCGGCCCCTGAATGTTCTGACATGTAGCAAGATTGTGGCTGATCAAGTTAATGTCAAATAATCAAAACGCAAAATAAAGCAGCCAGATACCCAGTGAATTGAGATATTGAGTCAGGACTCGTTGCATTTTGAAAGCTCTTTTATTCTGTTTGTTATTTCAATATCTCTGATCACATCCACATAAATGTGCTACTTAACTGAGTGTTGGACCTATTGGACTTGAAACAAAGGTTGCCATAATTAGAAAGCATTGGATCCACAGACAGGAAAGATTTAATAAATATTCCATCTCGATACTTCTAACATACAATGCCAGTCATTGAACTGCTCATGGCCTGAGTTCTGCAATGCACTGTACAGCTCCACTTGCCAATTCCACTTCAGTACTCAATTCTAGAAGCTACCACTATGGTGGAAATTAGGTGGGGGTCAGGATTCATCTTTATGGCGAAAGGAAAATCTGATCCAAGATCTGGCATCAAGTAGCATGTGGGCAGCAAGTAGGTAGCAAAAGAGTCCAGATATATCAGACTCTCCAAATTGTATTCAGTAGCCATAGTTCACATTGATCCAATGAAATACAGGGATATAGTCCTGTAGCCAGAATTTAGAGAGCTTGAGAGAAAATTAGCAAGCAGGACCTTATAAGTAGTAATCTCTTCAGTGACACACAAGCATGTACTGGAGTAGAAGGATGTGAAGATGAATGTGTGGTTGGCAAGATGGTTCATGAGGGAAGGATACATTCTTGAGACATTTATAGGTGGAATTTTGAGCCCATGTTAGCTGACATGGAAAACAATATTCTTGCTGGTGAGATCTCATTTTCTGATTTTCCTCATCCCTTGCTGACAATCTAACAGGGGAATTATCATTTCAATAAACTTGGATACAATTGAAGAGCTTCCCAACCATATGATTTCCCCTTCTTCCCTCTTACTGGATATTCATACAGCATTTACAACAGGTTTAGTTGAGGGGAAACTGTCAGTGATTCCAAGGTAAATATAGCCTCCTGGGGTGGAGGGGCAGTTCCCCTTTGCATAAGTGGGCACTGTCTCCTGGGGGCCACCCTGCACCAGGGTGCAATGTTTGTGTAGAGTGGGGCGGTGGTGTCACCCCAATGTTGATGTTGTTTGGGGCTGGAGGGAAAAGAGAATGGGGTTAATCACAGATTGGATGATGGCATCCTGACCTCTAGGTACCTGTGTTGCCAACTCTGAAGGTCTGATAGTGACAGCGTATTTTGCATACAAGTGCAATCAAATCTTGAGAACACACAACTGGAAAGTTACTGGATTTTGCACCTCAGCATTCAAAAATGGGGATGTTCCACTATATAAGTAAATGCAAAGTGTATGGTCAGTGAGGTACAGAATGCCATGTGGAAAACTTTGTTGGTATAATAGACTTGACTCAAGGAATGATGAGACTAGCTGCTAATATTCCTGGGTGCAAATTGTTCAGGAATGATTGGAAAAAGAGAATACAGTAGTGTTGGAGGAAGAAGTCTAGAATGAAGACAGAATATTTGACTACAACAAAAGGAATAAAAAGTAGACCAAGTGAGTGACCATAAGGTTTAGGATAAGAGCAATGAACAATGCAGAATAAGAATAATTAACAGGAGGAACCCAAACTTTAGTGGGGCAAGAATGAATCTGAGGACAAAGGTTAGCAAGAAAAACAGCTGGACAATAAGCTACCTTTGAAAGAATAGTTCAGGCAGGTATATTCCTACAAGACAAACTAATCCAGAATGCTTGATGATAAAGGAGATAGAATTGCTTATGATTGGTGTTAGATAGAAAATGCAATTGAGAACCAGTTTAGGGGAGGTGAAAAAGCAGATGAGAAGCAAAGAGGGGGCATGAAGAAAGGCTGGCAACTAAACAGAAATACCAAATTTTTGTTGGCATACAAGTAGTTAAAAAAGATTGCAAAAGGAAGAATAGGGCTGATTTGGGACTAAAGATATTTGCATAGATGCAGAGCGTATGTCTAAGATATTAAAATAATACTTTGCTTCTGATGAACATAGATAAGATTCTGCTCAGCACATGGTGAAAGAAGAGGAAATTCAGTCATTAGAATGATTTAATATTTATAAAGTAGTACTGGATAGGTGGTCTGTACTTTAACTTAAATAATAGACTGGGACTGAATGAGATACA
Source organism: Sphyrna mokarran (assembly GCA_024679065.1). Classification (NCBI taxonomy): domain Eukaryota; kingdom Metazoa; phylum Chordata; class Chondrichthyes; order Carcharhiniformes; family Carcharhinidae; genus Sphyrna; species Sphyrna mokarran. Next base: position 89,845,482 of record JAGIQG010000009.1, read on the forward strand.
TACTGAGGGAAGAGAAATTGCAGAGGTATTGGTCATGATTTTTCATTGACTCAGGGATGGTGACTAGAGGTCAGCCAGTCCTCTGGGACTGATGAGATAGAAATTGCTGGGGCTAAATTAATTGTGACAAGAACAAATGTGATTAAAGAGAGCCAGCATGGATTTCTTAAGAGAAAACTGTGTTTAACTAACTAGAGTTTTGAAGTTGCAACAGAAAGGATTGATGAACAGACATGAGAGAAGTTAGTCCATGAAGTAAAAGGAATAGTAGCAACACGGATATGAAATTGGCTGAGTGACGGGAAGCAGAGTGATGGTTAAATAGATGCTTTTTGGACAAGAGGGAGGTTTGTAGTGGAGTTTCCCAGGGGTTGGTATTGGGACCCTTGCTTTTCCTCAGCAGTGATGGAAAATTTTGCCTGAATTAAGTACCAGCATCTGAGTTGAAATGTGCATATGTCATTAGAGCTAACAGGATAGGTGGAGAAAGCAGTTAATGAACAGGTTATTCTAGACTTTAAGAAGATTATTTTACTATCTGATGGTGTGGGAGATGGTGAGGAATTTATCTTGACAAATAATATTTCTATCAAGGCATTCAGAACTAGAATTGCCAGGTACAGTACAGATTAGATTGTGTCTAGAAACTAGATTGAGACTGCTCCAAATCCATTTCATGTGACATGTTTATGCTGATCAAGATATAACTTTCATCTCATCACTGGCGAAAATCGACTCTCACCAACTTTTACGCATGCATGATAGAAAGCATTTTTCTGGTTGTATCGTAGCTTGGTCTGCTCAAGAAATTACAAAAGGTCATTGATGTAGCCTAGTACATCAAGCAAACCAACTTCCCATCCATTGACTCTGTCTACACTTCCTGCTGCCTCGGCAAAGCAGCCAGAATAATTAAGAACACTCCGCACCCTGGATATTCTCTCTTCCACCTCCTTTCATCAGCGAAAGGGACAGAAGTTAGGCGACATGTACTAACTGGCTCAAGAACCCCCAGCTTCTTCCTTGCTGCTGTCAGACTTTTGAATGGACCTACCTCACATTAAATTGACCTTTCCCTACACTCTAACTATGACTAACACTGCATTCTGCATTCTTTTCCTTTATGAATGGTATGCTTTGTCTCTATAGCATGCAAGAAACAATACTTTTCACTGTCTACTAATACATGTGACAATAATAAATCAAAATCTGTTTTTTTACCACTGTTCCATCAACATTAATGTATAAATATAATGAGAGCTTTGGATATTCATACCCAAACCTAATAAGTCTACGATCTAACCTGTCATACACTGGATTGAAATGTGCATATGTCATTAGTTGTAGTGGTAAAGTCCTCCCTTAGAATCACAATTGTTACAGCACAGAGCTATACGGTCATGCTTGCATCAGATCTGAGCATGTCAATCTCCTGCTTCCTTCCTGGAACTTACTGGGATACTTACATGGCCATGATTGCTAAATTAGTAGAGGTTTAAGAGTAGAAGAACAAGACCAGTATGAAAACAGGAGTGCCCACAATAGTCTTTTGGGTGAACTCAGCACTGCAATCTTCTGGCCCTCGTCAATTTTTTTGACAGTGAGGTGCTTTGTGCTGTGTGTGGGAGGAGGGGGAATCCTTCCAACGAGTTCCTTGACAGGCCCTTGACATGCATGCCCCTTCCCACCCCCTTCATGACCCTCACCCTTCCGGGGCATGCTACCCCTACACAAGCCTCCTATCATTGTGTACACTGCCATGCCCTAATCTTGTTTCAGTGATCTCCAATGCCCCTGGCATCTGGTCACAAGCAGAAATGTCCTTGTTGCCATGGGGCCACTGTGGGATGGGGTGCAGCTGTGAAAAAACAGCTATACTGTACTCGATAGCTACATTAAAATGTAGTTAATTCTATATTAATAGATTTTACATTCTGGGCATGAAGCTGCACTTACTGGCAACAAAGAGTTGGGAAGATATCAGATTTTTGGTCTCACACTTATCTTCTTGGCTTGCCACACCAGTTGGCTGGTATGGCAAATTGATAAGATCACATCCCACATGCGAAAAGCTGTATAATGTGGCTGTGGAATGATCTAATATTAGTGCCCAGTTAAGATGAAAATTTTGAGGACCAACTGTTACACAGAATGTATTGAAAACTTGTCCAATGATCCTTGCTCAATTTAGGTAGGCCCTTGGGTTAAGGGATGACTTTCTTCCATTCCAGTTGAGTTAAGAGATGAATGCATAGTCCAATGCATAGTCTGCAGGGCAGATGGTACTTGAAGGGTTGAGTAAGGTGGCTATTTGGTGGTTTGTGACACCAATTGCACCTCATTCTCCTGAGGTCTCACACTCAGTTTTTCCTTGATGAGCCTTCTGTATCTTCCTTGACCAAGCCAGGGATGCCCACTGACCTCAGGGAATTTATCACGGCAGAGTTCAGGTTAGAGCAATTCTTTTGGGATTCTGGTCTCAGGCACATGATCATGTCTTGTCCAACATCACTGGTTGTTGGGCCAGTTAGTTTGGAAGAAGACATTGGAGGCTGTTACCAAGGTAGTGCAGGTACTTTCCTGTGAAGTTCCTGCTGCAGGTCATCCAAAATCTCTGAAGGATAGAGGAGTACAGGAATCACACTGTTGCTTGGTAAACTATGACCTTAATTTCATGTTTGAGATCTTGGTCCTCAAACTTTTTTCAGTCAGCTAAAAGCTGAGCTGACACATAGGTGACAAAATTCACCATTGTCTCCAATGTTTGCCTTAGTCAACTAGAGGCTCCTATGGCATGAAAGATGGTCCACATTTTCCAGGATCACCAATGGGAGTACCAGACGTAGTACAATGGTTAGAACTGCTGCCTCAGCACCAGGGTCCCAGGTTTGATTCCCATTTTGGTCACTGTATGTGTGGGTTTTCTCCGGGTGTTCCGGTTTCCTTCCACAGTCCAAAGATGTGCAGGTTAGGTGCATTGGACATGCTAAATTCTTCCTCAGTGTACCTGAACAGGCATCGGAGTTTGACAACTAGGGGATTATCACAGTAACTTCATTGCAATGTTAATGTAAGCCTACTTGTGACTAACAAAACCTATTTTTGATCAGGTTAGGCAGACTTGCAGTAGTCATAACTTCCCCATGTTCTCAGTCTCAGTTGTAAGTGATTAGAGATTTGGGAGGGGGGGAGTGGCGTGCGCAGTGGTGGTGGAAGAAAAGAAGGGGAGCCAGAGTTGGCAGGTTTTAACTGCTTTTCACTGTTACCCAGAATTCTCCCAGCAAAATGCACAAGCTTGCTGTTTGTGGCATTTAAGTGTTTTTTTTTGTCCATGCACAATCCAACATCTCAATGCTATATCTAATTTAGGGTTCCATTCCCTGAATGGAACTTCACTGCCTGCTTTTCATCATTTCTGATTTACTGAAATTCTGACAAACTTCTAACAGTTACTGGATTGCAACTTCACTATCTTATAAGAAGAATATAGGCAATGTTCCTCTGGTGCAGGTCCATGAATAAAGTCCATTACATATCCCATTAACGTTGAACGACAATCTGATAATGTGCTAATGTGCAGAACATTAATTCTCTAAAAGTTCAAGTCCCAGTTACACTGCTGTTGTCTTGAGCTCAACATTTATTTTACATTCACCAAGACCCAAACCAGCACTAGCTGTTCTTCATGCAAGTATTTTTACTCACTATTGTTAACATATCAAACTTGTTCCCAGCCAACAGCTTTGAAGTTTTGTACAGTGCATACAAACAGTCTGCCTAGCATCAGCCTCAGACAATCGTTAAAGGATTGATGCTACCTATCTTATGGAGACAGGGGCAGGATCTTACTTTTAGCATTTCTCAACTTCATAATCACTCCAGCCAGCAGGATGATCAGTCCAATTCCAAACCCCACAGCTCCAACAATGATCTTGGGTTTCTCTGATTCACTTGCGTTCCTTACTTCTGTACAAGTGAAATATCCAAGCGTTAAAGCAGCACTGGGTGTTCTATTGAAATATTGAACCTGGAAGATATTGTTCTAACAATGTCATTAACACTGGAAGGAAGATGAAAGATGAAATGACATCCAAGAGATTGCAGACTGTTCTGAAGCACAAAAATCAATGAACTTGCATGAGTTTATAGAAGAAGGGAAAAACTGGGAATAGGAATGAGAGATACTGACTTACTGCTGGAAGTCCTTACTTTGCTCCAACTGAATTCTAGTAAGGTACGAAGTCCATATGAACTGTATAAATATGATAATTTTCTTCACAAGTGATGATTACACTGGTTCCTGTAAAATGAGATTCAAGTGCTGTACTGCAGAATTCCCAGGAGAAAGCTGAAGTAATTCAGATACCCATAGTGGTTTACAATACTATCCTAACCTAATAAACTGCACAATGTTGGGCTTGGGAGGGGTTCATATCAGTTTGCTGAAGTCACTGCGGTGACAGACAGATCACGGAAAGAAGTCATAAGAATTCAAAGTAACATTAAAAAGATTGGGGTCCGGAAGGGGAGTGGGGTTAAAAAAAAGGGAAATGACGGTGGCTGGAGAAGAATGAAAGGGGAGAATATTAGCAACTCAGCTAACACTGCACAGATACTGCTGAGCATCATCTTTTGTCCTTCAGTTTGAATCCTGTTTAGCCAGGGGCGAAAATAAAGGATGTGAAGAAACTGGAAAGATTGCAGGAAGGGCAGTTACTGTGGTATACATGGAGTCAAATGAAATAGCAAGGGGCCAAATTAGGCAAAAGGAATTTAGATAGCATCTTTGGATGACTCTACATTTATGGTGCAGGTTAGGGAAGACAAAAGTTACCATAGCTAAACTACCATTTCATGGGCTGAGGCACCAGTTCTGGGAAAGAGGAGACCTTCCACAAAGATGGTCTACAGTTGACTAGAAATGAATATCAAAAATCCAGCAAGATCATGGCCCACTGATTGTGGCCTTAACTCTACTTTCCTGCCTGAGCCTCAGATCAAAGGTTAATCATGAATATATTCAGTAAACCAGTCTCCAGTGCCTGGCCTGGACTCAGGGATTGCAGATTGATCTATGCCAGGAGAATCAGCTTCTTTGCACCAATTGCAGCAGCCTGACAGACCAAAGGTGAGAGGGCATGTGGCCTTCACAGGGTCTTTTATGGGCTCCATATTCTTAATCCTGATAGATATGCACTCAAAACGATTGGAGGTACATCGCACGAGCTCTACCACTTTGCATGCCATGATCAGGAAGCTAAGACAGAGCTTCTGGACTCATGGCTTCCAGAAGTCTTGGTGTCCAACAGGGACACTCCCTTCACCAGTACAGAGTTTCAAAACTTCATGGCTTTCTATTGGCATCAAACATTCTAAGATGGCACTTTACCACCCATCCTTAAATAGACCGGCAGAACAGGTAGAGCAAACTTTTAAAAACTGGCATGAAGAAACAGCCTGCACCACCTATAAAGACAAAACTGGTGCATTTCTTATTGGATTGTAGAATCACCCTACACGCCATAGAACATCTCCTAATGGAGAGTTAGCTTGGTATGGTTAAGCCTGATGTTTCCAGACCTGGTGGGGAGGGTGGAATGTAAAAGGAAATCCAGAAAATAAATTATGAAGCTGCAAAAACAGACAGGAACTTTGGGGGTGATCCAGACTGGGTCCCAGAGATCATAACAGAAAGGACGGGACAAGGTCATGAAAAATGTCTAGACCATCTGAGAAGCAGGGAGTTCACCCTGGAACAGGCTTTGTTACCAACTGCTGCTGACAGTTCAGGACTTCAGTTTGAGGCTAACCCAGAGTCTGCTGTTCCAGACAGCAACGAAACAGACTCACAGACGGGAGGTGAGAAAGCCAGTGTCCCAAGTCTGAAGAAGGACTCACGGAGCTGACACTTTGGCATTCCCTCAAAAATGAAAGTCCCTGGTTAGGTTCAGCATCATCTCTGGTTATTTTTAAACCAGTTGCCAAAGGAAGAAAATAACCCCCTTTCAATGGGGCTACTGTTGGAGTTGTGGACCTGTGTGGGTGGGGTGTTAAAGTGGCCACAGAGGACATGGGGCATCATTAACAAATCTCCCTGGAATACAAGTTTCCTTATTCAGTGAGTGGGGGTTGGCCAAAGAGAGGGATAAGCAGTGGGAATTTAAAACCCGCTTGGACCAGTGATAATGTAGGTAAACAGCCTCGGTTTGTTATAAAGCATGGTTGTGGCTTTTTCTTGGTTTTAATAAAGTAGTACAGTACCAGAGGACTGGCATTTGTGAGGTTATTGCTTTTTTGTTCTAAAGAAGAGTTGAAAGACTCAGAGTGTTTTACTTTCTCTCTGTATGGATGCTGCTAGACTTTGTGAACTTTTCCATTGTTCTGAGTTTTTGTTTCAGATTACAACATCAACAGTATTTTGTTTTTATTTATCAATGGTTGCTGCCAATGGTGCACATGGGCAGTCCCAGAAGTGAGACCTGTAAGCCCATCTCTAACATGTCTATTCAGATCCTGTCCATTGCCCAGTCTTCTTCCCCCTCCTCCTTATGTGGTCACTCTCGCCGTCCCCTTCAACATCCTCCTCATCCCGGAAGTGGCACTCCTCCACCTCCTCCAGGTCCAGCTGGTCTCCCTTCTGTAGTGCCATGTTGGGGAAGGCACAGCAGATTACAATGATGCGGGACCCTCTGTGGACTTTATTGTAGGGCACCTCCTGACCGGTGCAGGTACCAGAACCACATCTTCAGCAGACCAATCACATGTTTAACAGCGTCATTATAATGAGTCTCTGCTGGTGTTTGTGGTCTCTGCACTAATGTCATCAACCAGTGATGTCCCCAAGGAGCCATCCCTCCAGCTGCTGCTCTCCCTCAAAGATGGCTGGGATCTGGAAGCGTCAAGATGGAGCAGTCAAGGATGTTTCCTGGGAAACAGGCACATATTTACATGAGTGCATGGTGTGGCCACAGACAAGCTGCACATTGAGAGAGTGGAATCCCTTGTGGTTCATGAATGGTGCCACATTGCACCATGGAGTGCACAGGGCCATGCGGGTACAGTCAATCAGACCTGGTATTTGGGTCAAGCCTGCTAAGATGGCAAAGTCCATTGCCCTGGCACCTTGGCTTGCCTGGTCCTGGCCCAAATTAATATACATGTGAGTTGTTGTAAGTAGAGCTGATATGAGATGAGAGGGAGTTCCCGGAGACACTGCTTGAGAATGACATGTTAAGATATTAAAATGAGCTTTCTGTGGTATCGCGGTGTGTTTCTCCCCCAGCGAAAGGGCTGGAAGATCAGAATTCAGAAACTCGCCATTGCAAATCGTGCTTTCCAGATTTTAAGCGTTCATCACTATTCCCGCAGATGGAAAATGCAAGCTTAAAATCACTTCCTATGTTAGTATGATACAAAGTAATACTGTCAATATGTGGATAAATGTGTGCACCAGAAATTCAGATTTAATAGATAAAATAGAGATTAAGGAAGATCCCGGTTGTAAAGAGATCCTCCTGTCTTGTTCCTGATGGCCTCTATTGGGTGACTGAAAACTGTTGCAGCTTGAACACTGGATATGTTAATGTTATAACATTAGAATGTTATTTAAAGAGAAGAGGCAGTGGGTGACACGGTGACACAGTGGTTAGCACTGCTGCCTCACTGTGCTGAGGATCCCGGATTCAATTCCGGCCTTGGGTCACTGTCTGTGTTGAGTTTGCACGTTCTCTCTGTGTCTGTGTGAGTTTCCTCCATATGCTGTGGTTTCCTTCCACAGTCCAAAGATGTGTGGGTTAGATGGATTGGCCATGCTAAATTGAGCCTCGTGTCAGGAAGACAGACAGGGTAAATATGTAGGATTATGGGAATAGAGCCTGTTGTTTGTGCAGGCTCAATGGGCCGAATGCCTCTTTCTGCACCATAGAGATTCCATGGGATTTGGTTGGTGTCCTGATAGTTCTCAAAATTTACCAAGATGTTGCCAGATATGGAGGGCAGGTCTTATGAGGAGAGGCTGAGGGATTTGAGGTTGTTTTCATTAGAAAGAAGGTGGCTAAGAGGAGACCTTATTGAGACATACAAGATGATTAGAGGTTTAGATAGGGTGGACAGTGATAGCCTTTTTCCTAGGATGGAGAAAGCTAGCACGAGGGGACATAGCTTTAAATTAAGGGGTGGTGGTTTTAGGACAGATGTCAGAGGTAGTTTCTTTACCCAGAGGGTGGTAAGGGTATGGAATGCCCTGCCTGCGGCAGTTGTAGATGCGCCAAGTTTGGTGGCGTTTAAGAGGTTAGTAGATAAGTTTATGGACGAAAAGGGAATGGTTTAGTTTGGAGGGTCATTGCTTTTTCCTAATTGGTCGGCGCAACATCGAAGGTCGAAGGGCCTGTTCTGCGCTGTAATGTTCTATATTCTATGTTCTAAAATTTATGATGAAGACTTTCACTTTGTCAATTATGACAAAATGGAAGTCATAATTGCAAAAACTGCACTGACCTCCTCAGAAGACAAACACAGGACATGGCGGATAGAATACCCTTCATCATCCAGTACTTTCCCAGAGCGGAGAAGTAACAACATCCTCTCCTGAGCTTTCATTGATGAAGACAAACATCTCGCCAAGGCCATCCCCACAGCCCCATTTCTTGCCTTCAAACAATTGCACAACCTCAAACAGACCATTGTTCGCAGCAAACTACCCAGCTTTCAGGAGAACATTGACCACAACACCACACAACCCTGCCACAGCAACGTCTGCATGACATGCCGGATCATCACCTCACGTAAGAACACCATCCACCAGGTACATGGTAATACACTTCTAACTTGACCAACCTACCTGATATGCTGCAGGAAAGAATGTCCCAAGGCATGATACATTGGGGAGACCATGCAGGAGCTACGACAACAGACGAATGAACATCATTCGACAATCACCAGGCAAGACTGTTCCCTTCCTGTTGGCAAACACTTCAGCAGTCATGGGCATTCGGCCTAGGATCTTCAGGTAAGCATTCTTCAAGGTGGCCTTCACGACACACGACAATGCAAAGTCGCTGAGCAGAGACTAATAGCCAAGTTCTGCATACATGAGGAGGCCTCAACTGGGATCTTGGGTTCATGTCACACTATCGGTAAATCCCACGGCTTGCCTGGACTTGCAAAATCTCACTAAGTGTCCTATCTGGAGGCTATACACATCTCTTTAACCTGTGCTTAACCCTGTCTCCACTCACATTGTCTGTACCTTAATAACTGATTACCTGTAAAGACTTGCATTCCAACCATTATTTTGTAAATTGAGTTAGTGCTTTTATGTGTCCTGTTTGTGAACAGAACTCCCACTCACCTGATGAAGGAACAGCGTTCTGAAAGCTAGTGGCTTGTGCTATCAAATAAACCTGTTGGGCTTTAACCTGATGTCGTGAGACTCCTTACCACATTATTATCAATAGGGTTCCTGAACTAAAACTCAGAGTCTGGATGAGACACATCTCAGGGTTTATAAGGGAAACAATTGCATAAATTATGGCACATATCTTTCAGAAATGATTGAATTGGAGACAGGAGATGTTACTCATCCTTTTAAGTAAGACAGGAACATTGAAATTTAATCTAGAGACCAGCCTAGTGAACATCCTTCTGCTAATGTTATGGAAACCTGAAAGATAAAATCAAGGAAGTCTTCGATAGAAAAGGCAAAATGAAAGGTAGGCGATATGGGTTCTCCCTGTGTCAGAATATTGTGTGTTCATATCCCACTCCAGAACTTGAGCCCAAAAACCGAGGCTAATATTCTAGCACAGTACTGAGTGTGTACTGCACAACCAAAGTTTTAAAGTTTAATTATTAATGCCATAAGTAGCTTACATTAACACTGCAATGAAGTTGCTGTGAAAATCCCCTAGTCACCATATTGCGGTGCCCATTCGGGTACAGAATTTGGACAAGATGGTCCCTTTCAGGCGAATAAAGACAATCCCATGATACTGTTTTGAAGAAGGACAAGAGAGTTCTCTGCACTGTTCTGGACCATGTTTATCCCTCAATCAACCTCACAAAATGAGGTTATTATCACGTTGACTGCTGCATCACAAGAAAGGCCGCTATTCAAAATACTTAATTGACTGTAAAGCACTTTGTGATGTCTGGTTGTGAAAGGTATAATGTAAAGACAAGCTTTTCCTCTTTTTTCATGAAGGGGAAGGCTTTTCAATCGCATTTGTTGATTTTTGTTGAGGGTATCACAAAAGAGCCATGGTAATGAGATAGTGGATGCTGTAAATTTGGATCTCAGCCAGAAGAGGCTGTTACTGTAAAAGAGAAAATGGAGTAGGCCATACAATCCCTTGAGCCTTTTCTGCTATTCAACTGGATCATATCTGACCTTCTACCTCAGCACCATTTTCCCACACTACCCCTGTATCTCTTGATATCTTTGCAATCCAGAAACCTGTCAATCTCAGTTTTGAATATACTCAATGACTTAACTTTCACAATCCTCAGGGGTAGGGAATTGCAAATCAACCTCTGAGTGAAGAAATTCCTCCTCATCTCAGGATTAACCTTTTATGCCTCATTCCCTGGTTCTACACTCCCCAGCAAGCTGAAATATCCTTTTGCATCTACATTGTTCAACCCTGTAAGAATTTTGCATGCTTCAATGAGATCACCTCTCATTCTTCCAAACTTTGGAGAATATAGACTTAATTTACTCAATCTCACCTCATAGGACAGTCTCGCCATCCTAGAAACCAGTCTGGTGAACCTACATTGCACATCCTCTATGGCCAATATATCTATCCTCAGGTAAGGAAGCTAAGGCTGTGCACAGTACAGATGTGGTCTCATCAATGTTCTATACAATTGCAAACCTGTGAACAAGGAACAGGAGTTGGCCATTTAAGCTCCTTGAGCCTGCTCGTGCCATTTATTACGATCTGATAGGAATCTCAACTCTGCATCCCACCTACCCCGATAATCTGCCATTGCCTTATTCACCAAGAATATATTCACCTATGTTTTAAAAATATTTAAAGATTCTGCTTCCACCACCTTTATAGGTAAAGAGTTCCAAATATTCATGATGCTCTGAGAGAAAGAAATTTGACTCAGGTCTATTTTAACCATATTCATAGACAATCCCTTATTTTTAAACAATGATTCATAATTCTGGATTATCTAACAACAGGAAATATCCTCTTATCATTTATCCCTCAGGATCTTATATGTTTGAATCAATTCACCCCTTACTCTTCTCAATTCCAGTGAATATAAACCCAGCAAATCCAATCTTTCATCATAAGAGCATTTGTCTTTTTCAAGTATTATTCTGGTGAGACTTCTTTGAACAGTTTCTAATATATTTACATTCTTCCTTAAATAAGGTGACCAATTCTGTACACAATACTCTAAATGTAGTCACACCAATGCCCTGTAGAACTGAAGCATAATCTCCTTACTTTTGTGATCAATTCCCTTAACAATGAATGCTGATATTCTATTAGCTTTCCTAATTACTTGCTATAACTGCAGACTAACCTGTTGCAATTCATGCACTGGGCCATCTAGATCCCTCTGCATACAGAGCTCTGTAATCGCTCACCATTTAGATAATATGCTTCTTTTTTGTGTTTTGGCCAAAATAGACAATTTCATATTTTCCCACCCCCCAGCAAATTGGCACACAGAAATTACAAGCAAATCTACTAGTGACCATAAACCATTGTCAATTGTCATAAGAGAACAAGGAAGGAGATCTGTTGTCCTTACCTGTTCTGGATTCCATTTAACTCCAGACCCATAACAACATGCTTGATTCGTAAATGCCCGTTGAAAAACCACTCAGTTGTTTCACAGCACTACTAAATCTACAAAAAGGAATGAAACCAGACGGGTCACCTCGCATCAAGTCAGCACCAAAAATGACAAAAGCAATTCAAGTCCTGCTGACCCTGTAGAAACCTCCTAATGAACATCTGGGGCTTGTGCTGAAACTGGGACAGCTGTCTCACAGACCTAGCACCAGCCTGGTCTAACCATAACCTTACAGATAATGTCCCAGAAAATACAATCACCATCCCTGGGTATGGGCTGTCTTACAAACAGGACGGACCCACCAGGGCTGGTGGCACTGTGCTATACAGTCTAGGGAAAATGAGTCTTAATGTTTCTTTTTGCAATATCATTGTGATTAACTAAGAAACAAACTTGTATGAGTGTGAATGTTTTAATTGAAATTGAGACAAAGGACTACAAAGATCAAATATCAATAAAGGATGTGTGAGGGCAAATGATTTAAAATGGTCATGAACAGAGAACCATGAGAGCTTGAATGGAGATTTATAGAAGGCAAACAAAATAAGGGGTTGTTGTACTTGAAAAAGAACTTACACAATTGGAACATTATAAATAGGGTAAGTTCATTTATAAATACATTAGCCATTAAGCTTTTTAAAAAAGGTTGATCAATTCTGGGAAAAGAAATTTCTCAAAGACTGTAGGAACACTGAATTATAAGATCAAAGGAGGGAAACAGCTTTAACGAAACATTGTGAATTGTGTTGGTGGTGACTATGAGATTTCAATATATGTCGAAGCCAAATCTGTGAATATCAGTTTGCTACCACACTCAGAGAGCAACAGAGCATCGTGTGGCAATGTTACTCAAATGTGCTATGGAGTATGCATCTGAGAATTGTTGCCATTAAAAAGGAGGCTTAGCTCAGAGTTTATGTAAGTCAAGATCTTTTTGAAAATATTTGAAAAAACTGTTAACTGTGTAAAGGTATTCTTGCGTTTCAAATGTTATTTTATTTTCTTTATTTTAGTAAATGTTTAATTTTAATACATAAAAGAATGAACAATTGGTTAAAGAGAGTTACTTATCTTGCCTTTAGATATCTCCTCATTACATACAAATTGCAAACTTATTGTGACTAATTTGTACCAAGTTTCCATTTGGGATTTGGACAGCTTGGTGCTTACCCTCTGCCTATCAGAACAAAAGTCAGGATGGAGTTGCCTTGAAAGTCCTCAAAAATGACAGAGGGCCTCATGAAATCTCGTGACATTAGGGCAAATAGAACAAGGTCACTTCCTGCTAGATGTGGGATTTCAATGTCCATCACCAACTGTGGCTTGATACAACTACTACAGTTCAAGCTGGCTGAATTCTAAAGCTGCTAAACAAGGTCTGGGACAGCTGGTGAGGGAAAGAATGAGAGGGAATAACATATTTAATCTTATCCTCACCAACTTGCCTGCTGCAGATGCATCTGTCCATTACAGTATCAGTAGGAGTGACCAACGCACAGTCCTTGTTGGAGTCAAAGTACTGTCTTCATGTTAAGTGACACTCTCTATGACATTGTGTGTTACTATCGCTGTGCTAAATGGGACGTATTTCAAACAGATCGAGCAACTCATAACTTTTCATCCATGAAGTGCTGTGGGCCATCAACAGCTCCAGAATTTCTCAGCCATAAATCTGTAATCTCATGGCCTGGCGTATCCACCACTTCACCACTACCACCAGCCAGGGATCAACCCTGGTTCAATAGGAGTGCAGAGGGCATGACAAGAACAGTAACACCTAAAATGAGGTGTCTACATGCTGAAGCCATAACACAGGATTACCTGCATGCTAAACAATATAAACAACAGGTAAAACAGACAGAGCGAGGCGATTCCAGTACCAATAGATTATATCTAAACTCAGCCCTGTCACAACCAGCTGTGAATGGTGGTGGACAACTAAGCAACTCACTGGAGGAGGATCCACAAATACTCACATCATTATGATGGAGGAACCCAGTGCTTGAGTGCATTTACAACAATCTTCAGTCAGAAGGGTTGAGTGGATCATCCATCTCAGACTCAAATATTTTTCTGCTTTGTTCTAGTCTGTTCCAGCTCTTCCTTACTTCGGCTCTCCCTCACTCCAGCTCTCCCTCACCTCGGCTCTCCCACACTCCAGCTCTCCCGTGCTCTGGCTCTCTTTCACTCCGGCTTCCCTCACTCCAGCTCTCCCTCACCCCGGCTCTCCTACACTCCAGCTCTCCCGTGCTCTGGCTCTCCTTCACTCCAGCTTCCTTCACTCCAGCTCTCCCTCACCCCAGCTCTCTCCCTCACTCTGGGGTATAATTTAGTGGATGGGACGGGTGACAGAGGGGAGTGGAGGTTGCGAGTTATCACAACTCAGGATGTTGGTAGTGGGGAATCTCATCAATGTAGAGGAGTGGCCTGTGATATCCCTCAGAGATTCTGCTAATATCTGACTGCAGCTTGCTGATTCTCTAATGCCTGGGTCATCTCATCGCAATGGTGCGGGGTCTGTCATCTGTCCTCATGCTATCTCAAAGATTTGGGGTTCAATCAGATGATTCCCTGCAGCATTAATGTGTCCTGTCAGTGTGAGTGAAACACATAGAGAGGTTTCTGGAAGTGGGAAGTCAGATGGACTGGACACTTCTGGGTGGAAAGTTATGGAACCGCCTCCCTTTGGGTGCTTATGAGCCTCTGGGTCACTACATGGAATAGAAAAGCAGCTGGACTGAAATCCAGAAACCTCAATGTCCTCTGACACTGGCACTGTTCGATTGTTATCAGTGTCTGCACCATGTAGTTGATGCCCTGAGCCACTGAGTTCAATGCCTAAACCTGGAGCTCATGGATTGAGCCAAACTTTAGATACTTCATACCATGGATTGACTACCAGCCCATGCGGACATCATTCTTGCAGTGTTGGCTCAGGTGCCTGGCAAAATATTCTGCAAGAGAAAGTTTGGGACTCCTCCATTTGGCTCAGCAATCTCAGGAGTGTCACTTACACCACAGCCTTTGCATCTCGAGCAGATAAGGGATGAACAAACCCTGAGATACAGCACTTGCCTGGGACACAGCTGAGTCCTAGGATCCAGCAGACCCCCAACTATCTAATCTCTGGGATATTCCGGCCTCCATCTGATGTGGAACAGATGCAGTGAGATGTTCACTCCTGCTATGATTGATCATGGAAGTATCTGTCTCTGTGCTGGCAGAGGGTGCAGGTGACAGCTGTGATACACCCTGCCCTCCATTTTCTATACTTCTCTAGAGCATCCAATGTTTTTAAACTCTTGTATTTGTCATAAGCCTTTCCTTTTTCCTTACCGATCCAATCCTCGATATCCAGGTTTTTCTGGATCTCTTGTGTCACTCTTTATCTTTACGGGACCATGTTGACCCTATACTGTCTCTATTTCATTTTTGAATGACTTCCATTGCTCTGATGTAGGCTTGGCTTCATTTCCTCTTAGGCTGCAGAATCAGAGGGAGAGGGAGAAGAGACAGCAGAATAGACAAACTGTTCATAGAGAGGATGAGGAGCTGGCGGACTGTCACCAGGAGGCCCACCCAGGCCTTTTAGGGAGCCCCCAACCAGTGTGTTCAGTGGCTCTGCATCACTGGGAGGTGGTTGCTGAACTGTGCTACTAGTGCGTGCCTGCTAACTTGGCAGCTGTCATTACACATTCATTTGCAATAATCAACAGTTACATCCAACTTTCATTCTCCACAATTGCTCAGCAGCAAGGCCTAGCCACCACACATCTGGAAAGGGAAAAGACACTGAGGCCAGGATGCTGGGGTCAATAATAAGTATCTGGAATGGGAAAGGACCCTGAGGCCAGGACACTGGGGTCAATAATAAACATCTGGAATGGGAAAGGGCACTGAGGCCAGGACACTGGGGTCAATAATAAACAACTGGAATGGGAAAGGGCACTGAGGCTAGGACACTGGGGTCAATAATAAACATCTGGAATGGGAAAGGGCACTGAGGCCAGGACACTGGGGTCAATAATAAACATCTGGAATGGGAAAGGGCACTGAGGCCAGGACACTGGGGTCAATAATAAACATCTGGAATGGGAAAGGGCACTGAGACCAGGACAATGGGGTCAATAATAAACATCTGGAATGGGAAAGGGCACTGAGACCAGGACAATGGGGTCAATAATAAACATCTGGAATGGGAAAGGGCACTGAGGCCAGGACACTGGGGTCATTAATAAACATCTTGATTGGGAAAGGGCACTGAGGCCAGGACACTGGGGCCATTTAATAAATAGTTAATAAACATCTGGAATGGGAAAAGACATTGAGGCCAGAACATTGATGTCATTTGTTATAATCCAGGTCAGAAGCTCCAAGGTATTTTATAATGTCAGCCTAGACCTTAGATTTTGTATTTTGAATTTGTTACGGGTATGTATCAGATGTTATATTTCAGGTCTGATCCAAATGATCCACTAGGGAGCTTCTATCCTTCTGCTTTTCTTCAAAATATCTTTCAAAATACCTTTAAAGCATGGTCACATGCTCAGTGAATTTTCCTTCTATTTGGTATATTTATCAAATAATTCACCTCACTCAATTTCCTTTTAATTTGATAAGGCCTAATAAATCTTGGCTTTTCAAGGTTCACCTACCAATGGTACCAGTACTTTATTCCCATTAGCTCCATTAGCAAAACTATGAATTTTTGACTCCTTATCTGCTTCCTGTTTCATCACATGCTGTGCCACTTTTAAATGTTGTCTAATCAATTCAGCTGCTTTATTCAATCTTGCCCTAAAATTTGACACATAGTCCAATAGTGTAGTCTCAGAATGCTCACTCACCAAATTCTCAATCAATTTAAGTAGTCCTCTTACCTCATGACCAAAAATCAATTCCAGTAGATTGAGTTTGGTTGATTCATTAGATGCATCCCTCACTATAAAGGTTACAAATGGAATTCCTTTATCCCAATCCTCTGGATAATCTTGACAATGAGCCTATAACATTGTCTTTAAAGTTTGATGTCATCGCATCCCTATGATTCTGGATGGTACGCAGTTGATTTAAATTGTTTTATTCCTAAGCTATCCATAACTTCCTTGAACAACTTTGATGTAAAATTTGATCCTTGATCTGATTGTATTTCTGTGGGTAGTCCATATACAACAAAGAACAAAGAAAATTACAGCACAGGAACAGGCCCTTCAACCCACCAAGCCTGCACTCACCACGCTGCCCAACTTAACTGAAACCTCCTCCCCTTTCGGGGACCATATCCCTCTATTCCCATCCTATTCACGTATTTGTCAAGATGTTCCTTTTTTTCCGCTTCCATTGTCTACCCCAGCAACAAATTCCAAGCAACCACCACTCTCTGTAAAAAATCTACTTCATACATCACCTTTAAGCCTTGCCCCTTGCATCTTAAACCAATGCCCCTGAATAATTGACTTTTCCACTCTGGGAAAAAGTTTCTGACTATCCACTCTGTCCATGCCTCTCTTAATCATGTACACTTCTATCAGGTCTCTCCTCAACATCTGTCACTCCAGTGAGAACAAACCAAGTTTCTCCAGCCTCTCCTCATAGTTAATACCCTCCATAACAGGTAACATCCTGGTAAATCTCTTTTGTACCTTCTCCAAAGCCTCCACATCAGTCTGGTAATGTGGCGACCAAAATTGAACACTAGATTCCAAGTGCAGCCTAACTAAGGTTCTATAAAGCTGCAACATGACTTGCCAATTTTTAAACTCAATACCCCAGCCGATGAAGGCAAGCATGCCGTATGTCTTCTTGACTATCTTCTCCACCTGCATTGCCACTTTCAGTATCTGTGTACCTGTACACCCAGATCTGTCTGCCTATCTGTCTATCAATATCTGTGTTAGATCTTCCAAAATGCATTACCTCACATGTGTCTGGATTAAACTTATCTGCTGTCTCTGCGTGCAAGTCTCCAAATGATCTATATCCTGCTATATCCTCTGATGGTCCTCATCGCTATCTGCAAATTCACCAATCTTTGTGTCATCCTCAAACTTACTAATCAATCCAGTTACATTTCCCTCTAAATCATTTATAAATATTACAAACAGCAATATGTAGTAAAACTTTTAAGTAATTTCTGTATAATCCTTTAGCTGTAATATTGCATAATGGGATGGCTCTGGATTGACTACATCCATTATAGTCAATAGATATTGAATCCCACTTTTTGTTTTAATTAAGATTCTTATAAATGGTTCCTTAGTGCTGGAATGCTGATTTTATCATCGCTTGAGACTAGAACACTGGAGTCATTAATAAACATCTGGAACGGGAAAGGACACTGAGACCAGGACACTGGAGTCATTAATAAACATCTGGAATGGGAAAGGGCACTGAGGCCAGCATACTGGGGTCATTAAAACATATCTGTGCTCTTCTGTAATAAGTCTCACAACAGGTTTATTTAGATGCATAAGCCACATGCTTTCAGAGCGCTGCTCCTTCATAAAGTGAGTGGGAGTTCCATTCACAAACAGAGCATGTGAAGACACAAACTCAATTTACAAAATAATGGTTGGAATTGAGTCTTTATAGGTAATCAAGTCTTAAAAGTACAATGTGAATGGAGAGAGGGTTAAGCACAGGTTAAAGAGATGTGTATTGTCTTCAGCCAGGACACAGTGAAATTTTGCAACCCTTGTCAAGTCATAGGCGTTACAGATAATGTGACATGAACTCAAGATCCCTGTTGAGGCCGTCCCCATGTATGCATAACTTGGCTATCAGTCTCTGTTCAGCAGCTCTGCGTTATCGTGTGTTGTGAAGGCAGCCTTAGACAACATTTACCTGAAGACCAGAGGCTGAATGCCTGTGACCACTGAAGTGTTTCCCAACAGAAAGAGAACACTCTTGCCTGGTAATTGTCAAGCCGTCTTCATTCATCCATTGTCATAGTGTCTGCATGATCTCCCCATTGTACTATGCTTAGGTACCTGCCTGGGCTTGCAAAATACCTTTAAGACTTGATTACCTGTAAAGACTCACATTCCAATCATTAGTTTGTAAACTGAGTTTATGCCTTTATATGCTCTGTTGTGAACATAACTCCCACTTACCTGATGAAGGAGCAGCGCTCTGAAGGCTTGTAGCTTGTGTCACCAAATAAACCTGTTGGACTTTAACCTGGTGTTGTGAGACTTCTTACACTGTTTACCTCAGTCCAATGCTAGCATCACCACATCATTTCTTCCTATAATCCGGATGCATTATGTTCAACTTATTGAAACCCTTTATCCATCACTGTGAGTATGCCACCTTCCTCTATCTCAGATTCTGTGGTCTTCCCCTATTCACTAGTATAGAGACAAACCGTGAGGGAGGGGGTGAACGCTGAGTGTCTTTTGCCCTCTCAGTATCCTCCAAACAGAGGCACTATCCAGTATGTACCCCATCCTAATCCTAACCATTCTTCAGCTTTGCAGTACAGTGGATGTGATGCAGTTCATGACTGTGTTAGCAGAGGGTGCTAGGATACTATTACACTGTAGAGAAAAACAACTCCCATTCTGACACCTTCACCCAGAGACAGCTGACTCCACAGAAAGCTGAATTCTAATTGGCCAATTTGGGCTCTTACCTGGTTTGTAGTTGCATATCCTGTATTTCTGGCCTCTTCAGGACTGGTTTCCGCTCTTGGGACTTTCCAACCCATGATACCTCATAATAAAATGTTACCCTATCAAGAGTAATCCTAAGAGTTTCGTGGTGTTATTGTCTATAGTAATATTAGAATGTTCCAGTCACGGTTAATAACTTCACCCCACTCCATCTGCTTGTCCAAAAATATACTTCATTTATAAATGTCATTACAAAATATTTGCATTGAAAATTACAAAATAATTCCACTTTTTTAACTCTATGCAATTTTAATATTCTTGATATTTACTGAATACATTTCCATATCAAGCATACAGGCTGAAAGCAAAACATTTTAAATTGAATATGAAGCAAGTGCAATAGAATTCATTTCTATTGTGAGTAGAATAGCATGTCCCACTCTCAGGTACTTCAATACAATTTCAAAGTTGCTGCCATTCACATTGTGTATTCCATGTGGGACCTGCAGCCTGAGGGGCTCCACAGTAAACAATTTCCAGGCCCTCCATGTACTATGATTGAAGGACACCCTGGAAGATACTCCTCACATTAATTCTAGTCTGACCCCAAACCCGATTGTACCTGTGCTTTCCAGTGTTACAGTGTTAATATTCTGTATTAATATAGAATATTCATTTGTAAGGTGTTTATTATATTCACATTGTCACTTAGTGAATTATTTTTGAAGGTTAGCCATCCATCCAATATTGAAAAGTTCAACAGCAAATTTATGTGAGTCTTTTGCTGGTGTAGCATGAGGAAGGATGTTGACCACTGATTTTTTTGGTATGTTTAACGTATCTTCACGTCCATAAAATGTTTTTTATTCCTTGGGGAATAGTGGGGGAAAGTAGTAGAAGAACTTCCAAGTTGATTACCAACTGTTGAACTCTCCAGCCGTGGCCAACAAGTCTTGGCATTGAACTTGAATCCGGAGCTTCTAGTCCAGTGGTAACAGTGCTACCATTGCACAACAGGATCTCCACACCACTGATATTAATTGTATTTAATTGCATAGAGATTATGGACATTTCCAGAGAAGTGATGGCACAGTGGTATTGTCATTGGGCCAGTAATGCAGAGACGCAAGGTAATGCTCTGGGATTTGGGTTCAAATCCCACCATGGCAGATGGTGAAATTTGAATTCAATAAAAATCTGGAATTAAAGGTCTTATGATGACCATGAAACCATTTTCGATTGTCAGAAAAACCCATCTGGTCTTTACTGCTTTAGAGATGAAATCTGCTGCCCTTATCAGGTCTAGCCTGCAAGTGACTTCAGATCCACAGCAATGTGGTTTACATGCCTAGCAAGTCATTCAGTTTAGGGATAATTAGGGATGGATAAGAAATGCTGGCTGAGACACCAATGTCCCTATCTCAGGAATGAATATTAAAAAATTAGAACATAGAACATAGAACATTACAGCGCAGAACAGGCCCTTCGGCCTTCGATGTTGCGCCGACCAATTAGGAACAAGCAGTGACCCTCTAACCTAAACCATTCCCCTTTCATCCATAAACTTATCTACTAACCTCTTAAACGCCACCAAACTTGGTGCATCTACAACTGCCGCAGGCAGGACATTCCATACCCTAACCACCCTCTGGGTAAATTGGGGATTCACTTGAATCCCAATAGACACAGATTGAAATTGTGTTTATTTACACTGCTTATAATTAGTAGCTGTGTAAATATAAAGGTGTGTAAAAATTGGCTCCAATTTCTTTTTAACCAATGAATGCCTTACTAATATTTATATTCCCTGAAGAGGAAACAGGCTAATGGGACCTTACATTAACATAAAAACACCTCTGTCAAATCAACTTTCCATCCAGTGTCCCCCCAACAGAGCCAGGAGAGTGATTTTACCCAGAAACTCAAAGTGCTAGACAGTCTCTGGAGAGACCAAGAAGGGACATTGAGCTGAAATACTGGCTGAGCCACATGTAACACAAGACACTGGCTGTGATTCTCCCATCCTGCTGGAGCAGGCCAGGTTATTGTAAGTCAGCTGATTTGTGGGGTTCCTATGAACACTTCTGCTGCATTTGTGTTTCCCAGCGCTGGAATTTTGGCAGGGTCTGCTTCGCACCAGAAATCGGCAGAGAGATGTGGAAATGATTGAAATAATCATTTCCCTAAAATTTAAATGTGATTAGTGGGCTCAGGACTGAATTCTCTTTCACTAAAGCAGGGTTTGCATGAGTTACCAACTTCTGGGGACCTAGTGGCCCAAACCTGTGGGAATGAAGGGAGTGCAATCGGGTCTTCCCCAGGGGGGTCAGGCGATGGGGAGTTGGTGCCCCCAGAGCACCAACTCCTCATCACCTGACCCCCCTGAGGAGCACCAACTCCCCAGGTTGGTACCCTGCAGTGCCAGCCTGGACCTCCTAGCACTGCTCAAGGGGTAAGGTGCCCATGCTCAGAGGGCATTTTGGCACTGCAAGGCCCACGTAGGAGTTGTGGGGGGGTCTTGCAGCTATTCTGCATTGGGGGCAGGAGGGAGGCCAGCCGTTGGAGTAGACTACGGGAGTGGTATCTGCTTGAGGGTGGGGTTCTGTTGGGGGAGGGGTCTGCTTCCTTGGGGGAAATGAGGGAGATTTTCAACATGGAATTGGGCATTGGAGATCGGGGCAGTCTGAGATGAGGGATGTGGCTGGGAATGGTTGGGGGGAGCTGTGATTGGGTTGTCAGATGGTTGTGCGGGTCCCGAGCTGGCCAGCAAATGGGAGGCTGACAGTTTGGGGTGACTGTGTATGCGCAGAGGCTGCTGGTTTCAGCCTCCCTGGTGGGAATAGACCCCATTCCCCTGAAATGTAATGACAATCCTCTCAGTGGCCTCTACATTGCATAGAGTGTGGGGGATTCAAGTGTGAACTCCCACTGAAAAAATAATCGGGATTTCTACTAGTTTCCCTGTGAATTAAACACTATGAATTTTCTGAGGAGATTTCTGCCCACTGTCTTGATTCATGTGTTGGAGTGTGTCAAAGGACCAAGTGTTTGGAGGATTGGTATTTAAACATCTGTGGATACAAAGTATGCAAATTTCCAGAGGGCATTTAACACGGTGCCACAGTGCAAAATAAGAGCTCATGTCGTAGGGGTAACATATCAGAATGGAAAGAGGATCGGTCTTTTTTCTGGTTGGTAGTATGTGATGAGTGGAGTGCCAAGAGGATCAGTACTGGGGCATCAACTGATTACAAATTATACCAATAACTTGGTAAAAGGTAATGTAAAGGTTGTTGAAAAGTATGAACTTCAAACAATGGCCATTACAAAAATTCTGAGCAAATCATTGGGATTAAAGGCAGACAAGTCCCCAGGGCTAGACAGCCTAACCTAGGATCATAAAGGAAGTGACAATAGAGATAGTGAAGGCATTTGTTATAATATTCCAAAATTCCCTGAATTCTGGAAATGTTCCAGTGGATTGGAAAAAGACAGATGTTCAAAAAGGGAGAAAGGCAGGAAGTAGGAAGCTGTAATGCTGTAAAGGCAGAAAATAGGAAGTTTAACATCTGTCATTGGAATGTTTTTGGGATCCATTATTAAGGAAGTAGTACAGGATATTTGGAAAGTCAAAATGCCATCCATTAGAGTCGGTATGGTTTAAGAAGTATAAATCATGTTTGAGTTAGTTGCTAGAATTCTTTGAAGAAGAAATAAGCAAAGTGGATAATGTGTATGCTGTCAATGCTTTTATTTAGAGTTCCAGAAGGCATTTGATAAAGTGTCATATAGAAGATTAACGCACAAGGTAAGATCCCAAGTGATTGGGGGTAATATATTAGCTTGGATAGAAGACTAGCTAACCAACAGAAAGCAGACAGTGGCAATAAATGAGTCTTTTTCTGGTTGGCAAACTAATGGAATGCCACAGGATGCAATCTTTGGGCTCCAACTATTTATTTAATCTACATTAAT
Organism: Sphyrna mokarran; assembly: GCA_024679065.1. Classification (NCBI taxonomy): domain Eukaryota; kingdom Metazoa; phylum Chordata; class Chondrichthyes; order Carcharhiniformes; family Carcharhinidae; genus Sphyrna; species Sphyrna mokarran. Next base: position 89,868,887 of record JAGIQG010000009.1, read on the forward strand.
GACTTGGATACAGGCATAGAATGTACTGTAGTCAAATTTTCAGATGACATTAAAATAGTTTGCGATTAAAATAGATGAAGTTTGCAATAAGGAAATAAGAAATTTTCCAATGAACATGAGTAGCTTAGGTAATTGGGCAAAATTTAGCAGATAGAATTTAATGTGGATAGGTGTAAAGTTACCCATTTTGGTCAGAGGAATAAAATGGCAACTCATTATCTAAACGAAGAGAAATTTCAGAATGCTTCGATGCAGAGGAATCTTGTGCACAAGTCAGAAAGTTAGTATGCAGAAGAAGGTAATGAGTAAGGCAAATGGAATTTTGGCACTCGTTGCTCATGGAATATGGCATAAAAATGTGGAAGTTGCAACTCTGATGGGTATTGGTGAGACACAGTTTTGGTCCCTTACTTGAGGAATGATGTAACTCCATTGGAGATGACCCAGAGAAGATTCACTAGATTGATTCTAGAGATGAAGGACTTGTCTTATGATGGGAGATAGAACAGCTTAGCTTCTACTCACTGGAGTTTAGAAGAATGAGAGGAGATGTGATTGAGATATATAAGATACGAAAGGATATTGATGTAGAGCGGATGTTTCTCTTTGTTGGACATTTGGGAATGAAAAGTTATTGTTTTAGGTAGATCTAAAACCAGAAAATTCAGCCCTTAATGTTACAGGTCACATGTATAAACAAGTATAGAAAATATTCTAGGAGTAGGCCATTTGGCCCTTCGAGCCTGCTCCACCATTCATTATAATTATAGCTGATCATCAAATTCAATATCCTGATCCTTCCTTCCCCCTATATCTCTTGATCCCTTTTGTCTCAAGAACTCTATCTAATATTTTCTTGAAATCATACAATGTTTTGGCCTCAATTACTTTCTGTGTAATGAATTCCACAGATTCACCACTCCCTTAATGAAGAAATTTCTCCTCACCTCAGTTCTAAAATGTTGACTCCCCCACCTCCCCCTCCACTTATCTTCAAACTATGACTCTTAGTTGTGGACCCCAAATGTTGGACAATTTTTACTGACTCCATTCTGTCTAATCTTGTTAGAAATTTATGAATTTCTGAGGTCCCTTCTCACTCTTCTAAACTCCAATAAATATAACCCTAACTGACTTAATCACAGAATTCCTACAACGCAGAATGAGTGCAATGCATCAAACCTGCTCTGACAACAATCCCATCAAGATCCTATCCCTGTAACCCCATGTATTTACCCTGTTAGTCACCCTGACACTAGGGGGCAAATTGGCATGGAACTTCAACCTAACTTACACATCTTTGGAGTGTGGGAAGAAACTGGAGGAAACTCATGCAAACTCATGGAGAGTGTGTGAACAGTCACCCAAGGCAGGAATTGAACCCAGGTCCTTGGTGTTGTGAGACAGCAGTGCTAACCACTGTGCCACTATGCTGCCCAAATCTCTCTTCATATTTCAAATCTGCTGTGCCAGAAATCAGCCTGATATCTTTGTTGTACTTCCTCTATAGCAAGGACATCCTTCCTCAGATAAGGACACCAAAACCGCACAAAATACTGCAAATATGGCCTCACCAGCACCCCATACAATTGCAGTAAAACATCCTCATACCTGTACTCAAATCCTCTCACTATGAAAGCCAACATACCATTTGTCTTCTTTACTGCCTGTTGCACCTCTCTGCTTATTTTCAGTGATTAATACACAAGGACACCAAGGTCTTGCTGAGTATCCACCTCTCTCTGTTTACACCCATTCAAATATTATTCTGCCTTCCTATTTTTGCAACCAAAGTGGATAACCTCACATTGATCCAAATTATACTGTATCTGCTGTGCAGATGCCCAATCAGCCTGTCCAAATCACACTGAAGCATCTCTTCATTCTCCTCACAGCTCACCCTCCCATCCAACTTTGTATCATCTGCAAATCTGAGAATAATATATTTAGTTCCCTCTTCCAAATCATTAATTTGAACAGTTGGAATCTTAGCACAGATCATTGCAGTATCCCACTAATCACTGCCTGTCAATCAGAAGAAGACCCATTTATTCCAACTCTTTGCCTCCTGTCTGCTAACCAGTTTTCTATCTACCTCAAGACACTATCTGTAATCCCATTGCTTTAACTTTATATAATAATCTGCTGTGTGAGACCTTGTTGAAAGCCTTCTGAAAATCTAAATAAACCACATCTACTGGATCTCCCTGATCAACTCTACTAGTTACATCTTCAAATAATTCCAATTTATTGATCAAGAATGATTTCCCCTTTATAAATCTATGCTGACTTTGTCTGATTATAACCACTGCTTTCGAAATATCGAAATATTTTTGGCAAATGGAGTTTAATGTGGAAAAGTGTGAGGTGATGCACTTTGGCAGGAATAATAAATGTGTTGAGTATAGGGCTAATGGTAGGACTCTTAATAGTGTTGATGAACAGAGGGATCTTGGTGTATTTGTGCATAGATCCCTGAAAGTAGGCAGTCAAGTCGATAAGGTTGTTAAGAAGGCATACGGAGTCTTAGCTTTTATTGGTAGGGGGATTGAATTTCGGAGCCGCAACGTCATGTTGCAACTGTACAAAACTCTAGTGCGGCCGCACTTGGAGTATTGTGTGCAGTTCTGGTCCCCACATTATAAGAAAGATGTGGAGGCATTGGAGAGGGTACAGAGGAGGTTTACCAGGATGTTGCCTGGTATGGAGGGCAGGTCTTATGAAGAGAGACTGAGGGATTTGAGGTTGTTTTCGTTAGAAAGGAGGCGGCTAAGAGGAGACCTTATCGAAACATATAAGATGATTAGAGGTTTAGATAGGGTGGACAGTGATAGCCTTTTTCCTAGGATGGAGAAAGCTAGCACGAGGGGACACAGCTTTAAATTAAGGGGTGATAGTTATAGGACGGATATCAGAGGTAGGTTCTTTACCCAAAGGGTGGTTCGGGAGTGGAATGCCCTGCCTGCAGCAGTTGTAGATGCGCCAAGTTTGGTGGCGTTTAAGAGGTTAGTTGATAAGTTTATGGAAGAGAAGGGAATGGTTTAGTTTGGAGGGTCATTGCTTTTTTTTTCATAATTGGTCGGCGCAACATCGAAGGCCGAAGGGCCTGTTCTGCGCTGTAATGTTCTATGTTCTATGTTCTAAATGCTGCATTACAAATCCTTGACAAATGATTCTCACAACTTCCCTACTCCTGACATTAGGCTCACTCATTTATAGTTCCATATTTTCTCTCTACCTTCCTTTTTGAATTAAATTGGTCAAAGGTCTTATGATTTTATGTTCTTATGATCAGCAATGAAGGAGCCCAGAACCATGTTGCCAATTTCCTGAGCTTCCATTGTAGCAACTCCTCATTCCATGGAAGCTGTCTGCCATTCTACAGGGGTAACATTATTAAATCTAATGGAAGGTTCAAGTCCAATCAACAGATGTTGGGTTCCAGGCTGGGATTAGCCAGTCCTTTCATGTTGCAGAGAATGGTTTCTACGCTATGACAAACCATAATGAAGAAGGAGATGGACTTTTCCTTTCTTGAGCTATTGTCCATAAATGTTCAGGCAGGCTATTTATTGCACCAGATATTTTGGCATCAGACCTACCAACAAAGTTCTGATACTCTGCACTACGGCAATTTTTTGTAGCAATGGGTTATGGAACCAATCATTGGACAGGCTATTTTACACCAACTTAGTTGTAACAATAATTTGCAGTTTCTTTCAGTCTTACTGATAAACTGGGTCCATGCTGTTATCGGACAACAAATTTTCTGAAATTGGGTACACAATATGGAAGCAGACTAAAGTTACATTCAGAACCTCCCCACTAAAGATCACAAGGGGACAGATCCAGACAAGAAGGCAAAATATATATTTTTAAAATGCAAACAAGGGCTAATACACAAAAGGACCGGACAGGATGGCACCAACAGAAACTAAATTAAAAGTAAACCCCCATCTAATCAAATCAGCACCTCTGACCTAATCAAGAAACCCTCTATGCAGGCACCTAAGGATTAACATAACTAAGGAAGCACCCCTTGTCCTACAAACTTCCTGAGATCAGCCAAACACCCATTGTTCAAACCCTGGAGATTCTAGAGTATTGATAAACCCATCAAACAGAAATGATTAACACACACTTAAAAACATCGATACGATACTTGAAAACATCGAAACAGAATGGTCTGAGTCAAATACTGTAAACAAAACATTAACATTTGAATCATACAATGTGTCGAAGTTTGAGGATAACTGCAGCCCATTGTGGCAGGCCTTTAGAGTGTTATTGGGACTGTTCTGTTTGTATATCCTGACTGCACCTCCATCGACATTAAAATAAAGCTGTTCTGCTGTTGAACCTGACTCTGAGTCCGTAGTGGTCGTGTCCATCTACTCTTGCTCACAATGCGTAGAGGCACTGGCACAGTATTTAATTAGATAACTGGCTAGAGCTGGGTCCCTAGCCAGCAGTGGCGCTTCTAACTCACTGGAAGCTGAGCTAGGTTAAAATTGGGGGTTTAGCAAATGTATGAAGTAAATAACACAAAGTTAGCAACTGGACACTGCGTGCTGCTTAATTCCAGGATTTGAGTGAATAAGGGAATTTGGTGCTGTTCCGGTCTTTTAGAACAGAGTGATCCAAAAGAGGGAATGAGGACAGTGAGACTGCAGAAGCCCAGAGGCATCAAGTGAGTGTGGGGAAATAACTGGTGAGGTTTCTCTGTTCTGTAAACCAGCTCAGCAGATTAAACCATTACTGGGGAGATATAAGTATTATGTAAAATTTAGAGCATGACTAGTTATACTCTACAATACGCGTATGGATAATTATTCAGTGACAATCTGAACTTGAAATTAATTAATTAAATACAAACAGGACAGATGATATGTTGCAACATATCATCTGTCCTGTTTGTATTTAATTAATTACATGTGTTCTAGCATGTGTGAACTAATGGACATCTATATTAATTGAATTAAATTCTATAGCTGCTTTAATGTAATTTGAAATTGTGTCTCCAGATTATTAATTGAGATTTCTGGATTACAGAATCCTCATTATTCTAGGATTTATCAGAGTAAAAGGATCTACTATTTATTGACTATAGCTCAGCCTTTAACACTATTATTCCTCCGAACCTTATCTCCAAACTGTGTGGCTTGGGCCTCAGCTCCTCCCTCTGCAGCTGGACTTTGAACTTCCTAAATCACAGACCACAATCAGTAAGGGTAGGCAACAACACCTCCTCCATGATCATCCTCAACACCGGTGCCCCATAAAGCTGTATTCTCCTGTACTATATTCCTTATACACCTATAACTGTATAACTAAGTTCTCCTCCAAGTCAATTTTCAAGTTTGCTGATGACACCACTGCAGTGGGTTGGATCTCAAATAATGACAAGAAAGAGTATAGGAATGAGATAGAAATCTAGTGAACTGGTGATATGGCATAATCTCCCCCTCAATGTCATCAAAATGAAGGAGATTGTCATCAACTTCAAGAAGCATAGAGGAGAACATGCCCCTATCTATATCAATGGGGACAAAGTAGAAATGGTCATGAGCTTCAAGTTTTTATGTGTCCAGATCACCAACAACCTGTCCTGGTCCCTCATGCTGACATTATAGTTAAGAAAGCCCACCAATACCTCCATTTTCTCAGAAGACTAAGGAAATTTGCCATGTCAGCTATGACTCTCACCAACTTTTACAGATGTACTAAGAAAGCACTCTTTCTGATTGTATCACAGCTTGATATGGCTCCTGCTTAGCCCAATACTGTAAGAAACTACAAAAGATTGTGAACGTAGCTCAATCCACTACACAAACCCATCCCCCATCTGTTGATTCTGTCTACACTTCCTGCTGCCTTGGTAAAGCAGCCAGTATAATCAAGGACCTCACACACTCTGGACATTCTCTCTTCCACCTTCTTCTGTTGGGAAAAGGATACAAAAGTCTGAGGTCACGTACCAACCAACTCAAGAATAGCTTCTTCTCTGCTGCCATCAGGCTTTTGAATAGACCTACCTTGCATTAAGCTGATCTTCCTCTACAACCCAGTTATGACTGTAACATTATATTCTGCACTCCCTCTCGTTTCCTTCTCCATGAACAGTATGCTTTATCTGTATAGCATGCCAGAAACAATACTTTTCACTGTATACTAATACATACGACAATTATAAATCAAATTAAATCAAAAGATCTTGTAGATCAGTGTTAGTGCCCCTACTACTGGACTAGAAGCTCCAACTTTGCGTCCAATGCCAAGACATATTGGCCATGGAAGGAATTTACAACATGGTTCAATGTGCTGATAATCAGCTCGGGAGTCCTTCCACCACTATCCTCCAACAGGTAAAACACTGGGTGTGAAGATACACTAACAATACTGAGCAGTGTCAGAGTGAGTGAGGCTTGATTGAATAAAGCAAACATTGTCAAGGATTATTCCCTGTGATGTTTGATCACAAAATGTCTAACTATTCAATTTGTAAAGATTATAGAACCTGTGGGAGTGGCTGGGCCTGTTAATAATCTCACTGTACACTGATCCACAATCAAATCTTCACCAACATACTCTACCCAGCAACTGATGACTCCTCTATCTGATTGGCTGTAGACAGCCAAGCTACTGTTTTCACATCATTCTGCTATAAGTTAGATTTCACCATGTGGAATTAGGTTACCTTCAGAGACAGGGACTTTCCATCAAAATCTCCAATTACCAGCCACACAACCTGTTCCTTCACAACACTACACAATCTACTGGAGTCAGTGTCAATCTTCATTCCAGTCTTAGAGACAGGAACTTTCCATCAAAATCTTCATTTACCAGCTTCACACAACCTGCTCTTCCTCAACATGATACAAACTATACTTACCTGGTATAATAACAGGTTGAATGCCGATCTTCATTTCATTCCAGAGGCAGGAACTTTCTAACTCGCATTCTCAGTATATGAGTGAGGCTGGAAAAGCCAGCATCTATTGCCCATCCATAATAATCCTTTACTGATAGAATCACACAGATCAGAATGAGATTATTATGTCTGCGTCAACTTTTCAAAGAACAGATTAACTATTCCCACAATTCTGCTCTTTAGCCACATTATTGCAAGATTTTCTTCAAATTATTATTCAATTCCATTTTGAAGGTTGTTATTGAATTTGCATCTTGCCCCCACATCAGGCAATGCCGTCCAAATAATAAACATATCCTGTGTAAAAGAGATTATGTCATGTTGCCTCTGGTTCTTTTCCCAGTCATCTTACTGATCTTTCCTTAATTGGTTTCTCTTTATTTATCCCAATTTAAACGCTTCATGACTTTATACACCTCAATCTGCTGAACATATCCAGCATTTTCTGTTTTAGGACAGAATTTTCCATTCTGTGGACTAACTCCAGTGACAGGTAGGAAAATGAGTTTGATTCCCTGGATATTGGGAAGGGTTCTTGTGCTAGTTTGTCCATGGTTCAGTTCATTGTAAATGCATCAATGAGGAGCTGATCAAATCTCATGACAGAGCAGACAGGGATTTATCCACTCTACATTACTGTGAACATCCCTCCCATGCTCTTCCCCCCCCCCCCCCCAACACACACACACACACACACACATATACACACAGTTGCTGTCTGCAGTTTCGACTTTGTTGTGGTGAGTAATGGCCCCTCAGAGGAAACAAGTCCTTTCCTCCACATTTTCCAGTTCCCTGGAAAGACTCCTTCAGGCAGTCTGGGACTGGTGGGAGGTTCTTGACTTATGGGACGGAAGCTGGAGATCCACCAGTCAGTGTGCTGGCCTAGGAGAAGGTCACCAGCAAATCAATGCCTGTGACCCTCAGGAGAGGACTGAACTGTAGTGCAGGCAGAGGATGAATGATCTTAACCGTTCTACCAGAGTAGGTCAACCTTCTCACTCTCAACTGACTCACTTCTAATGTCATCAGGTATTCACAGGATCACAATCCTCAGGAATCTCACACATGACTAACTGAAGGGACATCAGCACTGATTGTCTCACTGATGCTTCAACGTTTTCACTCTCACTGAGAGCACTCAGCACACACAGCAGGTATTCACGCTTCTCATCTCCGTTTTACCCCTGGTGCTTTCAGTTTATCTATCAGACTTTAGGCAGATCATGACCTCCCACAGCAACAGGGGAGATAACAAAGAACAAAGGACAACACAGCACGGGAAACAGGCCCTTCGGCCCTACAAGCCCGCACTGCCAATTTTAAGATTTAGTGAGTGCCTCATTCCCATCCTTCTTCTATCTACGACTTTTGTCTACGCTTCTTGGACTCCACAATAAAGGGGTGCCTCAGGTTAAGGGAGGTCTAATTTAAGGACAATTTGTTAACACCAGTCAGCCTAAGAGCATGTTTGTGGGTTGTGGGAGGAAACTGGAGCACCTGGAGAAAACCCATGCGCACATGGAGAATGTGCAAACTCCCACAGATACCGACCCAAGTCGGAGATCTGACCCAGGTCCATGTATCTGAACAGCAAACAGTGTTAGTCACTGAGTTGTCATGTTGCCCGTTAGTTGGTCCAGTTTAAGCATACACCAACGACTTGAAGCACTAGGCAACTCTTGAAGCAACATCCAAGAGCAGCCCTTGCACAACCCACTGCGTATGTCCAACAAGGCAAACCGAATCACCTGTGAATGTAAAAAAAAGACATCAATAAACATACACAGCCTATACAGACATTCACGCAAGATCCCCAGATGTTAAGAGATAGGTGAGCCATAAAATATGTTGGATGGCCCATAGGAATCTATTGATTCCCAGGAATGTCCTGAGGCTCTTGATCATTAACTAGAACATTCTTATATATCCCTCCATTTCTAGTCTGTTCATGTGCCTATCTAGGTAAACCTTAAACAACTCTAGCGTGCCTGCCTCCACCACCCTACTTGGCAGTGCATTCCAGGCCCCCACAACCCTCTGTGTGGAAAAACCTCCCTCTCACATCGAGTATACCTTGCCCTCTAACCCTAAGCCCCTGGTCTCTCGTGATTTTTGTGTCCAACCTGGGAAAAAGCTGTTCACTCTAACTATATCCTTCATAATATTATACACCTCTAATAGGTCTCCCCTCATTCTCCATCTTTCCAGGGAGAACAGTCCCAGTTTGTCCAATCTCTCCTCATAGCTAAGACCTTCCATATCAGGCAGCATCCTGGTAAACCTCCTCTGCACTCTCTTCAGGGTCTCCATGTCCTTCCAGTAGTGTGGTGACCAGAACTGGACACAGTGCTCCAAATGAGATCTAACCAATGTTCTATACAACTACAACATTTATCGCCAGCTTTTATACTCTATACCTTTCCTATAAAGGCAAGCATACCATATGCCTTCTTTACCATCTTCTCCACCTGTACTGCCACCTTGAACGACTTGTGAACTTGCACACCTAGGTCCCTCTGTGTTTCTATACTCTTAATAGTCTTACCATTTATTGTATAACTCCCCCATATGTTATTTCTTCCAAAATGCATCACCTCACATTTATCTGGATTAAATTCCATCTGCTATTTCACTGCCCAATTTACCAGCCTATCTATATCCCACTGCATTGCCTGACACTGTTCATCACTATCGGCAAGTCCAGCCATCTTTGTATTGTATGCAAACTTGCTGATCACACCAGTTACTCCCTCTTCCAAATCATTTATATATATTACAAATAGCAGAGGTCCCAGTATGGAGTTCTGTGGAACACCACTAGTCGCAGACCTCCAGCTAGAAAAAGACCCTTCCACTGCTACTTCCTGTCTCCTGTTGCCACACCAGTTCTCAATCCATCTAGCTACCTACATAGAACATAGAACATTACAGCACAGAACAGGCCCTTCGATCTTCGATGTTGCGCCGACCAATTAGGAAAAAGCAATGATCCTCTAACCTAAACCATTCCCTTTTCGCCCATAAACTTATCTACTAACCTCTTAAACACTACCAAACTTGGCGCATCTACAACTGTAGCAGGCAAGGCATTCCATACCCTTACCACCCTCTGGGTAAAGAACCTACCTCTGACATCTGTCCTATAACTACCACCCCTTAATTTAAAGCTATGTCCCCTCGTGCTAGCTTTCTCCATCCTAGGAAAAAGGCTATCACTGTCCACCCTATCTAAACCTCTAATCATCTTATATGTTTCAATAAGGTCCCCTCTTAGCCGCCTCCTTTCTAACGAAAACAACCTAAAATCCTTCAGCCTCTCTTCATAGGACCTGCCCTCCATACCAGGCAACATCATGGTAAACCTCCTCTGTACCCTCTCCAATGCCTCCACATCTTTCTTATAATGTGGGGACCAGAACTGCACACAATACTCCAAGTGCGGCCGCACTAGAGTTTTGTACAGTTGCAACATGAGGTTGCGGCTCCGAAATTCAATCCCCCTACCAATAAAAGCTAAGACTCCGTATGCCTTCTTAACAACCTTATCGACTTGATTGCTAACTTTCAGGGATCAATGCACATATAGACCAAGATCCCTCTGTTCTTCAACACTATTAAGAGTCCTACCATTAGCTCTATTCTCTACACATTTGTTATTCCTGCCAAAGTGAATTACCTCACACTTTTCCGCATTAAACTCCATTTGCCACCTCTCGGCCCAGCTCTGCAACTTGTCCAAGTCTCTCTGCAAACTAGAACACCCCTCTTCACTATATTCCACTCCACCGGCTTTGGTGTCATCCGCAAATTTACTAATCCATCCTTCAATACCCTCATCAAGATCATTTATAAAAATTACAAACAGCAGGGGCCCCAAAACAGACCCCTGAGGTACACCACTTGTCACCGAACTCCACGATGAATATCTCCCATCAACCACCACCCTCTGTCTTCTATCTGCTAGCCAATTCCTAAGCCAATTAGCTAAATCACCCTCTATCCCATACATCTGCATTTTCTGCAGAAGTCTTCCATGGGCCACCTTATCAAACGCCTTACTAAAGTCCATATATACCACATCAACCGCCTTACCCCCATCCACCTCTTTAGTCACTTTTTCAAAAAAATCAATGAGGTTAGTAAGGCACGACCTACCCTTCACAAAACCATGCTGACTATCCCCAATCAATTCATTTCTCTCTAAATAACTATAGATCCTATCCCTAATAATTCTCTCCAATACTTTGCCCACAACAGAAGTAAGACTCACCGGTCTATAATTCCCCGGAAAGTCTCTATTCCCCTTCTTGAACAATGGGACCACATTCGCTATCCTCCAGTCTTCCGGCACGATACCCGTAACCAACGATGACCTGAAGATCAGAGCCAGAGGCTCTGCAATCGCCTCTCTCGCCTCCCAGAGAATCCTAGGGTAAATCCCATCCGGCCCAGGGGACTTATCTAACTTCAAACCCTCAAGAATATCTAGCACATCCTCCTTATAAGCCTTAACCTTTCCTACCAATCTCCCATGAGGGACTTTGTCAAATGCCTTACTGAAATCCATATAGATGACATCCATATTGTCCCTCATTGACCATTTTTGTCACCTCCTCAAAAAATTCTACCAAATCCGTAAGGTACGTCCTGCCTTTTACAAAGCCATGTTGCCTGTCACTAATCAGATTGCCATGTTCTAAATGCGCATATATCCTATCTCTAAGATTCCTGTCTAACAATTCCCTACCACTGACATCAAGCTCACCGGCCGATAATTACCCGGGTTATCCGTATTATCCTTTTTAAACAATGGTACCACATTTACTATCCTCCAGTTCTCTGGGATCTCACCTGTGTCCAAAGAAGAGACAAAGATTCGCGTCAGAGGCCCAGCAATTTCATCTCTCGTCTCTCTGAGCAGCCTAGGATAAGTGCCATCAGGCTCCGGAGATTTATCAGTTTTAACATTAACTAAAAACCCTAACACTTCCTCTCTTGTAATGGAGATTTTCAACAATTCCCCCCCAGACACTTCCAGCCCCTCTCCTTTGTGAATAAAGATGCAAAGTATTCATTCAAGATCTCCCCCATTCTCTTGAGTTCTAAACATAGTTCCCCTCCTTTATCCTAAGAGGACCGTTTTTTCTCTCTAACCACCCTTTTGTTCCTAACATATGAATAAAATGCCTTTGGATTTTCCTTAATCTTGTCTGCCAAGACCATTTCATACCTGCTTTTTGCCCTTCTAACTTCCCGTTTGAGTTCTCTCCTACTGTCTCTGTATTCCTCCAAAACTCTCTCCGTTCCCAGTTGCCTGGACCTAACATTCGCCTCTTTTTTCTTCCTGATCAAGTCCTCAATATCCCTAGTTATCCACGGCTCTCTAATCCTACCTCTCCTATCCTTCCTCTTAACAGGCATATGTATGTCCTGCAACCTTATCAGTTTTCCCTTAAAAAACTCCCACATGCCAGACGTGGACTTACCTTCAAACAACTCTCCCAATCAATGGCTAACAATTCCTGCCTAATCCGGCTGTAATTAACCTTCCCCCAATTTAGCACACTCCCCTTCGTACAACACTCACCCTTTTCTATTAGTATCCTGAAGTAGACAGAATTGTGATCGCTATTTGCCACATGTTCCCTGACTGAAAACTTGACCACCTGACCAGGCTCATTTCCCAGAACTAAAGCCAGTATCGCCCTTTCTGTAGTCGGGCTGTAGTCTAAAGAATCTTCCAGTACACATTTTACAAATTCCTCCCCATCCAAACTCCCAGCCCTAGGCACCTTCCAATCCACACCAGCGAAATTAAAATCTCCAACTACAACAACCCTATTCTTTCTGCACTTATCCAGAATTTCCTTACACATACTTTCTTCCACTTCTCGTGGGCTATTGGGTGGCCTATAGTATACCCCCAGCATAGTGATTGTACCCTTCCTGTTTCTGAACTCTACCCACAGCGACTCATTGTCCAATTCCTGTAAATTGTCCTTCCTCTGCACCAAAGAAATGTGCTCCCTAACTAACAATGCTACTCCCCCACCTCTTTTAGACCTTCCTCTGTCATATCTGAAACACTTATACCCTGGAATATTTAGCTGCCAGTCCTGCCCTTCTTTTAACCAAGTGTCTGTCACTGCAACCAAATCCAAATTCTGTGTAAGCATTAAGACCCTAAGTTTGACCGTCTTACCCATTACGCTCCTTGTGTTGAAGCAGAGGCATTCCAGACTTCCAGCCTTACTCGAGCCCTCCTCCAGGATGATCCTCTTCTCATCTAATCTTACCTCAGCTACCAACTCGCTCCCAATCCCAGTGTCTACTGAGCTATTGATTTCATCTCCTCCCTGCCCCTCCATATTAGTTTAAACCCTGCTGAAACACTCCAGCTAATCTCCCAGCTAAGATATTTGTATCCTTCCCATTTAAGTGTTCCCCATCTTTCCGAGACAGGCGCCGTTCTCTCCTGAAAACTTCCCAATGATCAACAAATTTAAAACCCTCCTTCTTGTACCAATCCTTCAGCCACACATTCAGTTGAAGGATCTTGCTGTTTCTAGCCCCATTGTCACTGGGCACTACGGTAGCAGTCCAGAAGTTGTCACCCTGGAGGCTTTACTCTTTGGTCTCACACCCATCTCTCTGAATTGCTTACGTATTTCCCTCCTGCTCTTCCTCCTATGTCCTTCTCTCTTATATGCATGATCACGTCTGTTTGATTCCTTTCGCCCTTCAATATTCCTTCTACCCTCTCTGAGATCCTGTACCCCTGCACCAAGGAGGCAGACTACCATCCTGGAGTCTCGCTTTTGTCAACAGAACCGCTTATCCATGCCTCTAACAATCACATCCCCAACATTATCTCTCTTTTATCCCCTTTCTTTCCCACAGAGGTGATTGGGTCCTCCTATCTTACTTCTGGAAGATCATCTCCCTCATTTGTCACCGCTTTCTAGACATTTCGAGGACTGCCATGGGGTTCTCTTTGGAACATGACCCTTCTGATCCTTGCCGTTCCTGTTACCCACCTGTCCTCCCCCTGAGGCCTTGGTGTCACCACCCGACTGTAGTTTCTATCTATTATTGTTTCATTCTCCATTAATAAAAATAGATCTTAGAGCTGCAGCTCTATCTCCCTGACCGGGTTCCTCAGGAGCTGAAGCTCCATACACTGAGCATAGATGTGGACCTCTGGGAGACGAGTTGTCTCCAGGAACTCCCACATCTCACACTGAATGCAACAGAGTGGTCTCTCAATTGAACCTGCCATTTTCTTTATTGCTCTTGGAAATCAAACACTAAGAGGGAAAGAGAGAAAAAGACAAGCCCAGGAAAGAACCTACCTTGCCTACGCCTGCTTTCGCCTAAGCCCAGTGAGCCAAAGCCCTTACAGCTCCACTCTGCTCCCTGCTCACTCCACTGCCCACTGTCTACTGCATCCTTCTTTTAATATTCTGTGCTCCCTTCCCGATTTCCCCTGCCCCTAACTTCCACTAATTTTTTAAAAAAATGCCTGCAAACCGGAAAAGGAAAAAAATCTCAGACTGAAGGGGGAATGCCAGAATTGAGGCCATTCTCCCCCTACAAGGAACAGGAGGCAGTGCTGGCCTGAGAGAGCCGGAGGGAGAGCTGACCTGAGAGAGCCGGAGGGAGAGCTGACCTGAGAGAGCTGGAGGGAGAGCTGGCCTGAGAGAGCCGGAGGGAGAGCTGACCTGAGAAAGTAGGAGGGAGAGCTGACCTGAGAGAGCTGGAGGGAGAGCTGACCTGAGAGAGCCGGACGGACAGCTGACCTGAGAGAGCTGGAGGGAGAGCTGACCTGAGAGAGCCAGAGGCAGACTGACCTGAGAGAGCAGGAGGTAGAGCTGACCTGAGAGAGCCGGAGGGAGAATGACATGAGAGAGCTGGAGGGAGAGCTGACCTGAGAGAGCTGGAGGGAGAGCTGACCTGAGAGAGCTGGAGGCAGAGCTGACCTGAGAGAGCCGAAGGGAGAACTGACCTGAGAGAGCTGGAGGGAGAGCTGACCTGAGAGAGCAGTAGGCAGAGCTGACCTGAGAGAGCAGGAGGTAGAGCTGACCTGAGAGAGCAGGAGGTAGAGCTGACCTGAGAGAGCCGGAGGGAGAGCTGACCTGAGAGAGCCCTGGACCATTCTTGCACAAAAGGCAAGATCAGCATCTCCCAATAAGCCAGTGGGAGTCTGTACAGTTTCTGGGTCTTCATGGGGTCCCCCGGCACATGTTCCACCAGGAAAAGCCCTGAATATAAGAGGCCCTTCTTCACCTCCTACATTGCATGCAAGCCATAAAAAAAGCAGTACTGCCTGATTATTTCATGCTACCTGCATCTTTGTGCTTCTAGAGAAATATTTGAGAGACATGATTCAATATTAACCTGCAATGATCACCTTCCATCACCAAGCTAAGCAGAGTCATTGTCTGGTATTTTTGCCATTGAGATTTTCCAGTCTGGCCGAAAGCAGTTCCCATGTAATGGGGTCCCTGGCAGTGTGACGAGTGAGAAACACAAATGGCTATTGAATTCAGTGGGACCAGAAAATCCCACTGGCAATCAATGCAAACCAGCTCCACCATCGGAAATCCCTCCGTGGAGTGAACTAGAAAATCCTGGTCATTGTGAATCCCTGGGATAGCCCTCATTCCAGGTATTTCAACACAAGATCCTCCCTTGCAGCTAAAACACATCATGAAGGATCACATGTGTCTGAAGGGGGAATGCCAGAATTGAGGCCACTCTCCCCCTACAAGGAACAGGAGGCAGTGCTGGCCTGAGAGAGCCGGAGGGAGAACTGGCCTAAGAAAGTAGGAGGGAGAGCTGACCTGAGACAGCAGGACTCAAAAGCACCACTCGTGCCCCCTCCTTCTCCTTCGCCCCTCCCTCTTCCACATCCTCCTTCCCCCCTCCCTATGACCCCAACACCTCAGGCACAACAGCACATTCACAAAGGGGATTGGATCTGAATGAGTACAAGCAGCTTCTATCAACCTCAGTCAGAACACTGCCACCCAACATCTGGTGTCCAAATCCTTCCATTAACATAACGTGTCTCAGTTGAGCTTTGTCCTGAAGTGGAAATTATTAGAGTGTTCCTTCAATCAGTAAGAAAGGACAGTAATGGATGATTCCCAGAAGCACTCAGATCCTTACTCTAGCAATTCTTTACAAAGTTACTTTCCTACAGTGTCATTGCATCAAGCTGTCGAAATAGTGTTGCTCCGATTCCACTTTGAGAGCAGTTTCCAGCCCTCTCCTGTCACTATCCACATCCTTCTATCCTCCTTGATCCTTAACAAACCCGTTCCCCAGATCACTCTCCTACTTCCCCCTTTAATCATAGAACCCAGCTTCATTGTTATTGATACTCCTCTCTCTAATCTATTTTCTGCTGATATCCCCATGCTCCACATTGACCTCACCCTTGAAGCCCCCATGCACAGTGACCTACAGGAATCCCCCCACCTATGAGAACACCTGATGTCTCCCTCTTCAAACCTGGACTGGGACGAAGACATGTACGCCAGGCACAGCCCTATTGTATAGTTAAATTCTGGCTCCAACACTGTGGTACCTTCTAAAGTGGTTGAATCCCACATTACTAGTGCTGCCAGCGCTGTTGGGAGTTGTCCCAATTTTCCTGGTGGCAGCAGGAGAATCATGTCCCATATTCTGGCTATTCCAGGTGCAGCACGGTGGCACACTGGTTAACACTGCTGCCTCATTGCGCCAGAGACCCAGCTTTGATTCCTGGCTTGGATGACTGTCTGTGCAGAGTCTGCACGTACTCCTCATGTCTGTGTGGGCTTCCTCTGGGTGCTCCGGTTTCCTCCCAGAGTCCGAAGGACATGTATTGGCCGTGCTAAATGCACCCTCAACGTACCCAAAAAGCTGCCGGAGTGTAGTGACTGGGTGAATTTCACAGTAACTTCATTGCAGTGTTAATGTATGCCTATTTGTGGCACCAATAAATAAACTTAAAAAACAGTTGAAATATGATATATTGCCTTTTATAAATTCAGGAAAACCTCCCAGTTCTCATAATCTGTGTCCCTTTCATCACCAGTAACGTGAGTTTAATGAATGAAACAGGAAGTTATTGCAGTGTTAGTTTGATTGAAAACTCTCCCAAAGAATATTTCTCTAAATGTTGTGGGTGTCTGAATTTGGAGAGAGTCCAGGGTAAGTGTGAGAGCAGACAGGAACACACAAAACCCACAGCTTCTGTTTGGGCAGCTGGCATCCTGACTGTGGACAGGTTCAATAGGCTGTTACCAATAGGAATTTAGATCACCAGACTGTCATCTGTTGCTGAGAGACATTCTCTCCTGGAGTTCACATTTTCTCACAACACTTCTAAATAACTCAGTCCCTTTGCATCTCTCGGGTGAGTTGGTGATCCAGCTCCCTGAGCTTAGCTGTGGTGAAATACCTCAGTAAAACAGTTTGCGATATATGGACACTAACCCCAGATACAGGGCTGTCCCATCACAGGTCAACACTCAGAGCATCTTCACAAGGAGAAACAGACCTGGACACAAAACAATCCCTTCCTGGCTGGAAATGGGGACAGTCTTTGCATCATTTTGATCTTTTAACTTGCTGCTGGACAGTAATCTGAGGGAAATTTTTATTTTAGTGCAGCCAGTTTGGTTTCAACAGGAAAAGACAATTAATGCAGAAAATCAGAGCCTAATGGTTTGAACCAAGAATGTTATCAGATCTTAGTGTAGTTAAGGACACTCTGCACTGTTACGGTGTAGAAGAAGCCCATTCAGCCCATCATGTCTGCATTAGCTATCGAATGAGCAACTCATCTCCCAATCTTTCTTCTCTCTGTAACAGGTGATGTTGTGGCATTCATAGAATCCCAACAGTGCAGAAGAAGCCATTCAGCCCATCAACTCAGCACCAACTCTCTAACAGAGTATTTTACCCAGCTCTCTCCCCCATCCTACCCCTATAGTCCCACACATTTACTATGGCTAATCCCATCTAATCTCCACATATTTGGACACTGAAGGGCAATTAACATGGACAATGTACCTAACCTTCACATCTTTGGACTGTGGGACAAAACAAGAGCACCCAGAGGAAACCCATGCAGGCACAGGGAGAATGTACAAACTCCAAAAAGACAGTCACCCAAGGCTGGAATTGAACCTAATTTCCTGAAGATGTGAGGTAGCAGTGATAATCACTGTGTCACTCTATCACCAATATTGTCATTGAACTAGTAATTCAGAGACAGTGCGATTCTCTAGGGACCTGAGTTTTGAAATTTTAATTCAGCAAAAAAAATCGGGAATTAAAAAGTCTGATAATGACTGTGAAACCATTGCTGATTGTAGTAAAAGTCCATCTGGTTCAATAATGTCCTTTTGGGGAAGGAAATCTGCCATGTTAACCTGACCTGGCCTACGTATGACCCCAGATCCACAACAATGTGTTTGATCCTGAAGTGGCCACTCAGTTGTAACAAAGCATTATGAAGCTGAACAGGAATGGAACTGGATGGGCCACCCGTCATGCTAAACTATAGCAAACTCAGTCCTGTTGACCCTGCAAAATCGTCCTTACTAACAGCTCGAGGTTTGGGAGAGATATGTCACAGAATAGTCAAGCAACAGCCTGACATAGTCACACTCACTGAATCATATCTTACAGATAATGTCCCAGATACCGCCATTACCATCCCTGGGCACATGTCCTGTTCCATCGTCAGGATAGACCCAGCATAAGTCGCAGTATGGTGGTATACAGTCAGGACGGAGTTGCCCTGGGAGTCTTCAACATTGACTCTGGACCTCATGAAGTCTCATGGCCCCAGGTCAAACGTAGGAAAGGAAACTTCCTGCTGATCACTACATACTGCCCTCCTTCAGCTAATGAATCAGTATTTGTCCATCTTTAACATTGCATGGAGGAAGCACTGAGGGTGGCAAGGGTGCAGAATGTACTCTGGGTGGCTTGTAGTACCACCACAGACTGAACTGGTTGGGTTCTAAAGAATATAGCTGCTAGACAGAGTTGGTGAGGAAAACAAGAGGGAAAAACATACTTGACCTCATTCTCATTAACCTCCTGCCTATAGGTGCATCTGTCCATGATAATATCGGTAAAAGTGACCACAGCACAGTCACTGTGGAGACGAAGTCCCATCTTGACATTGAGGATACCCTCAATCGTGATGTGTGACACTATCACCGTGCTAAATGGGACAGACTTCAAACAGATCTAGCAGATCAACACTGGGTACTTTCAGCCATCAGCAGCAGCAGAATTGTACTCAATCATAATCTATAACCTCATGGCATATCCCCCACTCAATGTTACCATCAGGAGATCAACCCTGGTTCAATGGAGAGTGCAAGAGGGCAAACCAGGCACCAGCCATACCTAAAAATGATGTGTCAACCTGGTGAAGCTATAACACGGGACTATTTATGTGCCGAACAGCATAAGCAGCAAGTGATAGAAGAGCTAAGGGATTCCCCAACCAATGGATTAGATACAAGCTCTGCAGTCCTTCCACATTCAGTTGTGAATGGTGATGGACAATTAAATAATTTACTGGAAGAGGAGGCTCCACAAATATTCCCATTCTCAATGATGGAGGAGCCCAGCACATCAGTGCAAAAAACAAGGCTGAAACTTTCACAACACTTTTCAGCCAGAAGTACCAAGTGGATGATCCATCTTGGCCTCCTCCAGAGGTCCCCAGTATCTCAGATGCCAGACTCCGGTCAATTCGATTCATTTCATGTGATATCAAGAAATTGCTGAAGACACTGGACAAGGCAAAGGTTGTTGGCCCTGACAATATTCCAGTAATTGTACTGAAGACTAGTGTTCCACAACTCACCACTGCCCTCACCAAGCTCTTCCTGTATAACTACAACAGTGGCATCTAACCGGAAGTGTGGAACATTTTTCAGCTATGTCCTGTACACAAGAAACAAACCCAGCCAGACCAAATACTGCCCCATCAGTCTATTCTTGATTATCAGTAAAAGGATAGAAGGGCAATCAACAATACTATCATTAATTACTCATTAATAGCCTGCTTATGGATGGTCAGTACTCTGCCAGGGTCAGTACTCTGCTCAGTACTCAGGATTCTGCCAGGGTCACTCAGCTGTACTTTCTGTCAGTGCATGAACATTCTATAATGAGGAACACTTGCAGCAAATGGACAGATCCTCTCACACCTGGTTTAGTTATCAGCATCACGAAAACAAATGTCATTGTCCAGATGTTACCATTCTACCATCGATCAACATTAAAATCAATTCCCACTGCAAAAGCTGCAGTTATTGTGTCCAAACTGACTAAGAGAGTGTCAAACAAGAGCAACATGATTATAAACACCATACAATTTTCTTTTGAAATTTTTTATTAGCTGGAATTCTCCAGCTGTTTATGGCCTACTGCTGCTGCCAGTGAGAATTTAGCATTCAGCCAAATCTCCATTCACTGCAGTGATTGGGAGAATCCTAGCTGTGGGTGAGATTAGAGAATCTGGCCCATTGTCTTTGCTTCCACCATCCTTGTGGGCAGTGAGTTACAGATCATTATCATTAGCTCCATAAAAAATGTTCTTCCTCGTATTCCCTCTTACCAAAGTCTGAAACTATGTCTCTTAATCCTTGTACTGTTTGTCATACTAATGCTGTCATAAATATGTTAATCACAGAAAATTGTTTCTCTTCAAGGACTAAGGACATTCTGGAAGAATTTGTGTTTTTAAAAGACTCCATTCTTAAAATGTTAGTTCAGGGGCTCTGGTTGCTGCTGTTCCTGGTAAAGACAGCATATTACATGAAAAGGTAATTGAGCAGTTTTAAAGAAGCTGGTGAATTATTTACAGAAGGGTCACATGGTAGTTCATGGTTTTGAAATAAAACCATACCTGGAAAACTGTGTTTAAAAGCTAGTAGGCTGATTTGCTTTTGGGGGTATGGTGTGTTGATGGGGGAGAGTAGAAGGAGAAGGGTCAATTGCTTGGATAAAGACATAAACAGTCCCTGAAGTTCTTGACCCAATCCAAAGATGGAAACAATGGAAGTTGCTCCAAACTCGCTCTACATTCTGAAATGGACCAACTGTAAAATTCTCTCGAAGGACATCTGAAAACTGGGCAAGAGCCATTGATTATTTCTCAGACTTGTAAGTCAACCAGACTCTATTTCAAGGACTTCATTCTTTTCCTTTGAAGAATTGATTTTTAACAATTTGGTAGAATTCTTCTATTGTATCTTTTTGTGGCTGTGAGTTAAGATATTTATAAAGAGTAATTACACTTTCACATTTCATAATCTATGTACTAAGCTTTGCCCTTCTACTTGAGAAGAATAGTTTTATAATAAACTAATAATTTTGTTGTTTATTGAAGAGATTAATGGGTGAATTACATACTTAGTCATGTAGCTGGCTGAGAAAATAATTTAAATAGAGGTTGTGACCCATGGTGTAGCAGAACTAGAGACAGATAGGGCACTCTCTCCGTCCTGGTTGTAACAATGGGAACAGTTTTCTTTATCTCTCTTATCTAAATTTCTCTTGATCTTGTATTGCCTGTAAAATCTCTTCTCAATATCCTTTGCCCCAAAGGGAACAATGCCTGCTTCTCCAATTTAATCTTGCAGCTAAAGTCCCTCATCTTTGGATTAAAACAAGGTCAACAACCCCAGAGGTCTTGGAGTGTGCTGTCACCATCAGTGTACACACATTGCTAAGTCAATGATGTCTGCACTGGCTCAGCCACATAGATTGGACAGCAGCTGTATATCCAAAGATCTTCTGCAGACTGCACTGACCACTGGATGCTGGGCATCTGTATCTCTGCAACAAGGACAGCCATAAGCAGCATGTGACGATCGCAGATATTGCCAACTGACAACTGAGAGACAGTCACCAACATCTGTGACCTCTGGAAGCTGACTTTTTGGAATGGCATTATCAGAGGTGAGCAGAAATAGATATCTCGTACACAGGAAAAGAGGATTCAGAATCCTGAACTCGCTCAGCCCATTGTCTTCTTTTGCAGTTAATACAGTACAGACTGCCATATCAGGATGGGGCTCGGCTGTCACACTAGGTGATGCTTAACACAAAGTCAACTATCATGGCACAAGCCATCATCTCACGAGATGGAGGATAATAACTAATTCATGATTGGACAAATGTGTAATAAGTTCAGCAGCGACACGATCCTGGGAAAGCCCAAGCTGAGTGAACTGGTTATTGCAATGTATGTGCTGCTTTATAGCACTGTCAATGACCCTTTCTATCACTTTGTTGATGATCAAGAGTAGACTGTAGGGTGTTTATCAGCTGGATTGGCTCCTTTCTGTTTCTTATATACAGGACATAGCTGGTCCATGTTGTAATTCTACTGAAACACCTTGACTAGTGCAGCTGTAGGTTCTGGAGCACAAGTAATATTGTCAGGACCCATTGCCTTTGCAATGTCCAGTGTCTTCAGCTGTTTCTTCATATGAAGAGTGAATTAAATGTTGAAGACTGAACTGCTGGTAACCCCTGGAGGAGGCTGAGATGGATCATCCACTTGGCACTTCTGGCTGAACATTGTTGAAAATGCTTCAGCCTTATCTTTTGCACTGATGTGCTGGGCTCTTCCATCATTGGCAATGGGGATACTAGTAAAGCTTCCTCCTCTAGGGAGTTATTTAACTATCTACCATTATTCACAATTGGATGCAGCAGGATTGCAAAGCTTAGATATGATCATTGCTTGTGGGATCATTTAGCTCTGTCTATTGCTTGCTGCTTATCTGTTTGGTATGTAAGGAGTCCTGTGTTGTAGCTTCACCAGGTTGACATCTAATTTTTAGGTCTGCCTGGTGTTATTCCTGGCAAGCTCTCCTGCACTCCTCATTGAACCAACATGTGGGAATGGCAGAGTGGGGGATATGAAGGGCGATGATGTTATAGATTGTGGTTGAGTACAATTCTGACATTGTGGCAGTGTAATGTAGCATGTTTTTAAAATTAATTTGCAGAATGTGGGCATTGCTGGCTATTCCAGCATTTATTGCCCATTCCTAAAATCCATTCAAAAGGTGGTGGTGAACTGCTTTCTTCAGCCACTGCACCCTTGGTGTATGTATAGTTAGTGCTGTTAGGGGGAGAGTTTCAGGATCTTGACCCAGTGACAGCGAAGTAACAGCAATACAACAAACTTACAAGGTTGGTGTTACCATGTGCAGTAGTGAATGAGTTAATGAACTTTGTAACACTTGAGAGAATGAGAAAAATATCCTACATGCAGCTAGTTTTCATATATTTCAGATAAAAGTAATTTTGTTTTCACATGCCCAGGCTATAGGGAGACAGCAGCTGCTCTTGCTATTATACACGTTTATGATAAGCCCACTCAGAAATATAGCTGATCCAGCTTGCAGTTTAAGTAACTTTCGCCTAATATAGTGAAGCCTGCATTTCTAACTATATTTCATATATATATTCATTATATACTGCCTATGTGTCATGTACCAACAATTTTATATATATACACACACACATACACACACATATGTTATATAACTATGAGCATAGATTGTTATACCGACACATTAATTTTAACTTGTCTTGTCAGCCTGTATGTTAGCTAAGGGCTAATCACACACATCAATTGTGGCCTTGAGATAACCATGAGGAAATGCCGAGGCAGCCATGTTCACATGATGGAGGACAACTCACAGCCTGGGAACCTGATGAGAATGAGAAGGTGCGTACGTGACTGGAGGGGTATAAATATATTCTCTTAACTTGTATTCAGTGAGATGCCTGGGGACCTGCTGTTAGGTGCCAGGTGTATTTCCCAAAAGCTTTTGAATAAACTTGCTGTACTTTGACTCACAATTCATCTCAGAGGTATCCTTACCTACAACACCATGTATCTACATTTGCCCTTTTAGATGGAACTTTGGCGAGTTCTTGCAGTGCTGTTACTGTATATCAGTGGTGGAGGGAGTAATGAAGGGTCTCCGCATTGTGAAGGGAGTAATTTTTTCTCCATAAGGACAATGTAGTGCTCAGCCCCCCAGCATATTGTTATGGACAGATGCATCTGCACCAAGTTGATAGAATACCGAAGGATTTAACAAAGGGGAAATGCAAATTGGTGCCAATTGCAAGTCATTTAGAGTAGAGTTGGGGAAGATCTCACAATCAATAATCTGGGACAATAAAAGGTGCCATTCATGTACCCTACAGTGTTTGTGCCATTAATTAAGTTTCCTATATTGAAATATAACCTCAGAAAAACATTCTGCCTGGCAACAGATGAGATGTCTCATTTTTAAAATTTCATTGGCGAAATATGTGTCTTTATAACATATTAACACCACTTGACAGATTAAGCAATCACAGTAAAATGTTGATTTGCTGTTTATAGTCAGGGATTTTCCATTCATGCCCTTCCCCCTCGCTGCAAACTGGAACCCAAGTGAAACTCTCTGAAGCTCTGTGTTTCTTAATCTAGAATAACCAATTCTTAATAATAAACTCCTTTCCTCCACCTGGCTGAACCTGTTCTCTGGAAAAAGATTTCCTTTCAACACCACTCATTTGCTCCAAATAAACAGAGTACCTGCTATGTGTAGTTGCATGGCTCCAAGCAATGCCTGCTTTTTTGTGGAACATGTGGAACATTCCTTATTTACTAAGATTCCCATTCTCATCTTTTTTTCCGGTACATGAATGATTGTATTGCTGCAACTTCCTGTTCTCACAGTACACAAGGAATTGAGGTGACTTCTTTCCAATTGTCACCCTTCTCTCCTCTTCATCTATTCCCTGCCATTCCCATCCTTAACTTTCTTCTATTGTGTTTTCGGGGAAGGCTATTAAGAACATTTACCAAATATACATATAAACATACAAAGTAAGAGCAGGAGTAAACTCCTCGGCCCCTTGAGCCTGCTTCGCCATTTAATAAGATTGTGGTTGATCTGACTGTAACTTCAACTCCACATTCCTGTCTACGCCGATAATCTATCGCCCCCTTGTTCACCAAAAATCTATCCAGCTCTAATCCTGTCTAAATAGAACATAGAACATTACAGCACAGAACAGGCCCTTTGGCCTTCAATGTTGCGCTGACCAATTAAGAAAAAGCAATGACCCTCTAACCTAAACCATTCCCTTTTCATCCATAAACTTATCTACTAACCTCTTAAATGCCACCAAACTTGGCGCATCTACAACTGCAGCAGGCAGGGCATTCCATACCCCTACCACCCTCTGGGTAAAGAACCTACCTCTGACATCCGTCCTATAACTACTACCCCTTAATTTAAAGCTATGTCCCCTCGTGCTAGCTTTCTCCATCCTAGGAAAAAGGCTATCACTGTCCACCCTATCTAAACCTCTTATCATCTTATATGTTTCAATAAGGTCTCCTCTTAGCCGCCTTCTTTCCAACGAAAACAACCTCAAATCCCTCAGCCTCTCCTCATAAGACCTGCCCTCCATACCAGGCAACATCCTGGTAAACCTCCTCTGTACCCTCTCCGATGCCTCCACATCTTTCTTATAATGTGGGGACCAGAACTGCACACAATACTCCAAGTGCGGCCGCACTAGAGTTTTGTACAGTTTGCAACATGACGTTGCGGCTCCGAAATTCAATCCCCCTACCAATAAAAGCTAAGACTCCGTATGCCTTCTTAACAACCTTATCGACTTGATTGCCAACTTTCAGGGATCTATGCACACATACACCAAGATCCCTCTTTTCATCAACACTATTAAGAGTCCTACCATTAGCCCTATACTCTACACATTTGTTATTCCTGCCAAAGTGAATTACCTCACACTTTTCCACATTAAACTCCATTTGCCACCTCTCGGCCCAGCTCTGCAACTTGTCCAAGTCTCTCTGCAAACTATAACCCCCCTCTTCACTATTTACCACTCCTCCGACTTTGGTGTCATCCACAAATTTACTAATCCATCCTTCTATACCCTCATCCAGATCATTTATAAAAATTACAAACAGCAGGGGCCCCAGAACTGATCCCTGAGGTACACCACTTGTAACCGAACTCCATGATGAATAATTTCCATCAACCATCACCCTCTGTCTTCTATCTGCTAGCCAATTCCTAATCCAATTTGCTAAATCACCCTCAATCCCATACATCTTAATAGTGTTGAGGAACAGAAGGATCTTGGTGTATGTGTCAATAGATCCCTGAAAGTAGGCAGTCAAGTGGATAAAGTTGTTAAGGAGGCATATGGAGTCTTAGCTTTTATTGGTAGGGGGATTGAATTTCGGAGCCGCAGCATCATGTTGCAACTGTACAAAACTCTAGTGCGGCCGCACTTGGAGTATTGTGTGCAGTTCTGGTCCCACATTATAAGAAAGATGTGGAGGCATTGGAGAGGGTACAGAGGAGGTTTACCAGGATGTTGCCTGGTATGGAGGGCAGGTCCTATGAAGAGAGGTTGAAGGATTTGCGGTTGTTTTCGTTAGAAAGGAGGCGGCTAAGAGGGGATCTTATTGAAGCATATAAGGTGATTAGAGGTTTAGATAGGGTGGACAGTGATAGCCTTTTTCCTAGGATGGAGAAAGCTAGCACGAGGGGAACACAGCTTTAAATTAAGGGGTATGAGTTATAGGACGGATATCAGAGGTAGGTTCTTTACTCAAAGAGTGATTAGGGAGGGGAATGCCCTGCCTGCAGCTGTTGTAGATGCGCCAAGTTTGGTGGCGTTTAAGAGGTTAATTGATAAAGTATATGGAAGAGAAGGGAATGGTTTAGTTTGGAGGGGCATTGCTTTTTATTTTGGTCGGCACAACATCGAAGGCCGAAGGGCCTGTTCTGTGCTGTAATGTTCTATGTTCTATGTTCTATCTGCATTTTCTGCAGAAGTCTTCCACGGGCCACCTTATCAAACGCCTTACTAAAGTCCATATATACCACATCAACCGCCTTACCCCCATCCACCTCTTTGGTCATTTTTTCAAAAAACTCAATAAGGTTAGTAAGGCACGACCTACCCTTCACAAAACCATGCTGACTATCCCCAATCAATTCGTTTCTCTCTAAATAACTATAAATCCTATCCCTAATAATTCTTTCCAATACTTTGCCACAACAGAAGTAAGACTCACCGGTCTATAATTCCCAGGAAAGTCTCTATTCCCCTTCTTGAACAATGGGACCACATTCGCTATCCTCCAATCTTCCGGCACTATACCCGTAACCAACGACGACCTGAAGATCAGAGCCAGAGGCTCTGCAATCGCCTCTCTCGCCTCCCAGAGAATCCTAGGGTAAATCCCGTCCGGCCCAGGGGACTTATTTATTTTCAAACCCTCAAGAATATCTAGCACATCCTCCTTATCTACTTCAATACTTTCCAGTGTACAACCCTGTATCCCAGGGTTCTCCACAACTACATTTACATCTCCCTGCGTGAATACCGAAGAGAAATATTTATTCACTGCCTCTCCAATCTCTTCAGGCTCCATGCACAACTTCCCACTGCTGTCTCTGACTGGCCCTAATCTTGCCCTAAGCAATCTTCTATTCTTAACATATCTAAGGAAAGCTTTAGGATTCTCCTTGATCCTATCAGCCAAAGTCTTCTTGTGTCCTCTTTTAGCTCTCCTCGACTCACTCTTTAGCTCCCTCCTGGCAAATCTATAGCTTTCCAGTGCACTAACTGAGCCTTCAAGCCTCATCCTGACATAAGCCTCCTTTTTCCTTTTAACCAGCGAATTAATTTTTTTAGTACACCATGGTTCCCTTACTTGACCATTTTCTCCTTGCCTGACAGGGACGTACTTATCATGGACTCGCAGTAGCTGCTCCTTGAATAAGCTCCACATTTCAGATGTTCCCAGTCCCTGTAGTTTCCTAGTCCAACCTATGCACCCTAATTCTCTCCTAATAGTCTCATAATTACCATTCTCCCAGCTATAACTACTGCTCTATGGGTTTCCATTCACTGATACAACTGGTTTGATTTGAGTCCATCAAGTTTGTTCTGCATATGATCATGTCTAAATCTTTTGCTCACCTCCAATTTTCCACTCTCTCCATTTTCTTTGATTTACAGAGAGATTAAAATTCTCTCTATTGCACTCTTGATATACTGATGATGGAACATCCACAACTCTTAACATAAAGAATCCCAGAGGTTCAAAGACCTCTGAGAGAAGTAATTTCTCTCATCTCAGTTGTAGATAATCAACTCCTGATCCTGAGACTGTGTCCCTGTGTTCTAAATTCTCCAGACAAGGGAAAGTCTTGTGTCTATTCCTCTGCTTTCCACTCTGGTAGAAACTAGAATTGACCCTGGTCTTTATCAACCCTCGAATTACAAGAAACCTCTGCCTTCTGTCTCCAGACCATTTTTATGAAGAGGGGAGATTCAATATGATAGTTTTGCAGCAGTCATTCCAATTTCATCTCTATTTGAAAGGATATTAATGAAGAGCACAGCCTCCATCTTATTCCATTCCAGTGTCCCTGCTGGATGTATTTCCATCGACTAATGCAACTGAGGCTTCAGTTTGACGCCTCAAACTGGCGTCACCACTTCAGATGTCAGAGCAGCTTTCTTGAAGGTCAACGCATGGAAAGCGACCGGCCCAGATGGGGTACATGGACATTCATTTAGATCCTCGCGGATCAGCTGGAGAGGGTATTCAGATCTCTTCAACCTCTCTTTACAATAATCTGAGGCTCCTATCTGCTTCAACAAGATGACTATCATGCTTGGCTGCATCAACCAAGCAGCGTGCCTTAATGACTATTAGCTGTTGGCTCTGACATCCATCATTATGAAGTGCTTTGAAAGGTTAGTCACTGCATGAATCAATTCCAGCCTCCCAGACTACCTGGATCCACTTTGATTTGCCTATTACCGCAACAGGCCCACAGCAGATGCCATTTCCCTGGCCCTGCACTCAACCCTGGAACACCGAGATAACAAGGACACCTGTGCCAGACTCCTATTTATTGACTACAGCTCAGCCTTCAACCCCGGTGAGTTTCCCACAAAATTCATTTCCAAACTCTATGGCTTGGGCCTCAGCACCTTCCTCTGTGACTGGATCCTGAACTTCCTAACTCACAATCAGTAAGGATGGTAACAACACCTCCTCCGTGATCATCTTCAACACCAGTGCCTCACAAGGTTGCGTTCTCAGCCTCCTACTATACTCCTTATCACCTACGACAGTGTAGCCAAATTCCCCTCCAATTCGATTTTCAAGTTTGCTGATAACACCACCATAGCGGGTCAGATCTCAAACAATAACGAATCAGGATATAGGAATGAGATAGAGAATTTGGTGATCTGGTGCAATAATAATAATCTCTCTCTCAATATCAACAAAATGAAGGAGATTGTCATTGAATTCAGAAAGCATAAAAGAGAACATACTCCTGCCTACATCAATAGGGACAAAATAGAAAGGATCGCGAGCTTCAAGTTTTTAGGTGTCCAGATCATGAACAACCTGTCCTGGTCCCCCCATGGCGACACTATAGTTAAAAAAGCCCACCAATGTCTCTACTTTCTCAGAAGATGAAGGAAATTTGGCAAGTCAGCTATGACTCTCACCAACTTTTACAGATGCACCATAGAAAGCATTCTTTCTGGTTGTATCACAGCTTGGTATGGCTCCTGCTCTGCCCAAGGCTGCAAGGAACTACAAATTGTCAGTGAATGTAGCCCAATCCATCACACAAATGAGTCTCACATCCATTGACTCTGTTTACACTTCCCGCTGTCTCGGCAAAACAGCCAGTATAATTAAAGACACCACGCACCCCAGACATTCTCTCTTCCACCTTCTTCCTTCAGGAGAAAGATACAAAAATCTGAAGTCATATACCAACTGTCTCAAGAACAGCTTATCCCCTGCTGCTGTCAGACTTTTGAATGAACGTACCTTGCATTAAGCTGATCTTCCTCTGCACCCTAGCTATGATGTAACACTACGTTCTGCACTCTCTCCTTTCCTTCTCTATGATCAGTGTGTTTTGTCTGTATATCACACAAGAAATAATACTGTATATTAATACATATGGCAATAATAAATCAAAAGAAATCAAATCAAAGGCTCTTAGCAACAGATAATAAATTGATATTGGAATGATCCCATTGGTTAGCTGGGATAGTGATGAACCAGATACTGGTTACAGGTGGAATGGTATCATTTCCAAATGGAAACTGCTGGTTTGTGGTTAGTTCCCTTTCTAACAATGAATCTATTACTTTCTTTCATACAAAGAAGAATAAACACATTCCCATGTGGACATGTGATATTATTTGGAATAAACTGGGCTGAAGTTCCTATTTTATTTCATTTTCACTTCCCCATGCCAGAGAAAGAGGATTTGAAATCAGAACAACATTGGTGTGTGTATGGAGGAGGGGATGTATTTGCAAACCAGCTATTGCAGTTAAAGCCCGTTTTCAGGATTGGGTCAAGTTGCTTGATGTTGTAAATTGACACTGATGTATATTGTACATTGCCTAACTGCCCCAGCCCATGTTCCCACAGGTCCTCCTGCCCTGCCTAGCTGCTAGAGATTATTCTCACCAGGTTCCTCTTACCTGCCTACCTCGCCCACCACTGTCTCTGCCATTGAGTCAGTTCTCACATCCGTGCAGAATATTTGTTCACTTGTGAATAAGACTTTGCCATCCAGGACCTTATTGAGAACGATTGACATCATGGTACTTGGGGAAAAACTGGCTGACTGCTAACTATTCCTCTCTCAATGAAGCCTCCTCATACCTTCCACCATCTACGCAGCCCAGAAGATCCATCACATGAATGCTGTGGTCCTTATCATTGAGTCACACTTGCCTTTCCTCTATTTCTTTGATATCTTCTCCTTCTTCAAGATCTGCATCGTTTTCCACTTCTCCAGTAGTTGACTGTTCTCCAAACTCCACCTCAGATTCTCTCTGAGGCATTCTCAACTATTTCTTCTCTCAGCTTTTACATGGAGTGGCACCTTATTCTCAGTGCTTCACACCACTCTGAACTCGCTCTTACTCTCTCCTGATTTTTCAGATCTGCTGTCCTCCTTTAACTTCTTCCTCCATATTCATGACCCACACTCTTGAAGTTGTCTGTCCTGAGGCACCTCTACACTCACAGATGATGCAGTTTCTAACCACTTCATTACTTCATTGATTCTTGGGTAACTATTTGGAGGAGGGGTAAGAAGCAATTGGGTAGACAATCCCCTGGGGCTGTTCCCCTCCAAAACAAATTTTCTGTCTTGGAGGCTACAGTTGAGGAAGAATCAACTGGAGATGACCAAAGGGAGCAGGTCTCTGGGGGTGAGCCTGCTGAGAATGCTCAGGTGGGTAGGGGGAAAAAGAGATTGGGCCTAGTAATTGGAGACTCCATAGTTAGAGGGACAGATAGGAGAGTAAATAGTAATAAATGTGACTCAGGGCTGGTGTGTTGCCTCCCAGGGGCTGGGGTCCAGGATGTCACAGATCTGGTTTTTAAGATTCTTAAGGGAGAGGGGAGTCAACCCCAAGTCATTGTTCATGTAGGGACACATGATATAGGAAGGACGAGGGAAGGGGATATTAAACAGAAATTTATGGAGTTGGGGTGGAAGCTTAGGGCCAAAACTGGCAGAGTGGTTATCTCTGGACTCTTGCCTGTGCCACGGGATAGTTTGGAGAAGAATAGAGAGAGGGAATGTTTGAACTCGTGGCTGCGGGGATGGTGCAGGAGGGAGGGGTTCAGGTTCCTGAACAATTGGGACTCATTCTGGGATAGGTGGGACCTCTACAAGATAGATGGTCTACACCTGAACCAGAGGGGAACTAATATCTTGGGGGGAAAATTTGCTAAGGCTATGCAGGGGGCTTTAAACTGATTCGGTGGGGGGGTGGGATCCTAAGTAGTTGGGGTGCTAAGAGGGATGAGAGTAAGGGGGTCATAGAGGAAAGCTGTAAAACACAGCAGCGTACGGGTGGGGTAGGGCATGGTTTGAAATGTGTATACTTTAATGCAAGGAGTATTCGCATAAGGGGGAGGAACATGCAGCTTGGACTAGTACCTGGAACTTCGATGTTGTGGCCATTTCAGAGACTTGGGTAGAGCAGGGACAAGAATGGATGTTGCAGGTTCCGGGGTTCAAATGCTTTAGTCGGAATAGAGAAGGAGGTAGAAGGTGGGGAGGAGTGGCATTATTAGTCAAAGACTGTATCACAGTGACAGAGAAGAAGTTTGATGAGGACTTGTCTGTTGAGGTAGTATGGGCTGAGATTAGAAACAGGAAAGGAGAGGTCACCCTGTTGGGAGTCATTTATAGACCTCCTAAAAGTTCTAGAGAGGTAGAGGAAAGGATTGCAAAGTCAATTCTGGTCAGGAGTGAAAGTAATAGGATAATTGTAATGGGGGACTTTAACTTTACTAATATTGATTGGAATAGCTATAGCTCTAGCTCGTTAGAGGGGTCAGTTTTCATACAAAGTGTGCAGGAAGGTTTTTTTTGACTCAGTATGTAGATAAGCCAACTAGAGGTGAGGCTACATTGGATTTGGTGCTGGGCAATGAGCCAGACCAGGTGTTAGGCTTGGAAGTTGGTGAACATTTTGGTGATAGTGACCACAATTCGGTTACGTTCACCTTAGTGATGGATAGGGATAGGCATGAAGCTGGGGGCAGGAGTTATAGCTGGGGGAAGGGTAATTATGAGGCCATCAGGAGAGAAGTAGGGTGCATAGATTGGACTAGGGAACTACAGGGACTGGGAACATCTGGAATGTGGTGCTTATTCAAGGAGCAGCTGCTGCGAGTCCTTGATAAGTATGTCCCTGTCAGGCAGGGAGGAAATGGTCGAGTAAGAGAGCCTTGGGGTACGAAAAAAGTTGATTTGCTGGTTAAGAAGAAAAAGGAGGCTTATGTCAGGATGAGGCTTGAAGGCTCAGTTAGTGCAATGGATAGCTATAGATTAGCCAGGAGGGAGCTAAAGAGTGATTTGAGGAGAGCTAAGAGGGGACACGAGAAGACTTTGGCTGATAGGATTAAGGAGAATCCTAAAGCTTTCTTTAGATATGTTAAGAATAGAAGATTGTTTAGGGCAAGATTAGGGCCAGTCATAGACAGCAGTGGGAAGTTGTGCGTGGAGCCTGAAGAGATTGGAGAGGTACTGAATAAATATTTCTCTTCGGTATTCATGCAGGGTGATGTAAATGTAGTTATGGAGAACACTGAGGTACAGCGTAGCAAACTGGAAAGTATCGAAGTAGATAGGGAGGATGTGCTAGATATTCTCGAGGGTTTGAACTGGGCCGGACGGGATTTACCCTAGGATTCTCTGGGAGGCAAGAGAGGAGATTGCAGAGCCTCTGGCTCTGATCTTCAGGTCGTCGTTGGTTACGGGTGTGGTTCTGGAGGACTGGAGGATAGCGAATGTGGTCCCATTGTTCAAGAAGGGGAAGATAGACCTTCCAGGGAATTATAGGCCAGTGAGTCTTACTTCTGTTGTGGGCAAAGTATTGGAGAGAATTATTAGGGATAGGATTTATAGTTATTTAGAGAGAACTGAATTGATTGGGGATAGTCAGCATGGTTTTGTGAAGGGTAGGTCGTGCCTTACTAACCTCATTGATTTTTTTGAAAAAGTGACTAAAGAGGTGGATGGGGGTAAGGCGGTTGATGTGGTATATATGGACTTTAGTAAGGCGTTTGATAAGGTGGCCCATGGAAGACTGCTGCAGAAAATGCAGATGTATGGGATAGAGGGTGATTTAGCTAATTGGGTTAGGAATTGGCTAGCAGATAGAAGACAGAGGGTGGTGGTTGATGGGAGATATTCATCTTGGAGTTCGGTGACAAGTGGTGTACCTCAGGGTCTGTTTTGGGGCCCCTGCTGTTTGTAATTTTTATAAATGATCTGGATGAGGGTATTGAAGGATGGATTAGTAAATTTTCAGATGACACTAAAGTCGGTGGAGTGGTAGATAGTGAAGAGGGGTGTTAGAGTTTGCAGAGAGACTTGGACAAGTTGCAGAGCTGGGCCGAGAGGTGGCAAATGGAGTTTAATGTGGAAAAGTGTGAGGTAATGCACTATGGCAGGAATAATAAATGTGTAGAGTATAGGACTAATGGTAGGATTCTTAGTAGTGTTGATGAACAGAGGGATTTTGGTGTGTATGTGCATAGATCCCTGAAAGTAAGCAGTCAAGTCGATAAGGTTGTTAAGAAGGCATATGGAGTCTTAGCTTTTATTTGTAGGGGGATTGAATTTCGGAGCCGCAACATCATGTTGCAACTGTACAAAACTCTAGTGCGGCCGCACTTGGAGTATTGTGTGCAGTTCTGGTCCACACATTATAAGAAAGATGTGGAGGCATTGGAGAGGGTACAGAGGAGGTTTACCAGGATGTTGCCTGGTATGGAGGGCAGGTCTTATGAAGATAGGCTGAGGGATTTGAGGTTGTTTTCGTTAGAAAGGAGGCGGCTAAGAGGGGACCTAATCGAAACATATAAGATGATTAGAGGTTTAGATAGCGTGGACAGTGATAGCCTTTTTCCTAGGATGGAGAAAGCTAGCACAAGGGGACACAGCTTTAAATTAAGGGGTGATAGTTATAGGACGGATATCAGAGGTAGGTTCTTTACCCAAAGGGTGGTTCGGGAGTGAAATGCCCTGCCTACAGCAGTTGTAGATGCACCAAGTTTGGTGGCGTTTAAGAGGTTAGTTGATAATTATATGGAAGAGAAGGGAATGGTTTAGTTTGGAGGGGCATTGCTTTTTATATTGGTCGGCGCAACATCGAAGGCCGAAGGGCCTGTTCTGTGCTGTAATGTTCTATGTTCTATCTGTGCATTGAAGTTTCAGATTGCACATTTGAGCATATCTGGTACAGGACTGGTTTAACCATCACCATCAAATCTGGTTGGACCCCATCTTTCCTGTGGGATTCAATCTTTAACACCGACCTATTAATCACTTCAGGATTGTCATGGGGAATAAGGATGGGTACTACTCTAGTATAAAATATCTTTTTAAATCCCTCTCCTCTGTCTACCTCCCACTGAGCTCCTTGTCACTGAACATAGAACATAGAACATTACAGCGCAGAACAGGCCCTTCGGCCTTTGATGTTGCGCCGACCAATTAGGAAAAAGCAATGACCCTCCAAACTAAACCATTCCCTTCTCTTCCATAAACTTATGTACTAACCTCTTAAACACCACCAAACTGGCGCATCTACAACTGACGCAGGCAGGGCATTCCATACCCTTACCACCCTCTGGGTAAAGAACCTACCTCTGACATCCGTCCTATAACCACCACCCCTTAATTTAAAGCTATGACCCCGCGTGCTAGCTTTCCCCATCCTAGGAAAAAGGCTATCACTGTCCACCCTATCTAAACCTCTAATCATCTTATATGTTTCAATAGGTCTCCTCTTAGCCACCTTCTTTCTAACGAAAACAACCTCAAATCCCTCAGCCTCTCTTCATAAGACCTGCCCTCCATACCAGGCAACATCCTGGTAAACCTCCTCTGTACCCTCTCCACTGTCTCCACATCTTTCTTATAATGTGGGGACCAGAACTGCACACAATACTCCAAGTGCGGCCGCACTAGAGTTTTGTACAGTTGCAACATGACGTTGCTGCTCCGAAATTCAATCCCCCTACCAATAAAAGCTAAGACTCCGTATGCCTTCTTAACAACCTTATCGAATTGATTGCCAACTTTCAGGGATCTATGCACATATACACCAAGATCCCTCTGTTCTTCAACACTATTAAGAGTCCTACCATTTGCCCTATACTCTACACATTTGTTATTCCTGCCAAAGTGAATTACCTCACACTTTTCCACATTAAACTCCATTTGCCACCTCTCGGCCCAGCTCTGCAACTTGTCCAAATCTCTCTGCAAACTATAACACCCCTCTTCACTTCTACCACTCCACCGACTTTGGTGTCATCCACAAATTTACAAATCCATCCTTCAATACCCTCATCCAGATCATTTATAAATGATGAATATATAAATGGTGTTAACCATGAAATCATGATTAATCATCTGGTTCTATTTCTTGCCCCCCATCCCATTAAGTGAATTCCACCCCCAACACACACACAATCAGCCTGCACTAAACTTGTAGCTTTCTCTAGATTCTCTATCATTTCATCTAATTTCTTCCCCAAGTTCATCTTGTCTGAGAAACCCATTCCTTGTTCACTCATACCCCTTTCCCATCTGACTGCTGCTCATCTAATTTCCTTACCTGGTACTGTGTTCACTGAAAGTGTTGATAATTCTACCCCCATCACGTCTACTGTATTCACCCCCTCTTCACAAAACACAACTTTTCTTGACCTTGCAAACCACTGCTCCATCTCAAACCTCTTTTTCGTATCACAATCACTCAACCTGTTGTCACTTCCTGAATCAATCATCATCTTTTCAACTGTGTATTGGAATCCACTCCCTCCCCCACCTGATTTCTGCTCCTACCACAGTACTGAAACAGCCCATATCAACATCATAAAGATCATCCTCTGTGACTGTGATCAGGATGCAATATCCCTTCTCAAATCCAGCCTTCCAACACCATCCTTCTCCAACAGCATCCTGATGATCTGCTCAATGATCTGCCCCACTCTTTCTTATTTGATCATGAGTGAAGCATCTTTAGCAGAAGCCCAGTGCTACTGAATCACACTCATCATGAATCTCCAAAGAATCTTTCACTTTTGCCTCATCCTTTTCTATTATCAGTTAGCTTCAACATTCATGCTGACATAAATATCTACCTCCCTGATATGTGTAATGATTCCTCCACTGACCCTTTATTCAGCAGATTGTTTGTTGAACTAACAGTCGTAGATCACCATCAATTTCCTCTTGTTGAATATTGGAAAGACCAAAGTTATTGGCTGGAATATTCTGGCTGTTCATGCTGGGGTGGAGCAGTGGGGGGGGATCTCCCAGCACACTTGTTGGTATATCCAGCGAGGGGTACATTCAACTGGAAATCCTGTTGACAATAGCCAGAGTAGAAGATCCTACCACAAAATATGCCATCTAGTGCATGGAAAATCCCCACCCATTGGGTGCAATCTTACCTGTGGCTCACGCCATGCTCCTGGGTTCACTGCATCCGGATGGAAAAATCCTGCTGGCATTTAGATTCCAGTGATAAGATTCTGCATTGTGCAGAGGACCAAAGACAATCACTGATTCCATCCCTCTATTGCCTCTGGTCTTGGGTTAAATCAGACTACCTGGGGCCTTGAGCTGAGCTTTTGAGTTTTGACAAGTGCTGGTTGCATTTTTGCTTCTGAGTAAGAAGATTGTGGGCTTGAAGCCCACTCCAGGGTTTGAGAACAAATTTTAAGGCTGACAATCCAGTGCAGCACAAAGGGAATCACAGAATCTGTTGTTTAGATCAAATTCTTTTTGCCACGGCCTGAGTTGTTCTCTCCAGTAGATGCAAAAGATCTTATGATAATATTTCATAGGGCCTGAGTGGGATTGTTGTCAGTGTAGACTCGATGGGCCAAATGGCCTCCTTCCACACTATGGATTCTAAGATTCTAAGGCTCATTGTTTTAGCACATAATATATTGTATAGGTGATAGTGGTATTATCAATAGACAATTAATCCAGAAAATCAGCAAATGTCCTGAAGAGTTGAGTGCCCTGGTTTCCTGGCAAACATTGATCCTGCAATGACTGTCACAGAATGTCTGGTCACTATCACATTGCTGTCTGAGAGACCAAACATTGGCGGCTGTGTTTCTGTCTTACAACAATGACTTCAAAGATGTATCTCATTGGCTGCAAAGCACTATGAGACATCTGATAAAGATTGGTTGGAGGCTTCTGTATAACAATTATCCATAGCCTGACCTTAATCCATCTGCAACTGGAAACCTCACTTCTAGAACTGGTACAGAAAAAGGCCATTCAGCCCATTGTGTTTGTGCTGGCTAAAATAAACTGACCAATAAATATATCAGCTGTTCAATTTAATCCCATTTTCTAGTACCTGGTCCACAGCTTTGCAGGTTATTGGCCAACTTGACTATCCCATCCTTGGCTCATATCCATCTTTCATAAACGTCAGCTCAGCCAAAAATATACCTTTCTCAAGGGAACCTCTTCAACAATGACTTTTTATTCTTCCTCTGCAGAATTACTTCTGTAGCTCCTCTGAGGATCTATCCTTGACTTCTTCCCATTTCTTATCACAATGAGTTTACCTATAGATTGAGTCTCCAATAATGAGCATCAACACAGTAAGTCATCATACTTATGGAATAAGAAACAAAGGACACAAGAACTGGAACAGGCCATTTTTTTAACCCAGAATTTGCTCTGCCTTCAATAAGATCATGACTGACTGTGGCTGAAACTCCACTTTCTTGCTTTTTCCCCCATAACTCTTAATCTCTTATATTCAAATACATATCTAATTCATATTTAACGTCCACTAAGCTTCATAGCTCATTGGGGAAGACAATTCCAAAAGCTGACAATTCTCTGCGTCTAAATGGGGACCCCTTATTTTTGAAACCATGGCCCACAATTCTAGAATCTCCTATAAAACATCCTTTCTTAACAATCCCGTTCACCTCAGAATCTTTCATGTCTCAATAGGATCACCTCATTCTTGTAAGCCCCAATGAATATAGGTCCAACTTGTTTAACATCGCCTCAAAAGGTGACCACTTCAACTCAGGAATCAACTTAATGAACCTTTCCGATTTGCTTCCAAGGTGAGTCTATCCTTTACTATGTATAATTGTAATAAGACTCCTCTACCTTTGTATTCCCTCCCCCTTTGCAATGGAGGCCAAAATTCTAATTTCCCTAATTCACCGTACCTGTTGCTAAGTTTGTGACTTACGTACAAGAACACTCAGATCCCTCTATCAAAACAGTCTGTTTAAATCCTGTTTTATTCTGCATGCCAAAATGGACAACTTCACACTACATTCCATCTAACTTTTTGTCCATTCAACTCATGTTGCTTTGCAGACCTATTGCATTGCCCTAAATTTGCTTTTATTCTAAGTTCACTGACAATACAAATGGTAAATAGTTGAAGCACCAACATTTATCCCTGTGGCATTCCACAAATTAGTTTGTAACCTGAACAGGATCCATTTATCCTATTAGCCAATCCTCTGGCATCATGAGCACCATCTTACCTAATATATCTACTGATTCCCTTTTATCTACCCATCACAACATAAAACACGACAGCACAAACAGGCCCTTCAGCCTACAAGTTGCACATATCCATACCTACTAGGCCATAGAACTATCTATAACTCAGTCTCATTAAATCCCACATACTCATCCAGAAGTCTTTTAGAAGACCTCAGCAAGTTTGCCTCTACTGCCACTGATGACACCGATTCCACTCACTCACCACCCTCTGAGTGAAAAAAACTCTAGTGAATGGTAGCCTGGTACATATGTTTAATTCTGCTATTCTCTGGTTGCATGCTTGGGACTTTATCCTTTGTGACCCATGTAGAGTTACCTTCACCTCAAGTTCAGCACAACTCTAACCACTTGATACTATCAAAGACAGCTCAGTGACTGAGCCAGGAATCTCAGTCAGAGGTTTACAGCATGGAAACAGGCCCTTCAGCCCAACTTGTCCATGTCATCCTTTTAAAGGCCCCTAAACTCATTCCAATTGCTTGTATGTGGCCCATATCCCTCTATACCCATCATAGCCAGGTATATATCTCAATGCTTTTTAAAAAGCTAAAATTGTACCTGCCTCCACCACCACCTCTGGCAGCTTGTTCCAGACACACCCTGTGAAAAAAGATACTTTTGTATCTCTCCCCTCACCTTAACCCATGCCCCTAGTTTTAGACTCCCCTGCCTTTGGGGAAAAGATATTGACTATCTTGTCTATGCCCCCCATTATTTTATAGACCTCTAAGATCACCCCTCCACCTTCTATGCTCCAGAGGAAAAAGTCCCTGTCCTTAACTTAATTCATCATATCTCAGTACCATCTTAGTAAATTTTTACTGCACTCTCTAATTTAATAATATTCTATAAAGGGGTGACTAGAATTGCACACTATTTCAAGTCTGTCTTTACCAATGGCTTGTACAACAAGACATCAACTTCTGTATTCAATGTTGTGATCAATGAAACCAAGTATGCCAAATGCTTTCAACACTATTTGCAACTCCACTTTCAAGGAGCTATGAACATGTACCCCTAGATCTTTGTTCTCAACTCTCCCAAAGCCCTATTAACTGATTAAATCTCACCCTCGTTTAATCTACCAAAATGCATCACCTTGCATTTATCTAAACTCCATTTGCCAGCCCCCAGCCCAATTGATCAAGGTCCTGCTGCAATTGGATCTAGCCTTCCTCACTGTTCACCATGCCACCAATCTTGGTGACATCTGCAAACTTACTAACCATACCCCCTATATTCTCATTTGTCATTTATATTAATTTGGATAAGTGGGCCAGCATTGGTCCAAAGCACACCACTGTTCACAGGCGTCCAGTTTAACAAAACCCTATACAAACATCCTCTGGCTTCTGTCAAGATGACAATTTTGATATCTCACCCTGGATCCTTCAATTCAAGCCTCCTCAGTAAAGCAGTTCAGTCAGGTTAAGTGCTCTCAGTAATAGTTTGATTTCTGGTTGAATCCAGCAGAAACTACTAGGGATGTTGATACAAATGCCCAGTTATTCTAACCCTAATTCTAGATAGTGATAGTTATTCTTTGACTGTCCAGTTATCCATTGGTACCTCTA
The DNA here is from genome assembly GCA_024679065.1 of Sphyrna mokarran. Lineage (NCBI taxonomy): Eukaryota > Metazoa > Chordata > Chondrichthyes > Carcharhiniformes > Carcharhinidae > Sphyrna > Sphyrna mokarran. The sequence goes on from JAGIQG010000009.1 coordinate 89,909,647, forward strand.
ATTAAACAGTGGGGACAATAAACCAATTGGGATCTATTTCCAGTTCAATAGGCACAGAGATTGGACTAGAGGCATTGCTGTAGTCTGGCTCCCACTGGTTGCTCTAGTAACCAGTTATATTTATATTGAATAATCCCCACCAAGGTGTGATCTGCTACCTCCCCACCAAGGTGTGATCATAGTCTTACAAATACCTAATTCAAACTTCTCTAACATAACCAGGTCTCTTTCCTGTGTTAATTTTGAACTGAGATAGCTGTTAGAATGAGCACACTTCCAAGTGCACCAGCTTCTTCTGGAGAGCAGAAAAATGAAAGAATTTCTTCATTGCTCTAGTGATTTGATTGTAGAGGCCCAGGGGTGATTAATTGGGGAATGAAAAGCCCTTAAATTACTGGAGTGAATGGCAAGAGAGTAAAGCAGCAAACAGAAGTACAAATAACTTTAATTAAATTGGTCCCACAATGACAAAGATTAAAATCAAAATCAGCATAAAATTGTTTACAATAAATTGGACTAGTAAATAATGTAGATTTAATCATTTACATCAAGGTTAAAGCTGAATGAACAGCAAAAAGATGCTCAAACAGGAAAGATGCAGACCTACAGCAATCAATGCTGGGTTATCACATCTGTGTGCAAGGGAGTTAGGAAGGTGTCACTCACTCCAGTGATAATAAGCTGTACACATTGTATTTAACATGATACTTCAGCTTGTTAAAAATATCCCATAACAGCAAAACAATTGCAAGTAATCAAAAGCCAAGGTAATCACTCTGGATTCTGAGTTGGAAGAGTTAAAGGTGCATTTAAAGCTGTTCCATCCTGTTTGTTCCAAAATCTTCAATCATATCCATGAATGGGTCAGTTAACTGACAGCTGGACCCATCAGACCTGAAACAAAGATTCAGAGTTGGTAAGTACAGGGACCATTTTGATAGAGCTTCAGACTGTACATGGTCAACCTGTCATTAGACTCAAAGGGCACTTGTTTGACAGACAGTAGAGCTCAATATACACAGGATTGGAAGCTTCTTTGGAATGGTATTGTATAACAAATCAAGATTATAAACATGGAATCTTGCCTTGCAAAACTATGGTAATAGTTCCCAAGTAATCTGCCTTATTTGAACTTTTTGCAGGGATGGGACTGATAGAAATAGGGTTGTTACATAGCATAAAGAGGTAGCCATTTTGGGTTAGGACCAGGAGACAAGAATAGCTAAGGGATGAGTAAGAGGGACATTAGAGAAGAGGTTGGAATAGAGTATTGAAAGATGAGTCATTTTCAATGTTTAGTTACTTTAAGGATGGGAGAAGTCTGTTCAATTGTTAAAGTTACACTTCTGTTCAGTGACATCTGCTTTATCTTTGACTTGTTACCTTTAATGCTTAATAAACTGAAATTGTTTAAAAAGTGTTCTTTCTTGCCATTAGTTAAGTCTAAAACCTGGTGCAATTTACAATTGAGATTACAACCAAGTGAGCTCCATAAATTAGTTCAGGTAAATAAAATAATGGTTAACAAGTTAGAGATTGAATATTTTAGTGATAACTGCTAATGTTGCAAGTTTGGAAACTGCTAATTGACAGCAAGACTTTAAAATGAAGCACAACATTGTTATGGAGTGAATTTAGACCACTGGTCTGGGAAAGTGAATTATGCTCTGAATGCTTATTTAAAAGCAGCAATATCCAATTTAAGTGGTTAATAATATTCAATCCAAGACTCAAGCTGAGGAAGAAGTGTCTTAAACTGGAAATTTATCACCTCAGATTTTACTGTTTAATGGAAGAGTAAAGATGGACTACTATCAGTATCATTTCAGACAGATTAGCTGTGATTGAATAAAGCAGCTTCTAGGAAACTGTCAGATGCCTGTCCTTCATTCCTTTTTAATGAGGCAGAAGGAATAGATGAGGGAGAAACAGGATTTATTCTGTGAAAAGACATTTTGCAGACTAATCAAGATTTGGAATTTGATCAGTTGCTTCTGCAGTTAGCAAGCAAAAAACTATTGTCAGTGTCCCCAAAACAGAATCCAGTTCTGGATGAAGAGCTGTTTCTTCTGAACAATTCCCATTCACCACCACTGGTGAAACTGGTTCTCAATCACTTCTCCTTTAAGTCCTCACTTCCACCAAATAAGGTGTGGCAATGGGCACCACCACAAGTCCCAGTTATGCCCATTTCTATAGATTGTGGAGCATTCCCTGTTCAGGCTCTTTCCCACAATTCCTTTATTGATACAATGACTACAGTGCCACTTTGTGCTCTCATCTGGACCTGGAAAAATATCAATTTTGCTTTCAATTTCCACCCTTCTATCACCACATGGTCCATCTGACACTTTCCCTTCCTTGACCTCGAGAAATTAAATGGTTCAGTATCCTTTACAAGCACTGACTACAATCTTTACACCGCACATCCTGCAAGACTCCATCCTAATGTTCCTTTGCCTCTGATGCCACTTTCCAAAATGTACTGCTGACAAGGCTTCCTTTATAGACTCAGGTTTACAGCATGGAAACAGGCCCTTTAATCCAACTGGTTATGTTTCTAAACTCTAAGCTAATCTCAATTGCTTGCACTTGGCTCATCCCTTTCTACCCATCATATCCATCTAAATGGCTTAAAAACAAGATTGTACTTGCCTCTATGACCACCTCTGGCAGCTTTTCCAGACACTCCATCTAAAAAATTGCCCTTCTGGATATTTCTCCTTAAATCTGCACCCTCTACTTTTAGACTCCCCTATCTTTGGGGAAAGATGACTATCTAGCTGATCTGTGCCCCTTGTTTTAGATCTCTATAGATAACCCCTCAACTTCCTACACTTGAGAAAAAAGTCCCAGTCTATTCAGCTTCTAACTCAATCCATCAAATCCCAGTCACATCCTAGTAAATCTTTTTGCACTCTAGTTTAATGTCCTTTCTATAATAGGGTACCCAGAATTGCAGTGTTCCAAATGTGGCCTTGCCAATGTCTTGTACAATTAAGATGTCCCAACTCCTGTATTTAATATTTTGACCTATGAAACCAAGCATGCCAAATGCCTTCAGCATCAGAGCTTTAATTGGAGTTTTTCTCCCACTGTGGTTGACAGGGCTCAACTATGTTGATTGAGGCATTTCTCACCTTCCCTCCCAAATCCAGGACCTTGTCCTTGTTTTTCACTCTACCAGCCTCCACTTAAGGCTCATCTTCCACCATTTCTATCAACTCCAGCATGATGCTACCATTCACCACATTGTCCCCTCAACATCCTCTGCATTAGCATTCTGCAGGGATGTTCTCTCCAGGATATCCAGGTCCACTTCACACCCAACACCTTACCCCTGCCCATGGCACTTTCCCAATCAGAATGTGCAATACCTGCTTATCACCCTAGGGCCAAAAGGCACCTCTGCTAATCTGGTCTATTGCATTCACTGCTCCCAATGTGATTTATCTGACATAGAACATTAGTGCATTTACAGGCCCTTTGGCCCTCAATGTTGCACCAGCTAGTGGACCCTCTAACCTAAACTATTCCAATATCATCCATATGCCTATCCACTGACCATTTGAATGCCCCCAAAGTAGGTGAGTCCACAACTGCTGCAGGCAGGGCATTCCATGCTCTCACCACCCTGTGTAAAGAACCTGCCTGACATCCATCCTATAACTACCACCTCTTAATTTAATGTCCCCTTGTGTTGGTCATCATCTGAGGAAAAAGGCTCACTATCCACCCTATCCAGTCCTTTGATCTTATACACCTCAATTAGGTCACCATGTAACCTTCTCTAATGAAAATAACCTCAGGTCAAAGAACAAAGAGCAACACAGCATGGGAAACAGGCCCTTCGGTCCAACAAGCTGTCCTAATGACATATCCTTGTCTTTAGGCTATGCCTATTGTTGAAGATTCCAATATAGGGACAATTTGTTACCCAGCCTAAGAGCACATTTCTGGGATGTGGGAGGAAACCAGAGCACCTGGAGGAAACCCACACAACCACAGGGAGGACATGCAAACTCCTGCAGACAGGCCCAAATCCATGTCAGCACAGCAACAGCGATAGTCTGAGCTGTCATGTTGCCCATCAGATGGTCCAGTTTAAGCATACACTGGATGTCAAGCACTAGGCAACTCCTGAAGCAACCTCCAACAGCAGCTCTCGCACATGCCACATGCATGTCCCTCAGCCTTTCCTCATCAGGCCTTCCCACCATACCAGGCAACATCCTGGTAAACCTCCTCTGCACCCTTTCCAATGCTTCCACATCCTTCTTATAATGTGGTGACCAGAACTGTACACAATACTCCAAGTGCAGCTGCACCAGAGTTTTGCACAGTTGTAACAACCTCAGCTCCTAAATTCAGTTCCTCTACCAATAAAAGCTAACACACCGTATGCCTTAACAACTATCAACCTGGGTGCCAACTTTAAGAGCTATGTACTTGTACCCCAAGATCCCTCTGCTCAACAACACCATTAAGGGTCCTTCCATTAGCCCTATATTTCATATGCCTGTTATTCCTACCAAAGTGAATCACCTCACTTATCTGTATTGAATTCCATTTGCCACCTCACGGCCCAGCTCTGCAACCTATGTCCCTCTGCAAACTGTAACATCCATCCTTGCTGTCTACAACTTTGGTATCATCAGCAAATTTACTAATCCAACCCTCTACACCCTCATCTAGGTCATTTATAAAAATGACAAACAGCAGTGGCCCTAAAACAGATCCTTGAGGTACACCACTTGTAACTGCACTCCAGGTTGAATATTTCCCATCAACCACCACCCTCTGTCTTCTATCAGCTAGCCAATTCCTAATCCAAACTGCTAAATCACCTTCAATCCCATGCATCTGCACTTTCTGCAGTAGCCTACCATGGGGAACCTTATCAAATGCTTTGCTAAAATCCATATACACTACATCAACTGCCTTACCTTTATCTACCTCTTTGGTCACCTCAAAAAACTCAAGGTTTGTGAGGCATGACCTACCTTTCACAAAACCATGCTGACTATCCCTAATCAATTTATTTCTCTAGATGCTTATAAATCCTATCCCTTATTATTCTTTCCAAGACTTTGCCCACAACAGAAGTCAGGCTCACTGGTCTAACTTCCAGAATGGTCCCTACTCCTTTTTGAACAAAGGGACAACATTTGCCATCCTCCAATCTTCTGGCACTATACCTGTAGCCAATGACGACATGAAGATCAAAACCAAAGGCTGTGCAATCTCCTCTCTAGCCTCCCAGAGAATCCTAGGGTAAATCCCATCTGGCCCAGGGGACTTATCAATTTTCATACCCTCAAGATTCACTAACACCTCCTTATGAACCTCAATCCTGTCCAGTCTACAATCTGGTAGCACAGTATTCTCCCCGACAACACTGTCTTTCTCCTGCGTGAATACTGACAAAAATACTGTTTCTCCTATCTCCTCAGGCTCCACGCACAACTTCCCACTGCTATCTGACTGGCCCTAATCTTGCCCTAACCAATCTTATTAGTTACCTGTAAAAAGTTTTAGGAATCTCCTTAATCCTATCCAAAGTCTTCTCATGTCCTTTTCTAGCTCTTAACTTCTTTAGCTCCTTCCTGGCTAATTTATAGCTCTTCAGTGAACTAAGCCTTCATGTCTCATTATATAAGCCTCCTTCCTCTTCACCAGAGATTCAACGTCCCTAGTACACCATGGTTCCCTCAACCTCTTCCTCCCTGCCTGGCAGGTACATATTCATTAAGGACATGCAGAAGCTGTTCCTTAAATATGCTCCACATTTCAGATGTCCCCAGCCCCTGCAATTTCCTGCTCCACCTTATGCATCCTAAATCTCTAATAGCCTCAATTACCTTTCCCCCAGCTATAACTACTGTTATTCAGTATGTGCCCATCCCTTTCCATCACTAAGGTAAAGTAACCAAATTGTGGTCACTATCACCAAAGTGCTCACCCACCTCCAAGTCTAACACCTGGTCTGGTTCATTACCCAGTACCAAATCCAATATAGGCCAATAAGAGGTGAGGCTATCTACATACTGAGTCATGAAACCTTCCTGCACACATTGAACAAAAACTGACCCCTCTAACGTACTTGAACTATAGCTTTTCCAATCGATATTAGAAAAATTAAAGTCCCCCATTACATCTTGGTGTGTATGTGCATAGATCCCTGAAAGTAGGCAGTCAGGTCGAGAAGGTTGTTAGGAAGGCATATGGAGTCTTGGCTTTTATTGGTAGAGGGATTGAATTTTGGAGCCGCAACGTCATGTTGCAACTGTACAAAACTCTAGTGCGGCCGCACTTGGAGTATTGTGTGCAGTTCTGGTCCCCACATTATAAGAAAGATGTGGAGGCATTGGAGAGGGTACAGAGGAGGTTTACCAGGATGTTGCCTGGTATGGAGTGCAGGTCTTATGAGGAGAGGCTGAGGGATTTGAGGTTGTTTTCGTTAGAAAAGAGGCGGCTAAGAGGGGACCTAATCGAAACATATAAGATGATTAGAGGTTTAGATAGGGTGGACAGTGATAGCCTTTTTCCTAGGATGGAACAAAGCTAGCACAAGGGGACACAGCTTTAAATTAAGGGGTGATAGTTATAGGACGGATATCAGAGGCAGGTTCTTTACCCAAAGGGTGGTTCGGGAGTGGAATGCCCTGCCTGCAGCAGTTGTAGATGCGCCAAGTTTGGTGGCGTTTAAGAGGTTAGTTGATAAGTATATGGAAGAGAAGGGAATGGTTTAGTTTGGAGGGGCATTGCTTTTTATATTGGTCGGCGCAACATCGAAGGCCAAAGGGCCTGTTCTGTGCTGTAATGTTCTATGTTCTATGTTCTAATTACCCTGTTACTTTCACACCTATCCAGGATCAACTTTGCAATCCCTTCCTCTACTTCTCTGGAACTTTTTGGAGGCCTATAAAAACTCCCAACAGTGTGACCTCTCCTTTCTTGTTTCTAATCTCAGCCCACAAGTCCACATCAAATGTCTTTTCTGCCACTAATGCTGACCTTAACTCACAATGCCACTCCTCCTCCTACAGAGACACTGAATGCAGACTGGGTGACTGCTTTGCTGATCACCTCTGGTCTGTCTGCAAAGACCCAGACCTTTCTGTTTCATGCCATTTCAATATTGAGTTAGGAGATTCTGGATAAACTGGGACTTTTGCAATGTACAACTGAAGCCCAATGAAAACTTGAGAAACAACATCTCACTTGATTGTTCAGTCTGGAAGGCTGTCAAGTGGCCATTCATAGAATTCATGCTGAAGTAGAACTCATTCTTCTATCTCCAATTAATTCATTTTTCATAGAACATAGAACAATACAGCACAGAACAGGCCCTTCGGCCTTCGATGTTGTGCCGACCAAAATAAAAAGCAATGCCCCTCCAAACTAAACCATTCCCTTCTCTTCCATATACTTATCAATTAACCTCTTAAACGCCACCAAACTTGGCGCATCTACAACAGCTGCAGGCAGGGCATTCCACTCCCTAATCACTCTTTGAGTAAAGAACCTACCTCTGATATCCGTCCTATAACTCATACCCCTTAATTTAAAGCTGTGTCCCCTCGTGCTAGCTTTCTCCATCCTAGGAAAAAGGCTATCACTGTCCACCCTATCTAAACCTCTAATCATCTTATATGCTTCAATAAGATCCCCTCTTAGCCGCCTCCTTTCTAAAGAAAACAACCTCAAATCCTTCAACCTCTCTTCATAGGACCTGCCCTCCATACCAGGCAACATCCTGGTAAACCTCCTCTGTACCCTCTCCAATGCCTCCACATCTTTCTTATAATGTGGCGACCAGAACTGCACACAATACTCCAAGTGCGGCCGCACTAGAGTTTTGTACAGTTGCAACATGATGCTGCGGCTCCTAAATTCAATCCCCCTACCAATAAAAGCTAAGACTCCATATGCCTTCTTAACAACTTTATCCACTTGACTGCCTACTTTCAGGGATCTATTGACCCATACACCAAGATCCTTCTGTTCCTCAACACTATTAAGAGCCCTACCATTAGCCCTATACTCTACACATTTATTGTTCCTGCCAAAGTGCATTACCTCACACTTTCCCACATTAAACTCCATTTGCCACCTCTCGGCCCAGCTCTGCAACTTGTCCAAGTCACTCTGTAAACTAAAACACCCCTCTTCACTATCTACCACACCACCAACTTTAGTATCATCTGCAAATTTACTGATCCATCCCTCAATACCCTCATCCAGATCATTTATAAAAATTACAAACAGCAGGGGCCCCAAAACAGACCCCTGAGGCACACCACTCGTCACCGAACTCCACGATGAATATCTCCCATCAACCACCACCCTCTGTCTTCTATCTGCCAGCCAATTCCTAATCCAATTAGCTAAATCACCCTCTATTCCACACATCTGCATTTTCTGTAGAAGTCTTCCATGGGCCACCTTATCAAAAGCCTTACTAACGTCCATATATACTACATCAACCGCCTTACCCCCATCCACCTCTCTGGTCACTTTCTCAAAAAAGTCAATGAGGTTAGTAAGGCATGACCTACCCTTCACGAAACCATGCTGACTATCCCCAATCAATTCATTTCTCTCTAAATAACTATAAATCCTATCCCTAATAATTCTCTCCAATACCTTGCCCACAACAGAAGAAAGACTCACTGGCCTATAATTCCCTGGAAGGTCTCTCTTCCCCTTCTTAAACAATGGGACCACATTCGCTATCCTCCAGTCCTCCGGAACCACACCCGTAACCAACGAGGACCTGAAGATCAGAGCCAGAGGCTCTGCAATCTCCTCTCTTGCCTCCCAGAGAATCCTAGGTTAAATCCCGTCCGGCCCAGGGGACTTATCCAACTTCAAACCCTCGAGAATTTCTAACACATCCTCCCTATCTACTACAATACTTCCCAATTTGCAACCCTGTACCTCAGTGCTCTCCATAGCTACATTTCAGCCATCTTATTTTCACTTTTAAAGTCTCATTTGCCATTTTCCAATCTCCTGCCCTCACCCCACTAGGGTCAACTATCACATTCTTATAACAGCTTTGATCTCAAGCATTATTCATCTTTATCACCACTTACTCCCTTGTCTATGCCATTTCTATAATGTTAGATCACATCTATATAGATCTTGTCTGATCTTTGTCTTCAGCTCTGATGAAGAGTCATCCAGATTCAAAACATTGGCTTCTCTGCAGATCTGAGATTTTGCAGCATTTTGATTCAGCATGTGTTGGGGGACAAAACTGTTCATTTGTCTGTGTGATTGTTGAGTCAGTAAAATTAGTTCTCTTTAATGCTAGTTTGTGTTTAATTGTCTGGGAAATGTAGAAATTAGAATGGGAAAGAACAGTACAGTATTGAAGATGGAGTTAAATATGGTGCAAGTTACATAGGACTATGCAAATATGCAACTCCAAAGATTAGCACCAGCTCTTCAGGTTCTGTGGAAAACAACCCTCTTGGCTTAATGGATTTAGAAAAATCTCCAGTTTTTAAATTAACTTCTTGCAAATTAAGTTGAAGTAGTTGACAGGTATGATTGTCAGTTAACTCACTGGGCTCCTGACCAGAACCAAGTAGATTTTTTTCAAAATCCAGGTGCCAATAGATAGTTGTCATGAAGATTAAAAGCTATTTTCAAATTAAAGAAAATTATGCAAATGGCATTTCTAATTATTTTTTCTATTTAGGAAGAATGTTCATGGTAAGGAAGCTTTAGTGCATAAACAAAATCAATTTGGAATTGGGAATGTCTGGTGCAATTAGGAAATGCCATCTAAAATGAACAAGCAAAATATGTGCATGTCTAGAGTCAAAGATTGATTTCTATTTTAAGGGTAGGACATTTTACTGAATTGTAAATTTTCAGGGCTCAGATTAGATGAAACTGTTAGCAAAAATCACATTGGGAGCAGTTTCCTTCCACTAGAATTGGACTGGGGTTGGAATTTTTCTGGTTGCTCAAAAGCAGGATAATCCAGTCTTGCTGATGCATACCCCTATTGCAGGTTTCCCAGCAAATTAAATTCATGGTAGTGGTGGGACCAGAAATCCTACTGCTGCAGAAACACAGCTAGGAGGATCCTACCCTAATTAACAGCTTTGGAGAACCAAATTTGCTAGTCTGGCCACTGAATCAGGTCTATATATGATGAGCAAAGGCTGTGAAGATCAGTCTAGAGTATTGACATGAGATGTTGCATAAGTGTCAGATGTGTTGGGTGTAGTAGACAAAGGATACCCATGTCAGACTCCTATTTATTGACTATAGCTCAGCCTTTATTACCACAAAACTCATCTCCAAACTGTGGCCTGGGCTTCAGCACCTCCCTCTGCAACTGCATCCTCAACTTCCTAACTCAGGTCATTAAGGACAACAGCCATACCTTTTATCTTCAAGACTGGTGTCCCAGTGTGTTGTTCTTAACCCCCTACTATACTCATACATTGAGGATGTGGCCAAATTCCCCTCCAATTTGATTCAGGTTTGCTGATACACCACTAGATAGAGAATCTGCTGAAGCAACAATAGTCTCTCCCTCAATGTCAAAAGGAAATGGTTAACTTCAGGAAGCTGAAAGGAGAACATACCCCTGTCTACATCAGTGGAGTAGAATTAGAAAGGGTCAAGAGTGTCACATTTAGGTGTCCAGATCAACAACCTGTCTGGTCCTTCCATGCTGACACTATTAGTTAAGCCTACCAACATCTACTCAGGAGGAAATTTGGCACATCAGTTATGACTCAATTTTACAGATGCACCATAGAAAGCTTCCTGGTATATCACAGCTTGGTGTGGCTCTTGCTCTGCCCAAGACCGCAAGGAGCTACAAAAAAGTCATGAATATAGTCAATGCATCATGCAAACCAACCTCCCATCCACTGACTGTCTACACTTCCTGCTGCATCAAAGCAACTAGCACAAGGATCTATACACCAGACACTTCCACCTTCTGTTGGAAGAAGTCATCATGTACAATTCACTCAAGAACAGCTTCCTTGCTACTGTCAGTCTTTTGCCTGGAATTACATTAAGTTAATCCTTCTCTACACCTTAGCTATTACTAACACTACATTGCACCCTTTCCTTCTCTATGAAGAGTATGCTTTCTGTATAGTGTGCAAGCAGCACTTAATACATTGACAGTAAAACAAAATGAGAATATGGGAAATGAGCTGGTTCAAAGGTCAGGAGACAGTCAAATGTTTTGTTTATATCTCCAATTCAATCCAAAGTCAACTCAGTCTCAGCCATTGAGACATTCCCAATTCAGGCCTCTTGGGCTTGACCTACATAATCCAAGCTGATTGTAGTAAACATTGCATTGCCAAGGCTTGATGTCTTAGCTAAAAGGCTGAGAAGCCACTTAATTTCTTCAAATGAAGCCTCAATGTAACCTCATGACTTCAACCAAGTGAGCATATTAATTTGATTGAAGATCAAGTTTAAAATCCAACAGGTGTCACATAACTACTTAAACCAGCATGAAACATCCTTAATTCAGAGGCATTACACCTTTATTTTAAAGTCAGCTTCTCTACAAAGATACTGCTCAAAGTACTACAATACAACCAACAGTTACATGAAGGGACCAGCTGATCCAGTATATGAAAGCAGATGGTGTTCGTGGGAGCTGTGTGGGGCCTGTGTTGGTGCAATGCAGTCTCTATTAAATCTTTATCTTTGGTTCACTTTGGGAAATTAGTTCTTTAATTGCTTGCAACTGAAGTATCATACTGCCAGATGAACATTAAAGTTCAATGAATTTTGAATTGGGATAGAATATTAGGAACAAAATTGATCAGTTTTAAAGAGCACTGATGTAATCTGTAGGTGGAGACAATTCTTACAGGTTGATAGTGCCAAGGGTCACATTTCACCCCAGAAACATTGACTCAATTACAAAAATTCCTTGGGGATCACAAGCTTTACCTCATCCATAATCTTTTGAAGTGGTAGAAAAAGGGAACAGTGTACAGATTACTCCAATATGGCCAAATGTTATCAAATATATGTTATACATTTAAAAGGCAAATGTGAAGGCAGAGAAAAATGGTACTGCATTAGTCAATTAACTGAGTAAATATTGCACTGTGTTTACAGATGTCCCAATCCTTCACATCCTACCTTTTCCTCAAGAACCAGAGCCAACAGGGATGGAAGCCCCAGGACCAATGCCAGCATCTCGAGGCTGACTAGATGAATTTCATAGATGTTATATAGCTATGATGGGACATAGTAAGTTTTTAATGCAAGTGAATACCCTAGTTAAGAGCCATTTACATAATCTTGTACTCATACAAATGATAACCATAATTGTTGCTCTGTTCATTGTGTTACTCATCTTCACAGGAGCCCACAAATTCAGTTGATTTGAACTAGAAATTCTGAGACCCAAGTGAAACCCATGAGGGTAAATTGGATAGCAAGGGATCAGGATCAGAGGGAGAGGGCAGACAGAAGATGGAAAAATAATGTTTGAAGTGCTGAGAGCTGTTTTCAATGTTGTCAATTCATTACTTGCTGAGAAGGGTGGTGAGAAGTTTGTTCAATTATTAAAGTTTTGATACTTTGCTTTTTAATCTGACTTGTTACTTTAAATGAATAAACTGAATTCACCATTAAGTGTTCTTGTCATGTGGTTATGTCTCCAGAACAAGATCCAATTTGATTGGTGCAGTTATTGTCAGCAAGTGAACCTCAAGTCTTGATAAAACTGACTTTCAACACAAGTTTGGGACCAAATCCAATTCCTAGTGTGCAGAGCAAGCTTTGTCTAAACTGCTGTTTGAGCTGGGTAATGCTACCTGTCAATGCAATGATAGAAATCCCTAACAAATTTGGAAGTTATTTGCTGAAATACTCACGTGGGCCATGATTGCTAGAGTCCAGGATGGCTGAAAGAAAAAAACACGGTTAGTTCAAATCAGAAGATTGAGAGTTTACATCTTAAAAGACGTGAGCAGAGGCTAATGCACAAAGGTGAAAAGCAGGACAGTCATTCCTGGTTTTGACCAATATTAAACCATCACATGATATGATCAGGTCATCATTTCATTGCCCATGTGGGAGTGTGGTTTATAAATTGTTTGTCCAGTTCCTTATGTTACAATGGGTTTTATTGTCTTAAAACATTTAGTCAGTGGTTGTGAAAGATTACAAGTTCAGATTTGGACCAAACATTATCCAGATAATGTACTGCAAACTTGTCTGAGGAGCACTGACCAGGATGTCAGCCAGATAAATTCAGCACTAATTTTCCAGTTATAAAAGATTGTTTGAGTTAACCTGCTATCAAAGATCAGTACAGCATAGGAACAGGCCCTTCAGCCCACCAAGTCTGCTGACTTGATGCCTTTATTCCCTGCCTATTCATATATCTGTTTAGTTGTCTTTACAATGTTTAACTAGATACCACAGTAGCTTGTCAAACAAGCTATGAGCAAGGTCTCATTAACATTAAATTGTTTAATTTGCCTGTTGATGTTTTAGGTTTGTTATGGCTGTAGAAAACAGGCACTTGCTCCCCTCAAATGACAGTAGATGGAATTGTTCCACTGCTGAAAGGATCAAGTCACAAGTTTAAATTGACAAAGCAGCAAAAGCAGAAAAATCATGGAATTAGCGCATTCCAGATCATGTTATGAAGTCAGGTTTGATTCAAAAGGAACTATAAAATACTGGTACTTAATGGCCAGTGCATCATGTGGGCCAAAAGACCTCTGCTATTATGAGCAGAAAGGCAGAAGCAAATTGCTCAGTGCCAATGCAGACAATGGGCTGAATGACTTCCTCCTGCACCTTTAAACAAGTGTCAAGTTGATGCTGACGTTAACAATTACTTCACTCAAGCCAAGTGTCCCTTCAGACAGTAGTCACAGCTCATCTTCCTTTGCCACCTCAGTGCCTTAAATCCAAAGTTGTTCTAGTGTTCAATACAGTCAAATTCACATGTTGCATTTCTCTTCCCTGTCCTCAACTACAGACTGAAACCAATGCTACATTGAATTCAGGGTCTCTTCCCTGCATATCAACTCTGAACTACTTTGGTTGTCTGTTCTCAATTCCTCATTCCACTGAGGTATTTGTAAAGCTGTAACAATTACTTATGCCATATTTAAAATGTCTGGTTACATTGAAAACAAATTTAATGAAGTTGAGCTATTTAGAAGTGTATAATACATGTGCCAGTTCTGCAAATGTGCACTGATCTTTGGTTCTTGATCCTTTTAAGAGTGGGAATAGTTCCATCTACTCATACATTTTTGGGTGGGGAGGGGAGAGCAAATGCTTGTAGTCTTGACAACTTTCTACAGCCCTAATAATTAAACAGACAAATTACACCTCATTTAAAAACACTTTAAACTGCCAATTTTGATTTGTTACACAATTCTTTAAGTGAGACCTTGTTCATTGGGTTGTTTGACAAGCTACTATGGGATCTAGTAAACATTGCAAAGGCATTCAAGACCTCCAAGGAGCAGTTGGATAGATACATGAATAAGCAGGGAATAGAGGGATATGGACCATGCAGAGGAAAAAATATTAGTGGAGAGATGTGTCAGCATGGACTTGGTGGGCTGAAGAGCCTCTTGTGCTATTCTGATAGAAGGTTAATACAAACTCTTATAATTGTTGAGAACATAGCATTAACCTGAGAGATTACATTCACCTCCAGGTGAATTTGGAAATATCTAGTGATTCACTTCAGAAAGAGAAGGAATTTCCTGCCTCTGGTTTTACCCTCTATAAAAGAGTTTCCCAGTGAAATTGCTCTATTTTTGATTAGTTTCTTCCCTCACTGCACCAAGACAAACTAGCTGACCCCAATACAAGGATTGTTACCACAAGGTTAACATGTCAACTTTAGGTTGGAAGTCAAGAAGGTTTAAAATTTGAATGTTCCCAGCCAACCTGACTTTTGTACAGCCTCTTATGAAATCAGACCATCAAGAGTCACATCCTGAGGGTACAAAGAACAAACAGTTTGGGAAACTGACCCTTTGGCCCAACAAACCCACACTGCCATTTTAACATTGGAGTAATGTTCCCTCTTCCACCCATGACCCTTGTCTATGCTTATAGTACTCCACATTGGAAACCAGATTGATGGGAGACTAATTTAGGAGCAATTTATTACAATCAGCCTAAGAGCACATCTTTGGGGTGAGACAGGAAACTGGAGCACCCGGAGAAAACCCATGCAAGCACAGGGAGAATGTGCAAACTCCCAGATACTAGCTCAAATCCACATATCTGCACAGCAGTGAGTCACTGAGCTATTGTGTTGCCTATCAGCTGGTCCAGTTTAAGCATCACTAATGTGAAGCACTATTGCTACTCTTGAAACAAGTATCAAGTACCAAGTGCAGCCCTCTCACAATCCACCACATGTATGCCCCTTGCTAGACAACAAGGCAGACTTAAGCACCTGTGATTGAGAAAAATATCAACATGCCCATCTTATGCAAACATTCAAAGGAATCCCCAGAAGCTCAGAAGTAAAACAAGTGAGCCAGAAAATATGTTGGAAAGTCCATAGGAATCAATTTATTCCCCAGAACATCAAGCTCTTGATCCTTACTTAAAAGGATCTCCTACATCCCTCCATCTCTATTCTGTTCATATGCCCAAGTATCCCTTAAACAACTCCAGCATGCCTGCCTCCACCACCCTACTTGGCAGTGTATTCCATACACCCACCACCCTATATTAAAACCTCCCTTTAACATCTAAATTATACCTGGCCCCCCCCCCCCCCCCCCCCTCACTAAGCCCATGGCCCCTCAATATGTGTTTCCAATCAAGGAAAAGCTTACCACTGTTTACTCTATCCATACTCTTCATAATCTTATATACCTCTATTAGATCTCCCCTCATTCTGTCTATCCAAAGACAAACAGCCCCAATTTGCCCAATCTTTCCTCATAACCCAGTCCTTCCTACCAGGCAGCATCCTGGTAAACCTCCGCACTCTCTCCAGGGTCTCCACGTCCTTCCGGTAGTAAGGTGACCAGAACTGGACACTACTCCAAATGAGGTCTAACCACTGTTCTATACAACTGCAACATTAGATGCCAGCTCTTGAAATCTATACCTCTTCCTATAAAGGCTACTATACCATACACTTTCACAACCTTCTCACTTATACTGCCACATTCAGAGACTTGTTCACCTGCACCCCAAGGTCCTTCTGTTTCTATACTGAATAGGTCTACCCTTTACCACAACTCCCCCTATATTATTTCTCCCAAAATGCATCACCTTGCATTCATCAGGATTAAATTCCATCAGCCATTTATCTGCCTAAGCTACCAGCCTATATATACCCTGCTGTATTGCCTGACACTGCACCTCACTATTTGCAAGTCCAGCCACCTTCATGTCATCTGAAAACTTGTTAATCACATACTCCTTCCAAGTCATTTATATATTAAAAATAGAAGAGGTCCCAGTACTGAACCCTGCACCACATTAGTGACAGACCTCCAGTTAGAAAGATCTTTCCACTACTATCTTCTATTACCAAGCCAGTTATCAATCCATCTAGATACCTGTCCTTATATTCCATGAGTCTTAACCTTTTCCACAAACCTACCATGAGGGACTTGTCAAATGCCTTACTGAAATCCATAGACATTAACAGCTCATCCTTTGACTGTTTGTCACCTCAAAACATTCTACCAGATTTATAAGGCATGACCTCCCCTTAAAGCCATGCTGTGTATCCCTAATCAGATCACAATGCTCTAGATGTGTATACATAAAGAATCCTCTCCAACAACTTTCCTATCACTGTCAAACTCAGTTATAGTTACCAGGGTTATTCCTACTACCCTTTTTAAATAGTACCATGTTTGCTATCCTCCAGTCCTGAGACCTCACCTGTGTCCAAAGAAAAAGATTTGCATCAGAGGCCCAGCAATTTCACCTTGTCTCCCTAAGCAACCTAGAATAAATGCCATCAGACCACAGATTTCAGTTTTAATGCTACCTAAAAACCCAACACTCCCTCAGATATTCCTTCAACTGGTCTACAGCTCCCTCCAAGACAGTACTGGACATCAAACCCCTCTTAGGGAATACTGACAACATTCATTCAGGATCTTCCCCATTCTCAGACTGAGCATAGTTCTCCTCCTGTCCCCAAGAGGGATTTTTCCTCTAACCATCCTTTTGATCTCGAGTAAAATGTCTCTGCATTTCCTTAATCGTGTCCTCTTTTTGCCCTTCTAATTCCTTGTTTGAGCTCCCTTCTACTCTATATTCCTCCAATGCTCTCCCTGTTCCCAGTTGCTTAGACTTAACATATGCTTCTTCCTGAAGAAGTCCTCAATATCCTTATTAATTCACAACTCTAATTCTACCTTTCCTATCCTTCCTTTTAACAGGCACATGTCTTTTCTGCAACCTTTTCAGTTTTCCCTTGAAAGACTCCCACATGCCAAATGAGGACTTACCCTCAAACAACCTCTCCCAATTAGTATCCACAAGTTCCTGCCAAATCTGACTAGCTAGCCTTCACCCAATTTAGCACCCTCCCCTTAGGGCACCACTCATCTTTTTCCATTAGTATCCTAGAGTAGACAGAATTGTTAGCTACATGTTCACCTACTGCAACTTCAACCACCTGAGCTGGCTCATTACACAGAACTAAATCCAGTATAGCCCCCTCTCTAGTCAGGCCAGTTACATACTGGTCTAATGACCCTTCCAGTACACATTTTACAAATTCCTTCCTGTCCAAACCCCCATTTCCAGTCCACCCCAGGAAGATTAAAATCTCCCACAACAGCCCTATTCTTTCTGCACCTAAAATGTCTTGCATACACCTTCTTCCACTGTCTGTGGGTTGTGGCCTAATAGTACACCCTTAGCATAGTAATTGCTTCTTTCTATTCCTCAACTCCACCCACTGACTCAATTCCTAACTCCTTTATTATCTTCCCTCTGCACTACTAATATGCTCCTAACAATGCCATGCCCCATCTCCTAATTCCCTACAGTAAGAACAAAAAATCCCACAAACTGGAAATAGAGAAAACAGAATGAAAATTCACTTAATTGACCACTCAACACAGCCACTAGCACTTCCAAGTGGATTGCTCCAGAGAACAATGGTAGATGTTTTGTGCTCAGACATCTGTTTATAGATCTATGCATTAGAAACAAATGAGACAATTTAGGGAGAATTTGTTTTGCCAATTAGCTTAAGAGCACATCCTTGGGATGTGGGAGGAAACTTGAGCACCCAGAGAAAACCCACAAGCACAGGGAGAATGCACAAACCACCATAGACAGGTTCTTTGAACAGAATCTTACCTTTAGCATTCCTCAGCTTCATAATCACTCCAGCCAGCAGGATGATCAGTCCAATTCCAAATCCCACAGCTCCAACAATAATCTTGTGTTTCTTTGATTCAGTTGTGCTCCCCACTTCTGTACAAGTGAAAAATTCAGGTGTTAGAACACCAGGTTGCTCTATTGAACTAGATAGCTTTGAGATAGAGCTTGAAGCATTAACATGTGAAAGGAGCAAGGAGAAAGCTTAAAAAGGTTCCAACTGATATGCTGCAGCACATTGGTATGCTGTGAAGGCCCCATAAGTGTGCCATAAAGTTAAAAATTAACATTAATGTTAATAAAATCTAATTTGTTTTCAGCTGTGGTTGGCATTTCCAAATCCTGCTGAACCTTGTCTCCCACATGTGCTGGTCAGAAATAGGCTACACACTGTTTAGGGCCTAACTGACGTAAAAAGATCAGAAGCATGCCTGTGACTTTTCCAGCAGGCACATGCAGTTTGTGTTACAAACATTAAACATTGAGTATCGAGTAGCCCTTGCCTGGCTGACATGCACAGGAGATCCCAGGTTCTTTGGGAATTGGAGATGCCAACCAATTGGAGAAGTCAAAGACAAAGACTTGCACAAAAATGGAGGCAAAAGCTGGGCAGAAGTAAAATTCCCAGTAAGGGAAGACAGACCAAAAAGAGAAAGCTTAAGATTTTCTTGGTAAACTTCTTAAAACTAATGAATTGTATTGAAATGGTGGCATGTGTTTAGAAGTTTTAGGGATAAAAGGCTTGAGGGTAGTTCAGTTGGAGAAATTTAAAATACAAAGGTGTGCAGTGAGAAAGCAGGATAAATGATAGTCTATTGCAAATAAAGCAAGAAAACCAAGTTTGTCACATGGTTTCTAATATGTAGGATTCTTTCTACAAGATGTGACATCTATAAAAAAGGAGACTGCTTGAGCTAATGTTGAGTAAAGTCTGGTGTGAGTGTTAGCATCTGAAGACCACTATTGGACTTGCTCATCCTCCAGAAGAATAATGTGCAGATTTGGGAAAGATGATACAACAGAAAAGACTAAGTGATTAGAAGCACACCAAAATTGAACAGGTAGAAAACCCAAAGATTAGGGTAAAAATGGACAGACCACAGAACCCTTGACAAGGCTCCTCACTGGAGAAAATTTACAGCAAGGCACAGCAAATTACAAAGTGATGCCAGATAGTGGTTCCTCAGGGATCTGTGCTGAGGCTGTCCTTTGTTCACTGTTTACAGCAATAACTGCTAGAACTGGCAGATTAGCCTGAAATGTAAACTATTTCCCACCCCAGATTCTGACACCTGCTCAGTGTTTAGAATTTTGCTTCATGTTGTACTACATAATGTTTCTTACCCAAATCTGTGTCCATGGGTTCATTCAGGCTGCTGTGTTCCACACGACAGGTATATTTATCTCCAGACACAGGTTGATATTGGAGGAGATCCTGAACCTGATAGGTCCAGTCACCATCTGATAACAGGGCAGTGTTGATGACACCATTAGGAACTGGCACTCCATTTTTCAACCATGTGACCTCAATCTCAGGAGGGTAAAATCCAGTAACATGACACAAGAGCAAGGCCAACTGTCCAGAATGTGGTGTTGTTTTAGGTTGGACAGTGACTGTTGGTTTGACTGGAATAGAAACAGAAGAATTAATTTCAAAATAAACATAGCATATGGTAGTAAGTCTGATTTTCCTCTAGCCTGATTGTAGAGTTTGGGAAGACCTTCTGTCAAGTCCTCTTCTACAAGTCCTGGCCTTCAATCAGGTAAGACTGGCAGGTCTTGCAAGTTGTGGATTTGGAAACATACATGGAGTGGGAACATCTTTACAAGTGGTGGCTTCAGTAAGATTCATGAAAGTGAAATGAGATGAGATACCAGGCCTCCTATTGGTCCATTTGTCATCATGCCAAATGGCTTGAACTGATTAAGAATCTGTGTAAACTGGAAATGGGACTAGGTGACACCTGAAACAGGTACCAAAGCATAAATTTGATATTCAAGTAACTGGCTGCACCACAAAATATCAGTGGCTGGGCACTAGTTCATACTTTTCAGTAAAAGGTCAAATGTAATGATGCCTAATGGTACATTGAACTTGATCAATGTTTAAGGGGAAAAACATGAGTGACCAAGATCCTAGATTTAGGCAAGACTAACTTCAATTAGAGACAAACTGGGCAAGAGTAGGTCTGGAGAAGTGTTCAAAAAGGTAGATATAAAATCAGTATATGCCAAGAGGCAAGAGCTCTATTTGCCAAAGACAAGCATGGATAACACCACAAAACTAGTTTAAAAATACACAAAACACTGGATGCTGGAATTTGAAAACAATGCTGAAAATTCATCAGATCTGGCACAGGTGTGGCTATGTGTACCCACATGGGCCCCTATTATACCTGCCCTTTTGCTTGTGGAGCATTTATTCCAGTTCTACTCAGGCACACTAGTACAACTGCTTCATTTTCATCTGGACTTCAAAAAAATTTAATTTTGCTTCCTCACTTTCATGTGGTCCATCTGACTTGCCTTCCTTAATTTCCAGTGAAATACTGACCACTGACTCCCACAGCCAACATGACTACAGCTCATACTATTCCCATGTAACTGCAGAAGGTGAAACACCTGCCCTTTTGCCTCCTCAGCACTTAAGGATTTAACATTTGATTGAGCAACATTTTACTTGCACTTTCTACAATTTAGTTGACAGTATTTGGTGTTCCCAATGTGGGAGCTACACTGGGGAGACTAAACAGATGGAACTGCTCAGTCTATAACCTTCCTGTTGTTTGTCATTTTAACTCTGCCTCTTACCTCATGCAGACATGTCTGTTCTTGGCCTATGTTCCAGTGAAGCCTGGAACAAGCTGGGAAAGCAGCAACTCTGCTTTTAGTTGGGCACTGCAGCCTTGGAGCTTACATTTGAGATGGACTTCAGTTTTAAAATCCTTAAATCTCATGTCTCCCCCAGCCATCTGTCTTTTGTTCTCAAGTTGCTAATTTGCTGCCATGTCTTATAACTCTCCCCTCTAGTTCTGGTGAAGGGCTGAAAGTCTCTCCAAATGTTGCTAAGTGTTGAGTTTAGTTTAAAAGCAAAGTAGCCAAGAGCATAAAGAAACATCAAAATTCAAGTGTTTCCAATTGGAACTACCCATGTCTAATATGGAAACAGAGGTACCCCTGTGCCCAAAAAGCTGGACAAATCCAACCCATTACTGCCCATTCTGTATTATTGGGAAAATAGAAAGTATTGTCAACAAGCACTTATCTCAACAATAATCTGCTCACTGCACCCAGTTTGGGTTCTGAGGGGGAAGGAAGGCAAGACAGACTGCTTTTGGTAGAATTGGTTTATTGTATCTAAACCTCATTTTTCATCTGTGGGCAAAATCATTGTGCACTAGATTAGCACAAAACATGCAGTGCACAATTACACATTAGAAATATGATTTATACTACCAAGGACTAAACTGGAAGCTCAACTGGCAGACATCTGATAAGCTGACTATAAAATAGCAGAAAAGCAGCCAATCTTTTCACATCAAATGAAATCCTCAGAAAGATCACTCATATCAGATAAGACAATTTTGCCAGTGACATACAAAGAGGAATCTTGCCCATTTGAACACTGGTTCTGTCCAAACTGAAACATGCCAGATCTACATGAGAAAACTGTTTAAGTACCAGATTCTCTGCATCAGTGTCTCCTCTATGTTTGCCTAAGAACTATAAATAAAATTTCCATGAAATTCATTGGCACTTTGGAACACAATGAGGACAAGGTGCTATATAAGGTTTTATGATTATCATCATCTTTGAGTAAGATGGTGACAGCTGGTAACTAAGGTCTGCCTGCCAATTAGAAATTGGAAACTCAAGTCTTAGTGCTCATCTACATCTGTCATAGTAAGTCTCAACACCAGGTTAAATTGGTATCATGAGCTTTCAGAGTGCTGCCCATCAGGTGAATCAACATCTGTTTTATCATTCAAGCTCAAAGTCCTGGTGCACTTTGCTACCCTGATGCATGAGGTACAATTTCAGAACCAAACCTCATTCTACAGTTATATGTGAAAGATTAAACCACTGGAAATAGTTCACTGGGAAATGCAGATATTTGATAGTGGTTTCACATTTAAATGGACATTATGGGTCATGTCTACTGAGTCTTATTACCCAATTCTTTGGATCAATTTGGTTTTACAGGATATGATAAACAGTCAGGTCAATCCATAGTCACAAAATCACAAGATTGGTATCAAGATTTAACATGATTGCTGCATTGAGACTGGGTCAGTTATTCTGAAAATGCAGGAAGTGTCCTTCAGTGTCAGTTGAACAGCTGATTGGAACACCTCAGACCCTGGTGAGTTTCAAAAAACCACCTTCATATGAATCATACCAAGCTACTTGTTTGAATCCCACTTTAGCACTGCAGTGGGAAACAACTGATTTTCCTGCTGGTGGCAGCAGCACTCAAGTCTTTGGGATAATTGCAGTGAAAACACTGGTGGAAGTGTCTTAAGATGGGTGAACTGCCAGTCTCTTGGGTGTGCACAGCAATCTTCCTACAGTGCTGAGGTTTACACTATTATGGGGGCTTCAGGAACCTGACTCACCCAAAGTGGCTGCAGCTATGCACTGTTAAGCAGAGCAAACTGCATTTGAACACAAGTCACACCAGGAAGACACCATGTACAGCAGCTCCACAGTTCACCAAGAGTTGGGATGGCTACTGGATGCAGTGGAGGGTTCTTCCCAAGATGGTTGGCAAGCTGGGATCAGGCTGACAATACACCTGGGAAGCTGGGCAGTGGCTGCCTGTGCACTGACAAAGAATCAATGCTGCAGGAAAATAAATGACTGTTCAGGCAGATGTCCATCTTATCCTGGCTGGAATATGTATGTTGATCCACCCCCACTGCTCTGCAGTCTCCCACACCCAACACCTTCCTTCAATCCCTTGGGCAAACCCCCTGCAGAGACAGTACTGACATGTCAGCTGACTGTATTCACCCCAATATCCCACACTAGCAGCCATCAGGTTTTTAATTCTCCCTTCTGTTCCTGCAGAAGATGGCCCACAACAGGGGAGGAGCAGGAGAAAAGTGGGGTCCCAGAGCTACAGGAGTAACAGGAGAATGGTTATGGGTTGACATGCAAAGTGTTGAGCCATAAAATCTTCACTAATGACCTTCAAGTCAACTGCCAATACTTTTCCCTTCCATTGAAGTACATCTTATACAGGAGGAAACCTTGAGGCCAGGCTGTCAGGAATCACCCCACCCACTGACCCCTGTGGGGATCAGTTACATCTGTCAAGACAACCTGACCAAGGATAGGCATCACCTGCACCATCCACCAGCACACAGATAGTTACCTCAGTGAAATGTTAGGAGTCAGGATTCTGGGGAAACTTTCAGGTGAGCACCATCCAGCTGCTAATGCTCATCAGGTGGAAGCTGAGGACAGACATGGAGATCTGCCAGAGCCCCAGCCAGTGCTAGGCCTCTGGGATTTGTTATCCTGAAGCTGCTGGAATAGAGGGATTGCCAAGAGGGGCTGTCAGCAACATTGCAGCAACTGCTAGATTGAGTTCCACAGCCTTCAGTAACAGGTGGTGCCAGCACAGCAGAACACTGAGGTCAATGCTGCAAGGGTGGCACCTGGAGTGGAAAACATGGCAAGAAATAGCCAAGTCACCAAGGATCTAGGAGCATGCTCAAGTCAGATGATAATGACTACAGGCTTTGCTTAGTCTGAGGGCACTTGAGTGGCTTCAGAGCTGGGCCCAGATTTAGAGACCATCATTGAGGGCTTAGATACCATGGGCAGATGTAGTTGGGTCTCCAAGACAGAATCAGGTGATTGAGGCCTCTAGAGCTCATTCCAGCTGCCCCTTGGTTCTATGCAGGGTACCAGGAGCACTACAGGATGAAGGACTGGAGCCAATGCCAGGGCTTTCCATCCAAGCCATTTCAGCCTTTCCAAATACCCATTTCCTACACTGGTGAAGCTCATGGGCAGCATGCTGATCAGGATGGTACAGCTACATCTGTGACACTGGCAAGTTGGCTGCAGTCCATCAAGTGGTGCCTCCTCAAGGGAAAGCCCAAAGGCATCATAACAAATAGGAGCAGGAGTAGGCCATCCAGACCCTCAAGCCTGCCCCACCATTCAATAAGATCATGGCGGATCTGCAGTGGTTCAGTACCACTTTCTCCCTGTAACCCTTAATTCCCTTGTCAATCAAAAAAGTCATGGGGTGCACAACACAGCTGACCACCTGATTTACATTCTAGGAAGTCACCTAGATGTAGTAGGCCATGCTTAATTGAAAAGTTGTAAGATTGCCAAGAGGGCAGTCACTGTAGTTAGGATAGTATGCACTTTAAATCACTTAAATATTCTTGCACCCTACAGTTACTGTCTGTAATCCATCTCACTGGGTAGTCAGTTCAAGAATCCCTGCAAGACACCACCTTGCTGACTGCCAGAATGGTCCTTCAGCCCACCAACTCTGCACTGACCATACCCACACCAGCTATGCAGTTCCCAGTGCATGCATTGTGCCAGATGGCTGGTGGTATTTCAAGTGCTCATCCAAAAAATAGTATTAGGGATACAAGGTCACTGTCCCAATGCTGATGCAGGATTCTGGTCTAAGCTCCACTGCCCCATTCCCTGCCAGCATCCGGAGTTTGTAATCCCAGACTGCCTAGTGTAGCATTCTCAGTGATTGGAACCTAGACCTGTTACACCAACCCCCAAGTTACAGGGCCCCACATTGAGGCCTGGGGTTCTAGTCAGTGGACCTGGGCACCAGTGTGGAAGTCAGAAATAGGAGTCAGACTTGTACCAGAGTAGCATCAATGTACAGTGAGTGGTGTGACCCCACACCTATTTAAGGGCCTTTGTCATCCTGCCTGCTCCATTTTTGGCTTCCTTGGCCTCCACATTCTCCTGCCCTGCCCTTCTCAAGAGGTGATGTTTGGTTATCCTCCTAGAAGTCTCCTTGCTGCTGTGCCAGGTTGTGGCATTCAGCAGACCATGATGCAGGAGATCCTGGGGACTGTACTGGAGGGTACTACCAGAGCAGCCTAGACAGCAGAATAGCAGCTTGTTATTGGGAGTTATGACATTGAAGAGGAAAGGACCTTTGTCCTGGACTGCTTTCTAATCCCCACTACCAAAAGATTTCACAGCTTTTGTAGTATGCTACAGCAACCACTTCAGCTTCAATTTTCCTAACACATCCCTGGTAATACATGACCTGATATTGACTATGAAATAATGAGACTATAAAAGCAGTTCCCTGGAAATCTGCTAGTTTTGATGGTCAAGTATTCAGAATCCCAACACTGCAGAAGTTGACCCATCAACTCTGAACTGACTGAAAGCCTGCCCAATTCCCATAACCCTGCAGATTTACCATGGCTAATCCACCTAACATACATATTTTTGTACTATGGGAGGAAACTGGAGCAAACCCCACACATGGGGAGAACTCTACACTTTCATCCAAGGCCAGAATCAAACCTGGGTCCCAGGCATTGAGGTAAAAGTGCTAACCACTGTAGCAAAGCTCATCTCTGCTTCACATTCCTCATATACAACTGGAACAAGGAGCCCAAATAACCATCAGTTCCAGAATTGAGACTGTGCACTGGTGCTGTTCATATTCCTCATGTGGCCCTAATGGGACTGGTGTCTCCTGAAACAGTCTGACAGGAGCCAGTGCCTCAAGGCACAGGACTACACTGAAGATGGAGTGAGACTATTTGGGTAAGAGTTTACTGAGCATTCCTCCCACACAGCTGTACCTGCCTCTGCTTACAGAGAAATGCCAGTTATTCCTGGAAAGAAACTCAGGCTTCAGGTATTCTTCACCGTGTTGTATTTTTAACCTCACTGACTAGAGGAAAACCCTCAGCAGGAGGGGGGAGTAGAATTGCTGCCATTCTGTGTCCAGATGTGTTAAGGGGGGGAGGAGGGTGGGTGATTTTGCCCAGAGCGGGATTCAGGAAGCTCAGCCCCTCAGAGACAGGGAGCTCCCAGAGAGAGAGTCCCGGGGACTCAGCAGCTCCGGGCACAGGACGATCCCAGTACAGGCCGCTGGTGACATTTAATCCCCCCCCCCCCGGGGCTCTCACCTCTCCGGGACAGAACACTTTCGTCGATGGGAACGTTGGTTTCACACACGGTGATGCCCTCCTGGTACCGCGCTTCCGCCCGATCATTCCATGTCTTCACATTCCCCTCCATCCCGCTCTTCACCGCGATGTACTTCCTCTGGTTAAAGTCGAAATACGCGACCAGCTCTTGATCATAGACATACTCCTCAATATAGGTCCAGCTCCTGGTGTCGTTAAAATCACATCCGTGAATGTAGTTAAAGACATGAGCCCCTGTGAGAGAGAGACTGAGTTACTGTCTGACAGAGAGAGAGAGAGCCCAGAGACCCGGGAAAGGGGGATCTTCCCCACCCACCCAGTCCCATCACAACATGGGGAAGGGGTGCAGCTCTCAGACCCCCCCAAACTCCGGGAAAACCCCACATTGTCTCAATAATCTCCAGGGAATCACACCCTGACCCTGTGTAGGGACAAAGATCTGGGCACGCGGTTAAAATCCAACAGGTTTAACTTGTGTTGATGTCTTATTGTATCCACCCCAATCCAACACCGACACCTCCGCCTTGTGTAGAGAGGGTCAGGATAGCTGTGGGGTTACCCCTTACCCCAGAGATTCAACATACTGGAAGTTATCCCCAGGAATGGGATTAATAACCCATGGGAATTCAAAGTGACAGACACTAAACCAGCTGTTATTTCCCAAAGACAGGAAGATTGAAACTGATCCGAAGGCAGTCCCAATGAAGGCAGAGTGTTAGAGGATGGTGGTCAAAAAGATAAACTGTCCATAATTCCAGATAAACATATTGGCTCTCCCTTTAGGCTGCTGACACTGTCAGGAGGTGGTAGAGGACACACTCAGTTATGCTGGCATGGTCAGATAAGAGAAAGATGAGCACTAGTTCAGCACTCAACATGTGCAGAGACAAGGGGGGGGAAGAGATTAAATTTCTGACTTGGATCATGGAAGTCTGCACATTCCATCCGCTCGAGTTTCCTCCCACAGGATGAAGGATGCATTCATTAGGGTTCTCAGTGTACTTGAACAGTGTGGCAACCAGGGGGATTGATATTAAAAATAAAAATCAAGGGAGCAGGAACTGGATCTTGGATGAAACAAGCTCAGAGCAAAGAAGTGGTAGGATTAAAGATCAGAGCAAAAGAATGGGTGAGGAGCAGGAAAAAGTCACTGCTCAATATGGAGTTTCTGAACAGCAAGGAAAAACTAATGGAGACAGTGGCTAATGGAATTGTATCTGCTGCTCAGCTGTAGCATAGGGCCCCAAAAGCAGTTAGAGTTTAAACCAATTCTACTGTAGAGAATTTGCAAAAATTGTTAAAATCTGAAACTAACCATAAACTGCAGTATAATCAAATTTTCTCCAAAGATAAGACATTGAGATGTTTCACATTCTGTTCAAACTATCAGTCATGTTGCACTCTTAAGACACTTCAATATAATTATGTACAAGATTGAGCAGTGAGGTTTTAGCTGGTTGCCAGCCCCTTAGTGGCTTTTACCATTGCACCTTGGCAGCAGCTACCCCAAGCATTTAGTGCTTCCTTCAGCATGTAATCCTGGGTTTTGTAACATGTCAGCTTGCAAGATTCAGTTTCAGGCAGACCAAAGAACATCTTTCACTGAGTTGATATCCTCCAGCAGCAGCTGATATTTGTTTCAGCAGCAGATATGAAGTTTGTCCCTGCAAGTTTGATAGTAAACAAGCTTTCAACCCTCTGGTCTTTGTCAGGAGACCAGAGGGTCGAAAGCTTGTGAGTTTACTATCAAATAAATCAGTTGATTTAAACCTGATGTCAGATTTCTTACTGTGTTTACCCCAATCCAACACTGGCATCTCTACATCCTGCAACTTGGGACAGAATAGACAAACTGCAATGCTAATAACTCTAATCACCACAATAAAACTGAGGCAGTGTGCAAAAAGCTGCACAAGTTGCCCATTGCCACAATCTGTTCCTTGGGGGTGCAAATATCCTACAGTGTTGCTAATCACTGCAGAATATGGGCAAGCAAGCAATAAGAGTATAGTTGAAAAACAAAGCTGATGATCATGATTCTGTGATCCTTTATCTGTAACAGATCCTCCTTTCATTCTAACTTCCTGACCCCACCTTTCTATGCCTCATCACTGCTTTAAGGCCATTATGTTTCCAGTTTTCAAAAATGGAAAGTGACCATAACCATTCACTCCAGATGTTGCCAGACCTGGAAGTATTTCCAACATCTGCAGCTGTACATCAAGTTTTTTTATTTGTACAGAACAGTACTCAGTGCACTGTGATCAATTCTCATGCATCTCATAACAGCTGGATGAATACACTAATCTGCAGCTCAGCTCACTGAGTGGAAAGGTTTACATTCATTTCCAGCCATTCTGTACTTGAAGATGAAACCATAGAAACAAGCTATTCAGCCCATTGAGCTACATGAATACACAAAGGATTTGAATGAATGGCTTGCCTATCTTGCAAAACCCAGTATTTCACATGCACATCCAGGTGCCTTTCAAATGAGTGATTTATTGTCACATTAGTATACAGTGAAAAATAATGTTTGCATACTTTAGACAGTTGAGACAAAGGAAGGTGCAGAGAAAGACCACTTTAATGCAAGATAGGCCCATTCAAGTCTGATGGAAGCAGAGAAGCTGTTTTGAGTCAGTTGGTATGCACCTTCAGACTTTTGAATCTTTGATGGAAGGTGGAAGAGTATGTTTGGGGTGCCTGGGGTTCTTTATTCTGCTGGCTGCTTTGCCAAGGCAGTAGGAAGTGTAGTCAATGGGTGGGAGACTGGTTTGCATGATGGACTGGCTTCATTCACAACCCTTAATTTATTGCAGTCTTGGACAAAATAGGAGGCATACCAAGCTGTGATACAACCAGAATGCTTGCTATGGTGCATCTGTAAAAGTTGGAGTCATGGCAGACATGCCAAATGTCTTTAGTCTCCAGAGAAAGTTGAAGAGTTGGCAAGTTTTAACTATGCCAGTATGGAGTGACTAGGGCAGGTTGGTGGTGATCTGGGCACAAAGCTCAACCATTTCTACTTCATCCCCATTGATGTAATAGGGGATGCCCTCCATTACATTGGAGGGTCAATAAGTTTTGTTGACATTTGCAATATTGTCATTGCACCAGTTTCTTTCCTGTACTGTCTTATTGTTTAAGATACAACCCATAGGATGGTGGCATCAAACTTGAAGATTAGAGTTGGAGGGGGTTTATAAGGACACATCCTTGTGGGGCATTAGTGTTGAGGATGATGTTGTCTATCTTGTTGTGGGGTGGGTTAGGAAGCCCAGGATCCAGTAGCAGAGGAAGGAGCCAAAGTCCAGGCCACAAATTCAGTTCAACACTTCAGCCCCAACTACCAGCTTCAGTGAATTTTAAGATACCAAGTTTAAAAAATCCTCATGATCACTCCTAATCACCCCAAATCAAATTAATCTTCAACTGGGAAAGGGATGGGAAAACAAATCTACCTTGCCTCAGCTCTTTGTTCTAAGGAACAACCCCAGCCTATGATTTCCTTGCAGTAATTCAAGCCCTGGCAACATTCTAATAAATCTCCTCTGCACTCAGATAATGACCATCCTGTAACAGTGATCAGAACTGAACACAAACCCCAGGTGTTGCCTAACAATGTGCATACAATTCCATTACTCATACTTGGCACATTAAAAACACTGAATGCATATAATTTCCTCCAGGGAAGTGGGGACAATAATTCTAAGCTCTCACTTCCTCAACCTCAATATCTCCATTTATTTTCCCTTCCTGTTTGCTTAACTAAACATTTCACTTTTGCAGATTGAATTCCACTTGCCTCTTCTGACCACTCAAACCATTGATAAAATTCAGTTTGCACTTCATTTATGAAGTGAGGCTGATTAATTTGATTCTCAGAATAAAATTCCTACAATATAGGAGGCCCATCATATCTACAATGCAATCCCAATTTACAGAAGTCTTCCTTAGAGCAGAGAAGGGAGAGAGATCATCATCAAGGTGAGCAACTTTTCTTTAATAGAGGAGCTAATAAGCAGGCAGCATAGATTTAAGGGAATTTCATAGAATCCCATTAGTGCAATTGCAAGTCATTTGGCCCATCAATTCTGGATCAACTTTTTTAACATTGTCTAGGTCCACTCCATCCCTGTAACCCCACAAGTTTACTCTGCTACTTCCCCTCACACCACATGCAAGGGTGAACAAAGCATGACCAATTCATCTAATCTGCATATCTTTGTATTGTCAGAGAAAACCCAGTCACCCAAGGCTACTGAACCTGGGCGTCTACCCCTGGGCAGAAAACTTTTTCCACAGAGGGTGGTGAGCATCTGGAACTCACCAGCTGAAGAGGCAGTAGAAACAGGAGTTAACATTTTAATCATCACTTAGAGCAACAGATCAAGTGCTAGAAATGGGATTAGAATACATAGTAAAGAAAATGTTAAAATCTCAGCAAGTCTAATAGTACTTAGTTCAAACAGAGCCAGTATTGAGTAGAAGACCCTTCATTCAGACTCAACGTTGGCTTTGTCTCTCCAGAAACTCAGACTTGCTGAGGTTTTCCAGTATTTTCCGTTTCAGATGCTAACATCTACAGTATTTTAATGGATAGTCGTTTGATGGCCGGCACAGACACGATGGGCCGAATGATTTTTTCTCTATAACACCGAATCTTCACTGCGTGGCTGATCAGTTTCATTTACAAACTCCCCAGTTATGCCTCACACTTAAACCTAAAGACATGAAGATAACTATTTTACTCCTGTCCGCTCCTTAACTGGGATCTTACCGGCTCCGCTCTCTCTCTCTCCATTGAAGATGAACAGGCTCCAGATGAGGAGGGAGATCCGGATCCAGAGGGATCGGGAGCCGCTCACTGTAAACAAACACATTTCACCCACAGCGGCTCCGACACAAACTGAACCCGGAATGAACCCGACAGGGCTTTAAATACAGATACTGACCAATCACAACGGAGCATAAAGATTGACCAGTCACATACCAACACACTGACCAATGAGTAGCAGGAAAATCATCCAATCAAATCCATACATCCGGGGAACAGGGACCAATCAGCACCAAGAACTCTAGTAGTGGAACAGAGGAGCCAATCAGAACTGGGAATGTGTAACCAATCAGAAATGAGATGGCTGACAGTAACAAGCCAATCAGAGAGGAGTATGAGTAGTCACAGGTCCCTGTTTGATACGGACCAATCAAATCATAGAAAGGTTCTGCTCTTAAACCCAATAGACCAATCAAAACCAGCAGGACCGCGACTCTGCAAATAAATAAACCAATCAGAGACGGGTAACAGCAATCCTCATCTGTTGCCATGCAGAATTGGGTGATTTATTTAAACTTCTGTGTGGACAGGTCAGTGGGAGACGGCAATATCCTCGCCATAGGAAGCTGCGGTTGGAGGGATAAATAATCAGAGGGATTCATTCATTTAAAGTTAGGCCCCATTGAAGTGTGTGCTCCTGTACAGTGGTTAGTACACTGAAAGCTGTGACTCCTCTTCAGTGTTAGTATCTGAGAATTCTTCTGGGCTGGAAAAACTCAAGTCTTGGCTGGAGGATGCTCTGGGTTGGTTCCCACATGTGCTTTCAAAAGAAAGGAGATTTCAGGGATCTTAAGAAGCAGGAGGTATAACTCACATAAGTGTACTGGATTCTCACTTAGATTATCACCACTCGTTCACAGTCGACACAGGAGTGGTCAATGTCTTCCCTGACCAGCTGGAGGGCTCTTTCCTCAAAGTTAGTTGGGAATTATATCCTTGGCATTCCTCTGTCTGGGACAGATGGAGTGAGTGTCAAAGGTATGTACGTTAGGTCAGATTAGCTATGGTAAAGTATTCAGGGTAATGGAGATAGGGTAGAGAGCTTGAGTAGGACTTACAGCCCGTAGGTGCAAATTTAATGGGCCAGATGGCCTCTTTCTGTACTGTAGGGATTCTCTGATTCTGTGATACACAGGCAATGTGTTAGGGCAGTTGGTGGCGTGCCATGTGTGGATGGAATTTGGGACAGGGAGGTGATGAAATACAGGGGAGATTAAAGTGTATGTGAGAGAGTGAGTGATGGTGTCCTTTGAACTGGCAGTAAGTGAGACCTGTGGATAAGTAATGGATGTGTGTGTGTGTATTGTGGTGATCCTGTGCCTATAAGAAATGTATTTTTAATCATGTTTCTTTTAGGTTTTTCAAACAGCTCCTAGCACTTTAGTGGCAATTTTTTGTCTGTAACTGGTATCTTCTCATTGTTACCGAAGCTTTGTGATGAACATCATGTTTATTTTTGCACCTGATGCAGTGTCCTGCAGTTTTGTGATCCTTTAGGAATTGCTGGTTGAAACATGATAAACTGGTTAGGTGATGCCTGTGGACAGTTTTTTTCCAAAGAAAATTCCAAACTTTTAGTTTTGCTTTTCAGTAGTTGCCTGAGGTGAAGAGCAGCAAAAGTGCTTTTCCCTTCTTCTGGAGCTGGAAATTCTGCAGTCTGTGAGTTGCTGTTTGGACTTGAGACAGAAAGCAGTCGTTCTCTCTCCCTCTCTCTCCACTGCTTCCCTCCCCCCGCCAACTCTCTCTCTCTCTTTCCCTCTTTCTCTCTCTCTCTCTCTCCCTTCCTTCTCAAGGGATTTTTGGAACGTTCTAGGACTGGGACGCCTCAAAAATTTAATCCATCCTTTAAAACATCAACTCATTGCAAGTGTTAAAAGCTGAAAATTCAGCATCACATGAGCATACTTGCTGTCTATGCCAAGGATGGGGCGTATGTTTGTGGGATGTTTGACTTGGAACATCTCCCTCCAGGATGTCCTTTTCATCTTCCACCTCAATAGTTAACTGTCAAGGTTTAAGCTCTATCATGTATAACTCTTATTTTGTAATTGGTAAAAGTTATGCTATTTCTTTTTATTATGTTCTTAAATAAACTTTGTTTGATATGAGGTTTCTAGTTGGTCACTTGAATCATACCTTGCTCACCTATGTGAAATTCAAATGTAAAAACTTAGGATTTATACTGTTTTCATAAAACACCTTGGAGTTTTATATCACTACAGTGACTGTAGTGACTGAGATTACAGTCACTAGAGAGGTGGTGCTTGATAGGCTAACGGGGCTGAGGGCAGATAAGTCCCCGGGACCGTATGGAATGCATCCCAGGGTCCTCAAGGAAATGGCAGAGGTGATAGTGGATGCCTAGTAATTATCTTTCAGAACTCGATGGACTTTGAGAAAGTACTGGAAGATTGGAAAACGGCTAATGTTACGCCGCTATTTAAAAAAGGTAGCAGACAGAAGGCAGGGAATTATAGGCCGGTTAGTTTAACGTCTGTAGTGAAAAAAATGCTTGAATCTGTCATCAAAGCAGAAATAACAAGACTCCTGGATATGAACTGTTTGATCAAGCAGACGCAGCACGGATTCATTAAGGGGAAGTTGTGCTTGACAAATTTATTGGAGTTCTATGAGGAAGTGACTAGTGCGGTAGATAAAGGGGAACCGGTGGATGTGGTGTATTTGGATTTCCAAAAAGCGATTGATAAGGTGCCTCACAAAAGATTGCTGCCAAAGGTCAGGGTGTAGGGAGTCGGGGGTAGCGTGTTAGACTGGATAGAGGATTAATTGTCTCATAGGAAGCACAGAGTAGGTATTAGTGGATGCTATTCTGATTAGCAGCTGGTGACTAGTGGAGTGCCCCAGAGTTCGTTGCTGGGGCCTCAACTATTTACCATTTACATAAATGATCTGGAGGAAGGGGCTGAGTGCAGGGTGACGAAATTTGCTGATGACACAAAGATGAGTGGAAAAGCAAATTGCGTGGAGGGTGTGGAAAGCCTGC
Organism: Sphyrna mokarran; assembly: GCA_024679065.1. Classification (NCBI taxonomy): domain Eukaryota; kingdom Metazoa; phylum Chordata; class Chondrichthyes; order Carcharhiniformes; family Carcharhinidae; genus Sphyrna; species Sphyrna mokarran. The sequence goes on from JAGIQG010000009.1 coordinate 89,944,028, forward strand.
AGAGGGATTTGGATAGGTTGAGTGAGTGGGTGAGGAGCTGGCAGATGGAGTATAATGTTAGCAAGTGTGAGGTTATCCACATTGTTAGGAATAATGGTAGGATGGATTACTACTTAAATGACGAAAAGCTGCAGCATGCGACGGTGCAGAGGGACCTGGGGGTCCTTTTGCATGAATCGCAAAAACACAGTATGCAGGTGCAGCAGGTGATCAAGAAGACAAATGCTTTATAGCTAGGGAGATGGAATATAAAAGTAGGGAGGTCCTGTTGTAGCTGTATAGGGTACAGGTGAGACAGCAGCTGGAGTACTGTGTGCAGTTTGGTCGTCACTTTCGAGGAAGGATATCTTAGCCTTGGAGGGGGTGCAGAAAAGGTTCACCAGGCTGATATCGGAGATGAGGGTGTTGGATTATAAGGAGAGACTGAATAGGCTAGGTTTGTACTCATTGGAGTTTAGATGGCTGAGAGGGGATCTTATAGAGATGTATAAGATAATGAAGGGGATGGATAGGGTAGTGGTTGAGAGACTCTTCCTGCTTAGCAAAGGTAGCAGGACTAGAGGGCACAGCCTCAAGATTGGGGGTGGGGTGGTTCAGATCGGAGTTGCGGAGGGGTTTCTCCACGCAAAGGATGGTGAATCTTTGGAATTCTCTGCCTGATGAGGTGGTGGAGGCTTCCTCACTGAATATGTTCAAGTCAAGAATGGATAGGTTTTTGATTGACAAGGGAATTAAGGGTTACAGGGAGAAAGTGGGAAGGTGGTACTGAACCACTACAGATCAGCCATGATCTTATTGAATGGCAGGGCAGGCTTGAGGGGCTGGCTGGCCTACTCCTGCTCCTATTTCTTATGTTCTTATGTTTTTGGCCTCGGTCTTAACGGTATGTATATTTGACTGTTTGTGTATGTATGTATGTGTGAGTTGAAAGTGATGAGAAGAATTACTTTCCCTGGCAGACTGGAGGAGATCATTCATCGTCTTCCTCCACTGGATGCCTGTCTTCCTCTGCAGGGAGTTGGTACTGACTAACACTGCCACTGCTGCTCCTGCTGGTTCCTTTCTCAGCTGGATGGTTCCTGGAGACTGTACACTATTCCTACATCCTTAACTGTTCTCAGAATTCAACTTAGAAAAGTATGAGGTAATGAATGTAGGGAGGGCTAACAAGGCAAATGATTACCATTGGAATGGTGAGACCCTAGAAAGTACAAATTCCCTGAAGGTTCAATACAGATAGATAAGGTGTATTGGATATTTGTCTTTATTAACTTAGGCATAGAGTATAAGAGCAGGGAGGTTATGATGGGACTGTTTAAAACACTGGTTAGGCCACAGGTGGAGCACAATGTGTAGTTCTGATCACTGTATTAAAGGAAGGATGTGATTGCATTGGAGAGGGTGCAGAGGAGGTTTACCAGGATGCTGCCTGGCTGGGAGGTCTCAGCTATGAGGAAAGATTGGATAGACTGGAACTGTGTTCCTGCAAAGAGCAGCAAAGAGGGGACATAACAGAGATGATAAGATTATGAGAGTATTAACAGGTTGGATAGGAAGGCACTTTTTCCATTCGGAGAGGGGTCAATAATCTGGTGCATAGAATTAAGGGGAAAGGTAAAAGGCTAAGAAAGGAGTTGAGAAGAAAGCTTTTTTCCCAGATGGTGGCCAGAGTCTCCAACTCACTGCTGAAAGGGTGGTAGAATTAGAAACTATCAGAACATTTAAGAAATATTTAGATATTCACTTACACTGCATAACCTGCATGGGCCAAGTGCTGGAAAATGGGATTAGTGTTGTCAGATCTTTGTTCATCATCATGGACATAATGGGACAATTGCTTCTCTCTGTGCTATAAATGTCTGCAACTATATGAATCCCTGTTGTTTTTGAGCATCCACAGTTGTTGCAATGTTGGCTCCTCAGGGACAAGGACATGGCTGATGATGCCTGTGTGGATGCTGGAGTGCAGCTGAAACAAAATACACTGAGATTCGTGCTGCAACTTGCACTCTGATAGAACAGACCAGAGGGGTGCTGAGAATGAGGTTCAGGTGCTGGTGGAGCCCTGCAGCATAGAACACAGATAGTGTCATACAACAGCACATATTTATCTGCTGTGTCCTGAATAACATGACAGTACAATAGTGTGAGGAACTGCCTGAGGAGGAGATGGAGGAGTGGCACTTTTCCACTGATGAAGAGGACATTGAGGTGGAAGATGGAAAGAAAGTCCTGGAAGGAAAGCAGTTTGGCCATGAGGCAGTGCCAATGACCAAAAGAATGGAAGAACTTGGAATAATATCCAGGCTTGGGCTGACAATTGGCAAGTAATGTTCACACAAAGTAACAAATAACATTGACACAAGTACCAGTCAATGATCCCACCATCCTGTGTCCACAGCCTGTCTGACTATTGGTAGCGCATACTCTCACTGCTATGATGCATATCGTAGGAGAGGATGCAGTTGCCCATAATCCCCACATAGTAGGAGGATGATGATGGCCTGTATTGGGGATAGTCCATTGAACCTTGGTATATTCCCAGGATCAACAGCAGAGGTGGAGGTAGCCTGTTGTTTGCCATGCCCTGTTGTTTGTGATGTCTTTAACGCCTATCCTGTAAAGGACTGGTATCTGGAGAGTCTTGGCCTGTTTTAAGAGTGCTGCTATGTGGTAGTGGCATCCTCTTTGGCCTGTGGGGCTGGAGCTGATTCAGTTACAGGAAGAATGGAATCAAATAGGCTGGACACTCCCTGAATCTCCTGGGTGGAAAGCCCTGAGTGTATATCAGTAGTCTATAGGTGCTAGAGGTCCTTGGCTTCATCGTTAGGATAGAGGGGCAGCTGTAATAAGGTCAAGAAACTCTGCTATTCGCTGGCATTGACACTTCCGGATGCCTACTGTGCCTTAACCAAGGAGTTTATGCTCTCTATCACAGCAGGACAAAAGTCTCACACCAAGGTCTCCACTGTGTCTTCCACTCTCAGTGTTGACTGTCTGAGTGTTGGCATGGTCTCCTTAGACAGAAGGCACTGGGATTCCTCCTCCTTTCAATCCCTTCCTGATGTTTCTGATTTTGCCTTTAGAGCTCCAGCAACTGGGGTGTAACTGAGGCACTGGCCTCCAGCAGTGTTTCAAGTGCCAGGATCCTGGGAGTTCCTGTGTCCGCTTGAACATATGAGTTCTTCAGGGTAGTGTTCTAGGCCCACCCATCTTCAGCTGCTTCATCAATGATCTTCCTTCAATCGTAAGGTCAGAAATGGAGAGCTGCTTGCACAATGTTCAGTACCATTTGTTACTTCTCAGATACTGAAGCAGTCAATGTCCAAATGTAGCAAGATCTGGATAATATCCAGGCTTGGGCTGACAAATGGCAAGTAATGTTCACACCACACAAGTGCCAGGCAATGACCATTCCAACAAGTGAGAATCTAACCATCACCCCTTGATATTCACTGATTACCCCACTATCAACATCCTGGGGATTAGCATTGACCAGAAACTGAACGAAAACTAGTTATAGAACATAGAACATAGAACATAGAACAATACAGCACAGAACAGGCCCTTCGGCCTTCGATGTTGTGCCGACCAAAATAAAAAGCAATGCCCCTCCAAACTAAACCATTCCCTTCTCTTCCATATACTTATCAACTAACCTCTTAAACGCCACCAAACTTGGCGCATCTACAACAGCTGCAGGCAGGGCATTCCACTCCCTAATCACTCTTTGAGTAAAGAACCTACCTCTGATATCCGTCCTATAACTCATACCCCTTAATTTAAAGCTGTGTCCCCTCGTGCTAGCTTTCTCCATCCTAGGAAAAAGGCTATCACTGTCCACCCTATCTAAACCTCTAATCATCTTATATGCTTCAATAAGATCCCCTCTTAGCCGCCTCCTTTCTAACGAAAACAACCTCAAATCCTTCAACCTCTCTTCATAGGACCTGCCCTCCATACCAGGCAACATCCTAGTAAACCTCCTCTGTACCCTCTCCAATGCCTCCACATCTTTCTTATAATGTGGCGACCAGAACTGCACACAATACTCCAAGTGCGGCCGCACTAGAGTTTTGTACAGCTGCAACATGATGCTGCGGCTCCTAAATTCAATCCCCCTACCAATAAAAGCTAAGACTCCATATGCCTTCTTAACAACTTTATCCACTTGACTGCCTACTTTCAGGGATCTATTGACACATACACCAAGATCCTTCTGTTCCTCAACACTATTAAGAGCCCTACCATTAGCCCTATACTCTACACATTTATTGTTCCTGCCAAAGTGCATTACCTCACACTTTTCCACATTAAACTCCATTTGCCACCTCTCGGCCCAGCTCTGCAACTTGTCCAAGTCACTCTGTAAACTAAAACACCCCTCTTCACTATCTACCACACCACCAACTTTAGTATCATCTGCAAATTTACTGATCCATCCCTCAATACCCTCATCCAGATCATTTATAAAAATTACAAACAGCAGGGGCCCCAAAACAGACCCCTGAGGCACACCACTCGTCACCGAACTCCACGATGAATATCTCCCATCAACCACCACCCTCTGTCTTCTATCTGCCAGCCAATTTCTAATCCAATTAGCTAAATCACCCTCTATTCCACACATCTGCATTTTCTGTAGAAGTCTTCCATGGGCCACCTTATCAAAAGCCTTACTAAAGTCCATATATACTACATCAACCGCCTTACCCCCATCCACCTCTCTGGTCACTTTCTCAAAAAAAAAATTTATTATATTATTTATATTATTATATTATATTATTATATTATTTATATTATTATATAAATAGTTAGCTACAAGAACAGGTCAGCAGCTAGGAATCCTGTGGTAAGTAACTCTTTTGGCTGCTCAGAGCCTATCACCATCTATGAGGCAGAAGTCAGGTGTGTGATGGAATACTCATCACTTCCCTGGATGGATAACAGCTATTGAACAGTGACAGCCATGTGTGCCATTTACAAGTTGCACTGTGGGAATTCACTAAAGTTCCTTAGGCAGTACCTTTCAAACCCACAACCATCTAGAAAGAAGGACAAGAGCAGCAGATAACTGGGAAAACCGTTATCCAGGGTTACCCTCCTGACTCCTTGAGGACAAGGAACACCTAGAAGGACTTTCAGCTGCCCTACCCACCTCTTGCCGAGATATTGCTGGAACACACCCATGGTAAAGCTGATGGACTACAGAGCCAAGCACAAAAGAGTTCTGCTGAACCATGTCTCCAACATGACTGGCACTTTTCCATAGAGACTTTGATATATTCAGACACTAGAGCCACAACATCAGACAGAATGTGAATGGATACCTCTACCTTGCGTTTCAGTTTACTGATGGCTTCTTATGGCTCTCTGACAACCATCTGCCTGCCTTTACTTCTATAACATTTGTCCAGGAATTGACTGTAGCTGCCTATCATCAAACTTAGGCTCAGCAGCGACCTGATTTTTCAGCAGTCCCCTGAGTGTCAGGGACTTCAGCTGTCACTACCTTTGCTCTCTACGGACCTGCATCCGTACTGAGCTCAAAAGCTTGTGACCTGTCTGCCTCCCCCCCCCCCCACCCCAACCCCCGCCTCCCAGCCACACAAAGCCTACTCTACAATGGATGTGTGCCTCTGAGCATACAGGTGAATGCAGTATTTAATCTTCAAATGGATCCTCATCTAAAGAGACTTGTGGGCTGGAGCTAGTGCATTGACTGGAAACTCACCTCTGCTTTTCTGGCTGAGATCTGGAATAGAAGAAGAGAGAGTTAATGATTGACCAAAAAATATTCTAAATCACTCGTAATCATTGTTTGCATATAGCTGATGTATACGAGAGTGAATTTGAAGTGAACAAAAAGTTCACTCATCCTGGTGAGTGGATTAGATCATTCATCCTTTTCTTGTACTGTAGCAAAGTCTTTTAATGTTTGCCATGGGCACTGATCTCCCTCGCAACCTCCTTCCAGGATGCCAAGGTCAGGTGGGACAGCTTCCTGCTTCCACTCTCAAAAGAGGACCTCCCATTTTTCCTGGAAGAAAATCTCCAGGAAAGCCTCACTGAACCTGGGTCTAGATGTTTGTTTTTTTTGCGTGTCATTTCTTGGTTTAAGCCAACAACACCTGGCTGCAGTGAGTGAGTAATCTGTAAACAGTCTGTGCTGGTATGTGTGCTGTTTGAGACCAGAACACCTCATTCACCTGACAAAGGCCATAGGTGGAAAGCTTGTGAGTTTACTATCAAATAAATCGGTTGGATTTAAATGTGGTGTTGTCAGATTTCTTACTGTGCAGTGAGTGAGACCATGCCTCTGCTCTTTCAGTATGATGCCAGGACCTTCTACTTCATGAGGTCACATGTAGCCAAATTGCCAAGAGATTCAATAAAGTTCTTGCTGAAACCTAAATAATGAGCTGAAACCGTGGAAGATCTGATGTGAAAAACGCTAATTATAATCTTATTAAACCAGATTTGTTCGCCTGACTTTAAGGCATTGAGTGCTCTCTGGAGTACTAAGAGCACTAGTTTCTTAATGCTCCAGAGACTAAATGCAATAGTGAGCAGGATTAGTGATACATTTCCTGCCATGCAGTGAGGTGGAAACCTTGTCCAATTTTACATCTAGAACCTCAATAATTGTGCATTGTTGAGCAGCTCTCTGAATCACATGGCAGAGCAGGGACTGGTTGGTCCACCATACTGTAACGTGGCACAATTAATAAACAGATCTCTTTCCTGGAGGGAAGGCGAGATTGACCTTTCCCAGCAAACCAGTGTGGAGAGCTTTCCATGAGTTAATCACATCCTAATGTTAATAGTGAATGACATTACAGACAGGGGGGAGATATTAATTAAACAGGCCTGAATTCTCATTTCACTACCTATCCATGAACTGAAAGATGTTTTTCCATTTGAATTTTGCCCTTTATAAAAGGTAGTGTAATTTTCCCAGCCCTTAAACCTGGAATGTTCCAATCGTCTCTGAATAACACGCACAGCAAACTCAAAGTAAGGTGAAATGAAAAGGTTGTTTTTTTTTTAACACATTAAGGAGAGGGTTTCACAATGACCACCCCCTTTTTCACTCACACAAATGGGGGATAAAACAAAAAGGAAGGTTTAGGGCATGATCACAAGAGAAATACAATGTTGTGAATTTACGTGAATCTCGAGTCCAGAATCAAAAGTTTAATTGAATGACCTCTCTGGGATGTTGGCTGATTGTTAGGTGATCATGCCTTTCCAGAATGAGATGACACGAAAGGAGAAGTGACATGAATTGAGTTAGTCTTAGAGGCAAAAGTTCCAGATTGCAGCTATTGGCAGTTTTGATGATGGCTGAGATTCTTCCTGCTGCTACTGGCTTGATGGTAGACAGCACAAGCTGGTGGCTTGAGTGCTGTTCTCATCAAAGGTCAAACAATAACTGAATATAAAATCTGAATTATGTATAAGTAAAGCAATTCAGACAGCTAAATTCTTGGTCATGTGATACTGCTGCCACGTTGTTAAATGGGTTTCTCTTGTTGAAACCACTATGTTAGAATGATTAATACTTCGACTATTAACACCATTACTGGAGAAAAGGACTTGCACATAGCTGAATATGTTTGAAGCTGTTTGGAGCAGTTAAGGGAGCTGCTGATCCAGTTCATTAGCTTGGTTGCACTGTTTATGTGTTGCAAGGAGCATTACATTCCAGGACTTTTGAAGTGTTAATTTTTGTTCACTTTGAAACAGCTTAAAAACTTTTGGAAGCCAGGATTTGACCAGCTGGAGCCACTTTGTCAGCCCAATAATTGTCCATTTTGAAAAATGTCAAAGAAATTAATTTATTAAATAGTCTAGCTGATGAAGATGTATATATCAAGGATGTGATTTTTCTTGGCCTGTGCAGTGGGCCCTGCGAGCCCTTGATAAGTATGTCCCTGTCAGGCAAGGAGGAAATGGTCGAGTAAGGGAACCGTGGTGTACTAAAAAAGTTAATTCGCTGGTTAAAAGGAGAAAGGAGGCTTATGTCTGGATTAGGCTTGAAGGCTTAGTTAGTGCACTGGAAAGCTATAGATTAGCCAGGAGGGAGCTAAAGAGTGAGTTAAGAAGAGCTAAAAGAGGACACGAGAAGACTTTGGCTGAAAGGATCAAGGAGAATCCTAAAGCTTTCTTTAGATATGTTAAGAATAGAAGATTGGTTAGGGCAAGATTAGGGCCAGTCAGAGACAGTAGTGGGAAGTTATGCGTGGAGCCTGAAGAGATTAGAGAGGCACTGAACAAATATTTCTCTTCGGTATTCACACGGAGATGTAAATGTAGTTGTGGAGAACACTGGGATATAGGGTTGTAAACTGTAAAGTATTGAAGTAGATAAGGAGGAGGTGCTAGATATTCTTGAGGGTTTAAAAATAGATAAGTCCCCTGGGCCAGACGGGATTTACCCTAGGATTCTCTGGGAGGCAAGAGAGGCGATTGCAGAGCCTCTGGCTCTGATCTTCAGGTCGTCGTTTGTTACAGGGTATAGTGCCGGAAGACTGGAGGATAGCGAATGTTGTCCCATTGTTCAAGAAGGGGAATAGAGACTTTCCTGGGAATTATAGACTGGTGAGTCTTACTTCTGTTGTGGGCAAAGTATTGGAAAGAATTATTAGGGATAGGATTTATAGTTATTTAGAGAGAAATGAATTGATTGGGGATAGTCAGCATGGTTTTGTGAAGGGTAGGTCGTGCCTTACTAACCTTATTGAGTTTTTTGAAAAAGTGACCAAAGAGGTGGATGGGGGTAAGGCAGTTGACGTGGTATATATGGACTTTAGTAAGGCGTTCGATAAGGTTGCCCATGGAAGGCTTCTGCAGAAAATGCAGATGTATGGGATTGAGGTGATTTAGCTAATTGGATTAGGAATTGGCTAGCTGATAGAAGACAGAGGGTGGTGGTTGATGGAAATTATTCATCATGGAGTTCGGTTACAAGTGGTGTACCTCAGGGATCTGTTTTGGGGCCCCTGCTGTTTGTAATTTTTATAAATGATCTGGATGAGGGTATTGAAGGATGGATTAGTAAATTTGCAGATGACACTAAAGTCGGTGGAGTGGTAGATAGTGAAGAGGGGTGTTATAGTTTGCAGAGAGACTTGGACAAGTTGCAGTGCTGGGCCGAGAGGTGGCAAATGGAGTTTAATGTGGAAAAGTGTGAGGTAATTCACTTTGGCAGGAATAACAAATGTGTAGAGTATAGGGCTAATGGTAGGACTCTTAATAGTGTTGATGAACAGAGGATCTTGGTGTATATGTGCATAGATCCCTGAAAGTTGGCAATCAAGTCGATAAGGTTATTAAGAAGGCATACGGAGTCTTAGCTTTTATTGGTAGGGGGATTGAATTTCGGAGCCGCAACGTCATGTTGCAACTGTACAAAACTCTAGTGCGGCCGCACTTGGAGTTCTGGTCCCCGCATTATAAGAAAGATGTGGAGGCTTTGGAGAGGGTACAGAGGAGGTTTACCAGGATGTTGCCTGGTATGGAGGGCAGGTCTTATGAGGAGAGGCTGAGGGATTTGAGGTTGTTTTCGTTAGAAAGGAGGCGGCTAAGAGAAGACCTTATTGAAACATATAAGATGATTAGAGGTTTAGATAGGGTGGACAGTGATAGCCTTTTTCCTAGGATGGAGAAAGCTAGCACGAGGGGACATAGCTTTAAATTAAGGGGTGGTAGTTATGGGACGGATGTCAGAGGTAGGTTCTTTACCCAGAGGGTGGTAAGGGTATGGAATGCTCTGCCTGCTGCAGTTGTAGATGCACCAAGTTTGGGGGCATTTAAGAGGTCCCCAAAGGTCCATAAGTTTATGGATGAGAAGGGAATGATTTAGGTTAGAGGGTCATTGCTTTTTCTTAATTGGTCGGTGCAACATCGAATGCCGAAGGGCCTGTTCTGCGCTGTAATGTTCTATGTTCTATTGGCAGTGAAAAATCAATGGGTGGCCAAAAATGGGGCAGCACACTGATTAGCACTGCTGCCTCACAGTGCCAGGAATGGATTTGATTCCTGGCTCAGGTCACTGTGCACTGTGGAATCTGTATGTTCTTCTTGTGTCAGTATGGTTTTCCTCCGGGACTCCGGTTTCCTCCTACAGTCCAAAGATGTGCAGGTTAGGTGACTTGACCAGGCTAAACTCTCCATAAATGTACCCAAATAGGCACTGGAGTATGGCAACTAGAGGATTTTCACAGTAAATTCATTGCAGTGTTAATGCAAGACTACTTGTGACTAATAAGTAAACTTAAAAAAGAACAGAAATCACAATGAGCCAGTTGAGATATTCTGGGGCTATTTTTATCCACGTAATCTGACTCGCGCCAGAGAATGTTGTGAAGCTGATTACAATATTCAACAGATCATTTCCACCCATTTAGTGAGTTCAGGAAGCAATTGTCAGGGCTTGCTAAAGCTCCTGACCTGCCAGTTTGGGCTAATGGAGGCCGGATCTGGCCATCAGGAGGTCACAATAAGAAGTCTCACAACACGAGGTTAAAGTCCAATGGGTTTATTTGATAATAAACTCACAAGCTTTTGGAAATGCTATTCCTTTGTTAGGTGGGTAACGAAAGAACACCGTTTCCGAAAACTTGTGAGTTTACTATCAAATAAACCTGTTGGACTTTAACCTGGTGTTGTGAAACTTCTCATTGTGTTTATCCCAGTCCAACACCGGCATCTCCACATCATCAGGAGGCCAGCCTATGGTGTGGGGAGGAAGGATGTTCAGGATCAGGGATCAGGGAGGTGGGGTTCAGGACCAGCGATTGGAGTTGGGGGGGAAGGGGTTTTAGGCCGGCACTGTTGGCAGTGAGGGGAGGAGGTTCATGGTCAGCAGTCGGGAGGCTGGCTGTGTCTGGGGTGGAGGATGGTTTCCTCTGGGTGCTCTGGTTTCCTTCCACAGATACAAAATCTGAGGTCATATACCAACCAACTCAAGAATAGCTTCTTCTCTGTTGCCATGAGATTTTTGAATGGACTTACCTAGCATTAAATTGATCTTTCTTTACACCCTAGCTATGACTATAACATGACCTTTTGCATTCTCTCGTTTCCTTCTCTATGAACTGTATGCTTTATCTGTATTGCTTGTGAAACAATACTTTTAACTGTATACTATAACATAGAGACAGAACCATAGAAAATTACAGGTCAGAAATAGGCCTTTTAGAACACAGAACTTAAAACATTACAGCGCAATACAGGCCCTTCGGCCCTCGATGTTGTGCCGACCACTGAAACAAATCTAATGACCCTCTAACCTAAACTATTCTAATGTTATCCATATGCCTATCCACTGACCATTTGCCCTTAAAGTTGGCGAGCCCACAACTGCTTCAGGTAGGGCATTCCACGCCCTTATTACCCTCTGAGTAAAGAACCTACCTCTGACATCCATCCTATAACTACCACTGCTCAATTTAAAGCTATGTCCACTCGTGTTAGCTATCACTATCCGAGGAAAAAGGCTCTCACTGTCCACTCTTTCTAACCCTCTGATCGTCTTATATGCCTCAATTAGGTCATCTCTTAACCTTCTCTCTAACGAAAATAACCCTCAAGTCCCTGAGCCTTTCCTTATAAGACTTTCTTACCATACCAGGCAACATTCTGGTAAACCTCCTCTGCACCCTTTCCAATGCTTCCACTTCTTTCTTATAATGCAGTGACCAGAATTGTACACAATACTCCAAGTGCGGCTGCACCAGAGTTTTGAACAATTGCAACATGACGTCATGGCTCCGAAATTCAATCCCTCTGCCAATAAAAGCTAACACACTGTACACCTTCTTATCAACCTGGGTGCCAACTTTCAGGAATCTATGCACATGTACACCAAGATCTCTCTGCTCATCGACACTATCAAGAGTCCTTCCATTAGCCCTATATTCTATATTCCTGTTACCCTTACCAAAGTGAATCACGTCACACTTTTCCAGATAAAACTCCATTTGCCACCTCTCGGCTCAGCTCTGCAGCTTATCTATGTCCCTTTGCAAATTGTAACATCCATTCTCACTGTCTACAACTCCTTCGACTTTGGTGTCATCAGCAAATTTACTAACCCATCCTTCTACACCCTCATCTATGTAATTTATAAAAATGACAAACAGCAGTGGCCCCAAAACAGATCCTGAGGTACACCACTAGTAACTGAACTCCAGGTTGAATATTTCCCATCAACCATCTTTCTTCTATTAGTTAGCCAATTCCTGATCCAAACTGCTAAATCACCCTCAATCCCATGCACCTGCATTTTCTGCAGTAGTCTTCCATGGGGAACCTTATCAAATGCTTTACTAAAATCCATATCCACCACATCAACTGCCTTATCCTTATCCACCTCTTTGGTCACCTTCTCAAAGAACTCGATAAGGTTTCTGAGGCACGACCTAACCTTCATAAAACTGTGTTGACTATCTCTAATCAATTTATTTTTCTCTAGATGATTATAAATCCTATCTCTTATAATTCTTTATAAAACTTTGCCCACAACAGAAGGAAGGCTCACCAATCTATAATTCCCAGGATGGTCTCTACTCCCCTTGAACAAGGGGACAACATTTGGGTGGCATGGTAGCTCAGTGGTTAGCACTTCTGCTTTACAGCTCCAGGGTCCTGGGTTCAATTCCCAGCTTGGGTCACTGCCTGTGCGGAGTTTGCACATTCTCCTCGTCTGCGTGGGTTTCCTCCGGGTACTCTGGTTTCCTCCCACAGTCCAAAGATGTGTGGGTTAGGTTGATTGGCCATGCTAAGAAATTGTCCTTTAGTGTCCTGGGATGCATAGGTTAGAGGGGTTAGTTGATCTAATATATATGAATATGGGGGTAAGGCCTGGGTGGGATTGTGTTTGGTGCAGACTCGATGGGCCGAAGGGCCTCTTTCTGCACTGTAGGGTTCTATGATTCTTTCATTTACTATCTTCCAGTCTTCAGACACTATACCTGTAACCAATAACAACATGATGAGCCAAAGGCTCTGCAATCTCCTCCCTAGCCTCCCAGAGAATCCTAGGATAAATCCTATCTGGCCCAGAGGAGTTATTTATTTTATACTCTCAAGAATTGCTAACACTTCCTCCTTATGTACCTCAATTCCATCTAGTCTAAAAGCCTGTATCTCAGTATTCTTCTCGATTACATTAATTCTTTTCCTGCATGAATACTGATGAAAAATATTCATTTAGTGCCTCTCCTATCTCTTCAGGCTTCATGCACAACTTCCCATTACTGTCTCTAATCTTGCCCTAACCAATCTTTTATTCATGACATACCTATGGAAAGTTTTAGGGTTCTCTTTGATCCTACCTGCCAATGTTTTCTCATATCCTTTTCCAGCTCTTCTTAACTCTCTTTAGCTCCTTCCTGGCTAATTTGTAACTCTCCAGTGCCCTAAGTGAGCCTTCATGTCTCATCTTTACATAAGCCTCCTTCTTCCTCTTCACCAGAGATTCAACTTCCTTAGTACACCACGGTTCCCTCCCTTGACCACTTCCTTCCTGCCTGACAGGTATATATTTATCAAGGACTCGTGGTAGCTGCTCCTTGATCAAGATCCACATTTCAGTTGTTCCCAGCCCCTGCAGTATCTTACTCCTAAATCTCGCCTAATAGCCTCATAATTACCTTTCCCCCAGCAATAACTTCTTCCCTTTGGTATATACCTATCCCTTTCCATCACTAAGGTAAAAGGTGAATTGTGGTCACTATCACCAAAGTGCTCACCTACCTCCAAATCTAACACCTGGTCTGGTTCATTACCCAGAACCAAATCCAATGTAGCCTCACCTCTTGTTGGCCTTTCGACATACTGTGTCAGGAAACCTTCCTGCACACATTGGATAAAAACTGACCACTCTAATGTGCTTGAACTATAGCTTTTCCAATCGATATTTGTAAAGTTAAAGTCCCCTATAATAACTACCCTGTTTCTTTCGCTCCTATCCAGGATCATCCTTGCAATCCTTTCCTCTACATCTCTGGAACGTTTTGGAGGCCTATAAAAAACTGCCAGTAGGGACCTCTCCTTTCCAGTTTCTTTTGGCTTTTCTTGTCTGTGCTGAACCATTTTTTCCACTGACCTGCACTTACACCATATGCCTTCACATCCCTCTCATCCATGAACCCTTACAAGTTCTTCTTAAATATTAAAAGTGACCCCACATTTACCACTTTATCCGTCAGCTCATTCCATATTCCCACCACTCTCTGCATGAAAAAGTCCCCCCTTAATATTCCCTTTAAACTTTTCTCCTTTCACCCTTAACCCATGCCTTCTGGTTTTTTTCTCCCCTAGTCTCAGTGCAAACAAGCCTGCTCACATTCACTCTATCTAGACCCATCAATATCTTATACACCTCTATCAAATCTCCCCTCATTCTTCTACGCTCCAGGGAATAAAGTCCTAATCTATTCAATCTCTCTCTGTAATTCAGCTTCTCAAGTCCTGGCAACATCCTTGTGAAGCTTCTCTACACTCTCTCAACCTTATTTACATCCTTCCTGTAACTAGATGACCAAAACTGTACACAATACTCTAAATTCGACCTCACCAATGCCTTATATAACCTTACCATAACACTCCAAATTTTATACTTGATACTCCGATTTATAAAGGTCAATGCACAAAAAGCACTCTTTACGACCCTATCCACCTGTGACGTTACTTGCAGGGAATTATGTACCTATATTCCCAGATCCCTCTGTTCAACTGCACTCTTCAGAATCCTACCATTTACCCTGTACGTTCTACTTTAGTTTGTCCTTCCAAAGTGCAATACCTCACACTTGTCTGCATTAAATTCCATTTGCCATTTTCAGCCCATCTTTCTAGTTGGTCCAAATCCGTCTGCAAGCTTTGAAAACCTTCCTCACTGTCCACTACTCCTCCAATATTTGTATCATCAGCAAATTTTCTGATTCAATTTACCACATTATCATCCAGATCATTGATATAGATGACTAACAACAATGAATGTATCATCGATCCTTGTGACACACCACTAGTCACAGGCCTCCACTCAGAGAAGCAATCCTTTACAACGACTCCCTGGCTTCTTCCATTGAGCCAGTGTCTAATCCAATTTATTATCTCCCCAAGTATACCTAGTGACTGAACCTTCCTAAATAACCTCCCATGAGGGACCTTGTTAAAGGCCTTTCTGAAATCCAGGTAGACAACATCTACAGCCTTCTCTTCATCTAACTTCCTGGTAACCACCTTGAAAAACTCTTAAAAAAAGCTACAATAAAAAATCAAATCAAATCAAATCAAATCACAGGGCAACCAGAGCAACGAGAAAATGTAACTAAAAACAGGAGCCTCTGAAATATCCCAATGACACCACCATCAAAATCATGTGACCTGCTTTTAAAGCAATCATGTAACCACTTAAATATATAACATCCCCCCCTTTCACTTCTGTGGTCATAACAGCAAATTTCTATAAGGTTATACACAGGAACAATAATACTCTTGACACAGTGATATGGATCACTAATCATTATACAGTCAATAAGAAAACCGATCAGCAGGATTTCTTTTCCTCTTTGGTTTGTTATAATCCAGGTCAGAAATTCTAAGGCATTTTATGAAGTCAGCCTCGACCATAAATTTTGTATTTTGAATTTGGCTAGGGTGAGCATACAGTGTTTCACTCCATGTAGGATACAAGTGACTGTCTAAAACGTTTTTATCAAAGCTTATTTAAAAATACAGTCGAACTATATGAAGAAAAGTCAGCAATAACTTTTATCAGTTGCAAAAAAAACCTATAACACTGTATAAACCTTAAAGCTAAGTGTGTTGTTCCAAGGTAAACCTTCCCACAAATATACATACAATCCTAGGCTTAGCAGAGAAAGCAAGTATGCTCATGTGATGCTGATTTTTGCAGCTTTTTAACACCTGCGATGAATTTGGAAAGTAGGAAGAAACTCTAGACCTTTGCAATCCTGGAACTTTCAGCATGCTTCTCCATCCGATTCTAGCTAGCAACTCATAAACAGCAGAATTTTCACTCCAGAGAAGACAGGGAACACTGCTTTCAGTCTGAGTCCAAACAACTTCTAACAAAATGAAAGTAAAATCCTTTGGATTTTCCTTGTAACAAACTGTTCCAAGATACCACCTAACTTGTTAATCATTCACAAATCAAACCCCCAGGCAGCAATCCCAAAAGGGTCAGAAAATCCTAGGACATTGCATCAGGCCCAAATTAAAATTAAATAAAATGTCCATTATATTTGCTTCAGCAACAATTAAATAACATTAGCTCAGATACCATGGCAACAATAACAAAAACGCCAGACTTGTTTAAAAAAACTGCACAGAACATGATTAAAGTACTTTAATAAAGTTACAGGTTCTACATGATGTTGTGGAATTTTGCCTTAACCGTAGAAGTAAGACTTGGAACTTCAGAAGACCCTTCTCTTGAAACTAATTCTGTATCATTCCCATTCAGCATAGTAGTGTGGATGGAGAAAGTACGGCTACAACAATGATTTAACAACAATATTGACAAGAGTGGCTTTAAAATGGCTATTTTGGTTGAGAGTGAAGCATGTCAATTTGTAGATTAAAACCAGATGCAGGTTATAAAGAGGCTCTGGTCTGGAATTTGTGATCTGAAGTTTTTTTGTGTTGGTCTGATCAGGAAAGTTGTTTACATTAACTGAAACATTGTGGGTCCAATTTTTATGGCTGCTTTATATGGAACATGCAAAATGAGCTAAGCATCGTGGCATCTTTCAAAAGTAATTAAACTGGATGTTGAGTGGTGACACAATTGGCTGGATGGCAGAGAATGTTCTGGAAGCAAGTGGAGAACTATGGATAAAAGACATGTGAGTTCTTTGGCAGTGATAACTCCAAGAGAACAACCATTAGGCATAACTATAAGGTTCATGGTGGGAGATATAGGGGGGGTGTCTAAGGTAGGTTCTTTACTCAGAGAATGGTTGGGGTGTGGAATGCGCTGCCTACTGTGATAGTGGAATCGGACCCTTTAGGAACTTGCAAGCAGTTATTGAATAGACACATGGAGCACACTAGAATGATAGGGAATGGGATAGCTTGATCTTGGTTTTGGACAAACGTCGGCACAACATCGAGGGCCGAAGGGTCTGTACTATGCTGTACCATTCTATGTCCTATATTCTGGTTAACATGCTTTTGAAAGTATGTTATCTCCGACGTCCCACTTACCAGATATCTTTTACCTTCCCACAGTCTCCCCCAATTAACATTTGAAAGTTCCTGCCTAATAGCATCAAAATTGGTCTTGCTCCAATTTAGAATTTTAACTTTTGGGCCAGACCTATCACTCTCTATAGCTATCTTAAAACTAATGGAATTATGGTCACTGGTCCCAAAGTGACCCCTCACTAACACTTCTGTCACCTGCCCTTCCTTATTTCCCGAGAGGAAGTCAAGTTTTGTCCCCTCTCTATTTGGGCCAGCCCAATAACTGAATAAGAAATTCCTCCTGAATACACTCAACAAATTTTTCTCCATCCAACCTGCTAATGCTATGGCTGTCCAAATCAATGTTGGGAAAGTTAAAATCCTCTACTATTATCACCCTGTTTTTCTTAGGGCTATCTATAATCTCTTTATATATTTGCTCCTCAATTTCCCGCCGACTATTTGGGGGCTTATAGTACAACCCTATCAAAGTTCTTATTTCTCAGTTCTACCCACAGAGATTCAGTGGCCAAATCCTCAGATATATTCCCTTTCTGTACGGCCGTGATACTTCCCCTAATCTCCTCAGCAACTCCCCTTCCTCTCTTACCTCCTGTTCTATCTTTCCTATAGCATCTGTATCCTGGGATATTGAGCTGCCAGTCCTGTCCTTCCCTTAGCCATGTTTCAGTAATTGCTATAATATCCCAATCTCACGTACCCATCCATGCCCTGAGTTCATTTGCCTTACCCGCCAGGCCTCTTGCATTGAAATAAATGGGGTTTAATCTAAATTTCCTTGCTCTCAGTCTTGCTTCTGTCTGATTTGTCTGGTACTAGGATTATGGACACTGCCTTTACTACTTAATGTGCTCTCTTTAATTTCCATGCTGACTTCAAATTTCTCTTCTGTCTCCCTACTGTTTTGGATCCACCCCACCCACCGCCAAGCCAAACTAGTTTAAATCCTCCTGAGTGGCTCTAGCAATTCTCTCCACTAGGATGTTAGTTTCCCTTCCAGTTCAGGTGTAACCCATTTCTCTTGAGCAGGTCAACACTTCCCCAGAAAAGATCCCAATGATCCAAAAATCTAAATCCCTGGCCCTTGCACCAGCTCTCAAGCTACGCATTCATCTGCCTAATCTTCCTGTTCCTACTCTCAGTACCATGTGGCACCAGTAGTAATCCAGAAATTACTACCTTTGAGATCATAGAAACATAGAAAAACTACAGCACAATACAGGCCCTTTGGCCCACAAAGAAGTGCCGAACATGTCGCTACCTTATAGATTACTAGGCTTATCTAAAACTCTCTATTTTACTAAGTTCCATGTAGTTATCTAAAAGTCTCTTAAAAGGCTCTATCGTATCTGCCTCCACCACCACCACTGGCAGCCGATTCCATGTACCCACCACCTTCTGAGTGAAAAACTTACCCCTGACGTCTCCTCTGTACCTACTCCCCAGCATCTAAACCTGTCCTCTTGTGGCAACCGTTTCAATCCTGGGAAAAAGCTTCTCAATCAATACCTTTCAACATCTCATACACCACTATCAGGTCACCCCTCATCCTTCGTCTTTCTATGGAGAAAAGACTGAGCTCTCTCAACCTATCCTCATAAGACATGCTCCTCAATCCAGGCAACATTCTTGTAAATTTCCTCTGCACCCTTTCTATGGCTTCCACATCCTTCCTGTAATGAGGCAATTAGAACACAGTGGGGTCTGGATCTGTTCCCTTGTGATCTTTAGTGGGGAGGTTCTGAGTGCAGCTTTAATCTGTTTCCATATTGTGTACCTAATTTCAGAAAATTTGTTGTCCAATAACAATAAGCCATGCAAGGCTTATTGGGAAAGTGAGGGGGCTTGGGATCCAAGGGGACATTGCTTTGTGGATCCAGATTGGCTTGTCCACAGAAGACAAAGAGTGGTTGTAGATGGGTCCAAGTGGGGTCTGACCAGGGTCCTTTATAGCTGCAACATTATCTCTCGATTCCTGAACTCAATTCCTTGATTAATGAAGGCCAGTACATCACATGTCTTCTTAACAACAGCTTCAACCTGCGCAGCTGCTTTGAGTGTCCTATGAACTCAGACCCCAAGATCCTTCTGATCTTCCACACTGCCAAGAGTCCCACCATTAATATTATATTCTGCCATCCTATTTGACCTACCAAAATGAATCACTTCACACTTATCTGGGTTCAACTTCATCTGCCACTTCTCCACGCAGTTTTGTATCCTATTAATGTCTCGCTGCAACTTCTGACATCCCTCCACACTATTCACAACACCTCCAACTTTTGTGTCATCAGCAAACTTACCAACCCATCCCTCCACTTCCTCATTTATAAAAATCACAAAGAGTAAGGATCACGACAGATCCCTGGGACATTCCACTCGTGACCAACCTCCATGCAGAAAAAGACCCATCTACAACCACTCTTTGCCTTTTGTGGACAAGCCAATCTGGATCCACAAAGCAATGTCCCCTTGGATCCCATGCCCCTCGCTTTCTCAATAAGCCTTGCATGGGGGATCTGTTATCGGACAACAAATTTTCTGAAATTGGGTACACAACATGGAAGCAGACTAAAGCTGCACTCAGAACCTCCCCACTAAAGATCACAACAGATCCAGACAAGAAGGCAAAAGACATGTTTTTAAAATGCAAACAAGGGCTAACACACAAAGGATGGCACCAACAGCAGGAGCCCATACCTACGCAACCTAGGATTGGAAAAGGGAGGAAGCAGTTGGGTTTTTATGCTAATCATTGTCCCAAGTCTGGGCGGCGGGAAAATAAGACTGCAGCCTCATAAGGATCCCTCCCCTAATATACAAGAGCCAGTCCACACTCCCCACAAATAGTAGCCCATAAAGCCCGAGGCACCAAAAGCCACTGAGGAAATTGTCCAGGCTTTGGTTGCCCGGGGTATTCTAAGACCCACAGTGTCCAACACTAACTCCCCGATGTGAATATAATCCAAGACCTGGTAGCAACAGCCAGGCTGCCCTCAGAAACAGCCATAATTAAGATAAAAGCTCAGCAGAGGGTGAGGACTGCAGAACAGAAGGAGAATCAATTAGCAGACACTGCCACCAAGGCTGCAGCTGGGGAAGCCCTCCCACACATAACAGCTACCACAACGTCACAGTGGGAACAGGCAGGGGCGTCCAGGGACAAAGATGGAGTGTGGCGCAGAGGGCACCAAGAAGCCGCCTCCTCATTTATACACACCGAACTACTCCAACTCCACCAAAAGCCAGACCACGCTGCTTGGGATAGGACCCTGGCCTGACTGTCAGCCAACTGTTGGTGGCCAGGAATGGGCCGGGATGTGGCCAAACACTGCCAGCATTGTATCATACATGCCCAACACAACCCTGGCTGACCCCTGAAAGTCAAACTGGCCCACCAACCCAGACAAAAGGGACCCTGGGAAAACATCCAGATCGACTTCATAGACCTTCTACCCACTAGCCGAGGGAAGAAATATTGTTTAGTCTTAATTGATCAATTCACCCGGTGGGTAGAAGCATTCCCAACTCGGGATTGCGAAGCCACCACTGTAGACCGCATCTTAGCATACGAGAGCATCCTGAGATGGGGAGTCCCACTACAACTGGACTCCAACCAGAGGGCACATTTTGCCGGCAAAATAATGAAACAAGCTTGCAAAACCCTGGGAATCCGACAGCGATTCCATATCCCATACCGCCCTCAGAGTTCTGGAATGGTCGAGCGAATGAACCACACACTTAAAAATGCGATTGCAAAGTCAATCGCCGAGACAGGGGTCAGGGGTGAGTAGATGTCTTTCCCTGCATCTTGATGCGCCTACAGGCCACCCCAGGTCACACCATAGGACTTACACTATTCAAACTAACGATGGGGAGGGCAATGAGGCTCCCAGAAAACATAGCTGTCGGAGGAGAAGAGATAGCACCCCTTCGGGATAAAACGAAAAGGTATGTGCAACAGTTAGACCACCAACTCAGAGAGCTACACCATGCAGCCAGAGACCAACAAGCTATAAGGGACCAGGCTAGGAAGCAGGATATCAGTCACACTACCAAAGTGCAGGATATCAGTCACACCCGAGAAGGCGACAAAGTCCTAATCCGAGTTGCTCCCGACCAAACAGGATTTTTACGAGAATGGATAGGATCCCATGAGATTATCCTCACCAGCCACACATGTACCTGTGTTGATGTCGAAGGCAAAGGCTGCTGGAAACACTGGTCACAGTTAAAGACATACCACCCCAGGGGTTTGGGGAGTGGGGGGGGTGTGGACAGGACAGATAGATAATCCGACAATACAAAATAGGCCACACATCGACCCCTAATTAACCGCCTTTATCTACACAGCGGAAGTCGAGCTAACAACCTTCATTTCCAGCACGGAGGAGAGCCACATGTCAACCATGGCTCTGATATATGTATATAGATGTCTGTGCATGTTTAAGTAAGTTAGTTAAAATATAGTTAATACTGAGATCCTAATATCTGGCGGCCATCGTGCTTTGTGTACCCTCCCCACCCCTTCTCCAAGATAATGCTGACTGTCTGGAGGATGATCCTCACTGTGACCTTCGTGACGAGTGTCGTCTTCCAAGGGCACACCACCTATTAACAATTCCATGGAATAATGTTTAATACATTCGAGGCGTTGTGCATGCCAGCTGCACCATATTCTGAGAACAGTAGGATGTATTCCAATGCATGGTTACATCCAGGTATTGATGTAATAGAACATAGAACATAGAACAATACAGCACAGAACAGGCCCTTCGGCCTTCGATGTTGTGCCGACCAAAATAAAAAGCAATGCCCCTCCTAACTAAACCATTCCCTTCTCATCCATATACTTATCAACTAACCTCTTAAACGCCACCAACTTGGCGCATCTACAACAGCTGCAGGCAGGGCATTCCACTCCCTAATCACTCTTTGAGTAAAGAACCTACCTCTGATATCCTTCCTATAACTCATACCCCTTAATTTAAAGCTGTGTCCCCTCGTGCTAGCTTTCTCCATCCTAGGAAAAAGGCTATCACTGTCCCACCTATCTAAACCTCTAATCATCTTATATGCTTCAATAAGATCCCCTCTTAGCCGCCTCCTTTCTAACGAAAACAACTTCAAATCCTTCAACCTCTCTTCATAGGACCTGCCCTCCATACCAGGCAACATCCTAGTAAACCTCCTCTGTACCCTCTCCAATGCCTCCACATCTTTCTTATATGTGGCGACCAGAACTGCACACAATACTCCAAGTGCGGCCGCACTAGAGTTTTGTACAGCTGCAACATGATGCTGCGGCTCCTAAATTCACTCCCCCTACCAATAAAAGCTAAGACTCCATAAGCCTTCTTAACAACTCTATCCACTTGACTGCCTACTTTCAGGGATCTATTGACACATACACCAAGATCCTTCTGTTCCTCAACACTATTAAGAGCCCTACCATTAGCCCTATACTCTACACATTTATTGTTCCTGCCAAAGTGCATTACCTCACACTTTTCCACATTAACTCCATTTGCCACCTCTCGGCCCAGCTCTGCAACTTGTCCAAGTCACTCTGTAAACTAAAACACCCCTCTTCACTATCTACCACACCACCAACTTTATTATCATCTGCAAATTTACTGATCCATCCCTCAATACCCTCATCCAGATCATTTATAAAAATTACAAACAGCAGGGGCCCCAAAACAGACCCTTGAGGCACACCACTTGTCACCGAACTCCACGATGAATATCTCCCATCAACCACCCCCCTCTGTCTTCTATCTGCCAGCCAATTCCTAATCCAATTAGCTAAATCACCCTCTATTCCACACATCTGCATTTTCTGTAGAAGTCTTCCATGGGCCACCTTATCAAAAGCCTTACTAAAGTCCATATATACTACATCAACCGCCTTACCCCCATCACCTCTCTGGTCACTTTCTCAAAAAACTCAATGAGGTTAGTAAGGCATGACCTACCCTTCACGAAACCATGCTGACTATCCCCAATCAATTCATTTCTCTCTAAATAACTATAAATCCTATCCCTAATAATCCTCTCCAATACCTTGCCCACAACAGAAGTAAGACTCACTGGCCTATAATTCCCAGGAAGGTCCCTCTTCCCCTTCTTAAACAATGGGACCACATTCGCTATCCTCCAGTCCTCCGGAACCACACCCGTAACCAACGAGGACCTGAAGATCAGAGCCAGAGGCTCTGCAATCTCCTCTCTTGCCTCCCAGAGAATCCTAGGGTAATCCCGTCCGGCCCAGGGGACTTATCCAACTTCAAACCCTCGAGAATTTCTAACACATCCTCCCTATCTACTGCAATACTCCCCAATTTGCAACCCTGTACCTCAGTGCTCTCCACAGCTACATTTCCAGCACTCTGCGTGAATACCGAAGAGAAATATTTATTCAGTGCCTCACCAATCTCTTCAGGCTCCACGCACAACTTCCCACTGCTGTCTATGACTGGCCCTAATCTTGCCCTACCAATCTTCTATTCTTAACATATCGAAAGAAAGCTTTAGGATTCTCCTTAATCCTATCAGCCAACATCTTCTCATGTCCCCTCTTAGCTCTCCTCAATTCACTTTTTACCTCCTTCCTGGCTAATCTATAGCTATCCATTGCACTAACTTAGCCTTCAAGCCTCATCCTGACATAAGCCTCCTTTTTCTTCTTAACCAGCAAATCAACTCTTTTCTTACACCAAGGCTCTCTTACTCGTCCATTTCCTCCCTGCCTGACAGGGACATACTTATCAAGGACTCGCAGCAGCTGCTCCTTGAATAAGCACCACATTCCAGATGTTCCCAGTCCCTGTAGTTTCCTAGTCCAATCTATGCACCCTAATTCTCTCCTGATGGCCTCATACTTACCCTTCCCCCAGCTATAACTACTGCCCCCAGCTTCATGCCTATCCCTGTCCATCACTAAGGTGAACGTAACCGACTTGTGGTCACTATCACCAAAATGTTCACTAACTTCCAAGCCTAACACCTGGTCTGGCTCATTGCCCAGCACCAAATCCAATGTAGCCTCACCGCTAGTTGGCCTATCTACATACTGAGTCAAAAAACCTTCCTGCACACTCTGTACGAAAACTGACCCCTCTAACGAGCTAGAGCTATAGCTATAGCTATTCCAATCAATATTAGTAAAGTTAAAGTCCCCCATCACAATTACCCTACTACTTTCACTCCTAATCAGAATTGACTTTGCAATCCTTTCCTCAACCTCTCTAGAACTATTAGGAGGGCTGTAAAAGACTCCCAACAGGGTGACCTCTCCTCTCCTGTTTCTAATCTCAGCCCATACTACCTCAACAGACAAGTCCTCATCCAACTTCTTTTCGATCACCGTGATACAGTCTTTGACCAGTAACGCCACTCCTCCCCCCCTTCTACCCCCTTCTCTACTCCGACTAAAGCATTTGTACCCCGAAACCTGCAACATCCATTCCTGTCCCTGCTCTACCCAAGTCTCTGAAATGGCCACAACATCGAAGTTCCAGGTACTGGTCCAAGCTGCAAGTTCCTCCCCCTTATTGCGAATACTCCTTGCATTAAAGTATACGCATCTCAAACCATGCCCCCCCCCACCCGTACGCCGCTGTGTTTTACAACTCTCCTCTATAACCCCCTTACTCTCATCCCTCTCAGCACCCCAACTACTTAGGATCCCACCCCCCCCCCGAATCAGTTTAAAGCCCCCATCATAGCCTTAGCAAATTTTCCCCCCAAGATATTAGTCCCCCTGCTTCACTTGCACACTAGATATGCTCCAAACATGCATCCAATGGCCGGATTCTCTGAGCGATTCCGGCTGCACCTTCGGACCATCTGCAGATGAAGATCCAAAGGCCCTACTTCAAAGGGACATTCTTAAACCAGACATTGACATTTGCGGATATTATGGATTAGTTGAGCTTCTGCAGTCTCACTATATGTATGTTTTGCACTTCCTACAACACAGGCCCTCACGACCATGACACCTGAAATCTTACCCTGCCCCTTGCTGAGCGGGGGCAGGGCCGGAGGGAGGACTGGTGCTGTGGAACGAGGGGGAAATTTTGTATGACAATGTAAGACACAAGGTCATGCCTGTTCTGATTGATATCTCAGGAATCCAGGTGCTGGGATACTAAATATGTATCAAATGCTGGGTAGGGAAACCATAAAGCGGGATATAGATGCGATAGGAGCAATACCTCTCTCCGCTGCCACCTAACCGAAGTCATAGCCATTTCAAGACATGCATGATGTTCAGTACCTTCCTCTCGGGATGCAAACAAAGGGGAGAGATAACTATTTACCCTCACCCACTGAGGCAAGGAGAGGCAGCTGAATGTGGGTTTAATCAAACACAGCCCTGTACTTTAGAAATCATACCGACAGACCCACACTTTGCCCAGACAAAGGATATGGAGGACGAGGCAGGTATTGTGTAGCCACAGCAAAAACATTCTTTGTTATACAACGGACTGGCATGTCCAATCCCCAGCCCAAACTTTTGCTTCACCCCTCACAGACCAGTCACCATTGGCCAAATCCACATCACCAACATTTGAAGGAGGCAAACCCTGACACTTAATCCACAGACCACTGAGAGATGAGCTCAAATATTACTGAAAGCAAGAACAGGCTCCCATCCCACACCTAGCAGAAGTACTGAGAGAGCTCCATCTCAAAGTGGGACACTCCGTTCAGCTGTACTACCAGTTATAAATCCACATTAAAACCCTAGAGCACGACACAGAGTCAGCCCTACACAGCCAAATATGGACATAGAGGGTATGGGACTGGGGCTTAAATGTGGACATTCACCCCTGGATCCAGCCAATCTCACACATACTGGTCACCATCCAACTCATACTCGCAATATCTTGGGAAATAGTGACGTGCTAAACTTACCACCAGCACAAGAAAATTAAAACATGGAGGAAACTAATCAGAATGATTGGCAAAGTGGGGCAAATTAGGAGGACTTCTCCCGCATATACCTAATTTGACAAAACTCGGGCCTCCCCTAAACAGCACGACTGCAACGTGCAAACACAGGGAGCACCGGACACAAAATTTGTTAAAGAAATCAGTCTGAGGAGGCAGAACAAGTCTGCTCCTGACCGACAGGCGGGAACTGTTATTGGACAACAAATCTTCTGAAATTGGGTACACAATATGGAAGCAGACTAAAGCTGCACTCAGAACCTCCCCACTAAAGATCATAACAGATCCAGACAAGAAGGCAAAAGACATGTTTTTGAAATGCAAACTAAGGCTAACACACAAAGGGAACCGGACAGGATGGCACCAACAGAAACTAAATTAAAAGTAAACCCCCATCTAATCAAATCAGCACCTCTGACCTAATCAAGTAAATCTCTGTGGAAACACCTAAGGATTAACATAATTAAGGAAGCCTTCCTGGCCTCACAAACTTCCTGAGATCAGCCAAACACCCATTGTTCAAGAAACTCCAGAGATTGTAAACCATTAATAAACCCATTAGATAGAAACGATTACCATCCAGAGTCAAATATATAAACAAAACATTAATATTTGAATCATACAATGTCTCGAAGTTTGAGTATAACTGTAGCCCATCGCGGCAGGCCTTAAGAGTGCTTTCGGGACAGTTCAGTTTGTATATCCTGATTGTACTTCCGTCGATGTTAAAATAAAGCTGTATCGCTTTTGAACCTGACTCTGAGTCTGTAGCGGTGGAGCGTAACAGAAAAAACGGATGAACTTAGGGCCTTAATGTTTGCGGGGAACTTGGATGTGGTTGCGGTGACAGAGACGTGGTTAAAGGAAGGGGAGCAGTGGCAACTGAACATTCCTGGGTATAAGTGTTTCAGGCGTGACAGAGGAGGGTCCAGAAGAGGTGGGGGAGTGACGTTGTTACTTAAGGAGAGCATCACGGCGGTGCAGAGGGAGGACAATACAGAGGAGATAGGAGTGGAGTCGTTGTGGGTGGAGATGAGGAATAGAAAGGGGGCGCTTACTATGCTAGGGGTTTATTATAGGCCACCCAACAGCCCGCGGGTAGTTGAAGAAGGCATATGTAAAGACATTTTGAATAAGTGCAGAAAGAACAGAGTCGTTATAGTGGGAGATTTTAATCTCCCTAGGGTGGATTGGAAAGTACCTAGAGTTGGGGGTTTGGACGGGCAGGAATTTGTAAAATGTGTACTGGAAGGATCGTTGGAGCAGTATGTGGCTAGCCGGACTAGAGAAGGGGCTGTATTGGATTTAGTTCTGAGTAATGAGCCAGGGCAGGTGGTTGATGTTGTAGTAGGAGAACATGTGGCTAACAGTGACCACAATTCTGTCTACTTTAGGATACAGATGGAAAAGGATGCTTGTTGCCCTAGGGGGAGGGTGCTGAATTGGGGGAAGGCTAACTACAGTCAGATTAGGCAGGAACTCATGGAAACTAATTGGGAACGGTTGTTTGAGGGTAAGTCCACGGTAAGCATGTGGGATCCTTTCAAGGGAATACTGAAAATGTTGCAAGAAAGATATGTGCCGGCCAAGAGGAAAGATGGGAAAGGTAGGATTAGAGACCTGTGGATTACTAGGGATATTGAGGACTTGGTTAGGAAGAAAAGAGAGGCTTATGATAGGTCAAAGCAGCTGGGAACGGAGACAGCGTTGGAGGAATATAGAGAGAGTAGGGGGGAGCTCAAACGGGGAGTTAGAAGGGCAAAAAGGGGGCATGAAATGATTTTGGCGGATAGGATTAAGGAAAATCCAAAGGCTTTTTACTCCTATGTTAGGAATAAAAGGGTGGTTAGAGGAAAAATCGGACCTCTTAGGGACGGAGGAGGGGAACTGTGCTTAGAGCCCAAGGGAATGGCAGAGATCCTGAATGAATACTTTGCGTCGGTATTCACGAAGGAGAGGGGCTTATTGACAGCTCCTGTCTCTGAGGGAGCTGTGGACCAGTTGAGGGAAATATCCATACTGAGGGAGGAA
Organism: Sphyrna mokarran; assembly: GCA_024679065.1. Lineage (NCBI taxonomy): Eukaryota > Metazoa > Chordata > Chondrichthyes > Carcharhiniformes > Carcharhinidae > Sphyrna > Sphyrna mokarran. Next base: position 89,972,261 of record JAGIQG010000009.1, read on the forward strand.
GTATTAGAGCTTCTAGGTAGCATTAAAACTGATAAATCTCCGGGGCCAGATGGCATTTATCCTAGGCAGCTTAGGGAGGTGCGAGGTGAAATTGCTGGGCCTCTGACAGAAATCTTTGTCTCTTTGTTGGACACAGGTGAAGTCCCAGAGAACTGGAGAATAGCTAACGTTGTACCGTTGTTTAAATAGCGTATTAGGGGTAACCCTGGAAATTATAGGCCGGTGAGTTTGACATCAGTGGTAGGGAAGCTGTTGGAGGGGATTCTTAGAGATAGGATGCATACGCACTTAGAATGTTGCGATCTGATTAGGGATACGCAGCATGGATTTGTTAACGGGAGGTCGTGCCTTATGAATCTGGTAGAATTTTTTGAGGAGGTGACAAAAACGGTGGACGAAGGGCAAGCCGTTGATGTCGTCTATATGGATTTTAGTAAGGTGCTTGACAAAGTCCCTCATGGGAGGTTAGTTGAGAAGGTCAAGGCTAATGGGATACAAGGACAGGTAGCTAGATGGATAAGTAACTGGCTTGGTAATAGGAGACAGAGAGTAATAGTGGAAGGGTGTTTTTCTAGCTGGAGGTCGGTCACTAGTGGTGTGCCGCAGGGCTCGGTACTGGGACCTCTTCTATTTGTAATATATATAAATGACTTGGAAGAGGGAGTAAGTGGAGTGATCAGCAAGTTTGCAGATGATACAAAGATAGCTGGACTTGCAGATAGTGAGGAGCATTGTCAGTCGATGCAGCAGGACATAGATAGGCTGGTAGCTTGGGCAGACAGAAGGCAGATGGAATTCAATCCTGATAAATGTGAGGTGATGCATTTCAGGAGAAAGAATGTAGGGGGGAGGTATATGATAAAGGGTAGACCTATTAAGAGTATAGAAATGCAGAGGGACCTGGGGGTGCAGGTGAAGAAGTCTCTGAAGGTGGCAGAGCAAGTGGAGAAGGTTGTGAAGAAAGCATATAGTATGTTAGCCTTTATAGGAAGGGGTATAGAGTACAAGAGCTGGCCCTTAATGTTGCAGTTGTATAAAACGTTGGTTAGACCTCATTTGGAATACTGCATCCAGTTCTGGTCGCCTTACTACCGGAAGGACGTGGAGACTCTGGAGAGAGTGCAGAGGAGGTTTACCAGGATACTGCCTGGTATGGAAGGTCTGAGTTACGAGGAGAGCTTAGGCAAATTGGGACTGTTTTCCTTAGAAAGACATAGACTTAGAGGAGATCTAATAGAGGTGTACAAGATTATGAGGGGTATAGATAGAGTAAACAGGGTTAAGCTTTTTCCTAGGATGGACTCAAATAGCGCGAGGGGTCACAGGCTTAGGGTGAGGGGGTAAGGTATAATTTGGATGCTAGAGGGAGTTTTTTCACACAGAGGGTAGTGGCGGTATGGAATGCGCTGCCAAATAAAGTGGTGGAGGCAGGCACTCTGCAGTTATTTAAGAAATATTTAGATGGGCACATGAACAGAATGGTAATGGAAGGGTATAGAAAACTGATTTAAAATAGGGATCATGAGCCTTGGGAATCCGTGGGAAGTGTGTAAATAGATGGTGATATTGATGTACTTGTTTTTATCCTACAGGTGCTTTGGTCCACCTTGTTGTCTAACGAGGGGCATACATGCGATGGGTCGTGAGAGGGCTGCTCTTGGATTTTTTTCGAGAGTATCCTTGTGCTTCACGTCGTTAGTGTACGCTTGACCCGGACCATTTGGTGGGCAACACGACAGCTCAGTGACTATCGCTGTGCTGTGCAGATACATGGATTTGGGCCCGTGTCTGTGGGAGTTTGAGCATTCTCCCCGTGCTTGCGTGGGTTTTCTCCGGGTGCTCCAGTTTCCTCCCACATCCCAAAGATGTGCTCTTAGGCTAATTGGCAAAACAAATTCTCCCTAAATTGCCTCAAATTTGGTTTTTAATCCATAGATCTATAAACATGGACAGGGATCGCGGGTAGAGGTGGGAACATCAGGGTGGCGGCATGGGCTTGTTGGGCCGAAGGGCCTGTTTCCTGTGCTGTTTTTGTTCTTTGTTCTTTTCTTCTTTTGTCGTGTCTGCCCACTCGCACTAACACACCTTATCAAATGCTTTGCTGAAATCCATATATACTACATTTACTTCCTTCATTAATGTGTTTAGTAATATTTTCAAAAAATTTGATCAGGCTCATCAGGCATGATCTGCCTTTGACAAAGCCATGCTGACTATTCTTAATCACATTATAACTCTTCAAATGTTCATAAATCCTCTCAGGATCTTCTCCATCAAATTACCAACCACTAAGATTAGACCCACTGATCTATAATTTCCTGGGCTATCTCTACTCTCTTTTTTGAATAAAGGCACCATACCCGCAATCCCCCAATCCTCCAGAACCTCTCCTGTCTCCATTGATGATGCAAAGATCATCACCAGAGGCTCTGCAATCTCCTCCCTCACCTCCACAGTAACCTGGGGTACATCCCATCCAATCCTGGCGATTCATCTAATTTGATGCTTTTCAAAAGCTCCAACACATCCTCTTTCTTAATATCTACATGCTCAAGCTTTTCAGTCCACTGCAATTCTGCACAACAAGCATCAAGATCCTTTTCCACGGTGAATACCGAAGTAATCATTAAGTACCTTTGCTATTTCTTCCAGTTCCATACAAACATTCCCACCACCACACTTGATAGGTCCTGTAGGTCCTTGATAAATCCTGCACTTTAGTCTTCTGTCTAACTCTCTATATTCACACTTCAGGGCCTTTAAACATATAATATTTCCCATCTTGAGACTGTGTGCATAATGACCTACAGAAGTGACCCATCTCAGGAGAACTTTGACTACCTTCTATTTATTGTTTTTTTCCCATTTACAAGCTGCACATACTTCCCCTGACAATGACCATCCTCTCAGTAGCCAGTTCTGTGCCAGGCACCTCCCTCACACTACCGAGTGTGAGCTTATGATCACACCAAGCTGCAGTGGGAGCATGATATGTATGACATGCATTGCCATGGAGTATGGCTCATGAAGCCACAGGACTGCCTTTAATCTCTCACTCTGACCTCTTGGCCTCAGTCCAAGAACTTTGACTGTCTGTCCCTCAACTCCATGGTTACTTCAGAGTGCAATGACACCATTTCCCTCTATGCAGTTCTTCCCTTTTGTATTACACTGATGCTCCTTCCTGTCCATATTCATCCCCTGCCATTATCACAAATTGAATACTATTAACCCCCCTGTATCTATGTTCTATTTTTACACACCAGGCTCCAGCTTCCCCAATTTTTAATCTTTCCTCTGATGCATTCCCAGCACCCCATAACCCACCCATACCTGCACCCCTCACACTCATGTCTCTGTCATTTCCCCATCCCCTCACTAGTCCCCATGCTGTTCTCTGTTTCAGAGTTTGGCCCTGCCTGAGACCTGCAGCACACACTGATTGTTGTCCTCTTAGAGAAGCACCATAAGCAGCCCAGCTTTATTCTGTTCCCATCATATACAGTCCATCTAAACATCTGAGTCACCCATGGTGAACAGCCCAACCAGACAATCCCACCAGAGTGGCTGCAGCCTGGCACTGCTGACAAGTCAAAGCAGTGTTGTTGAAGGTAGATTTTGAAAGTTATGATGTTCTTGAAGTTAAGAAGAGTTAAGAGAGCAGAGGGATCCTCCCTCTGCAATTGGATTGAACTTCCTAACTCACAGACCACAATCAGTAAGGATCGGCAACAATACCTCCTCACACTGGTGACCCACAAGGCTGTGGTCTCAGCCCCCTACTATTCTCCTTATACACTTATAACTGTGTGGCCAAATTCACATCCAATTCCAATTTCAAGTTTTCGTGAATCGGATCTCAAACAATGACAAGACACAGTATAGGAATGAGATGGGGGGATGGTGGCGGGGGGGGCGGGGGGGGGAACGTTTCCATCTCACGATGTTAAAATTGGCTGGGAGGCAGGGCTAGCATTTTACATACTATTTAAATGTTATTATTAGTATACCAGCATCTCCCACTCCACCAGGAATGTTTCACTCAGCCGGGGTCAGACTAGCTCTGGGGAACTAGCGAAATGACCTGCTGGAGTGAAGAGGTTCACTCTATTAGGCACTGCCTACTGGGTATGGGGCAGTGCTAAGAGAACGGGGCTGATTCAGGGGCTGATTCAGGGAGTTTAGGGGCAATGGGTGGGTCCGCTGCCACACTGCATCGGGAATTGGTTGAGGCTGGAGGGAGGCCAGCATCCAGGTGGGTCAGCCAGGGGCTCTGCCAGATTTTGGGAGCGGGGGGTGGGGTGGAGATCTGCTGGGGGGTGGGAGGTGGTATTTGGGTGTCTGCTGGGGATTCCTGCTGAGAGAAGGAGGTGTTCTGCTTGTGGGGAACTGGGGAGAGGTGGAGGTGGAGATTGGAGCGTGCTAGACTGGAATGAGGGTTTGGGGTTGGCCTGCAAATGGATGGGTGACCATGATTGGACCATGAAAGGGCAGGGGGACAGCAGAGTGGGGTCCAAGGCTGGCCATCGATCGAAGGACTGACAAATCAGGGCCACTTTGCATATGCAGCGGTCTGCTGATTTCAGCCTCTCCAGCATAACATTCAGGCTGGTGGCCTTTGCAGTGTACAGAGTATGGGATATTCTAGTGTGAACTCCCACTAGAAAAACCAACATGAAATACTCCATTTTTCCTGCGATTTTTTTGGGATATTCCACCCCAGAGAATCTGGTGAACTGGTGTGACAAGTCAAGATTCTTCCCTCCTGACATCTGACTTTTGAATGGACCTAGTTCGTAATAAGTTGATCTTTCTCGACACCTCAGCTATGACTGTAACATTACATTCCGCACTACTTGGAAGGCATGAATAATGTGTCAGAATTCCTGAGAGAAATATGTTTTAGTGAGGAAATCAGCATTTGTAGAGAAATGGTTTGGGAAAAATTGATGGATTGAAGGTAGATAAATCTCTAGGTCCTGACTATCTTCATCCCACAGTACTTAAGGGTGTGGTCCTGGCAATAGTAGATCCATTGGTGATTACTTTCCAAAATTCTTTGGACTCTGGAATAGTTCCTACAGGTTGGATGATAGCTAATGTAAACCCACCAGGAACTGTACTGGGGAAATTGCTAGAGTTCATTATCAAGGATTTCATAACTCAGCATTTGGAAGGCAGAGGTATAATCAGACAAAAACATGTGAATTACACAAGTAAAAACATACTTGATGAATTTGTTGGAATTTTTTGAGGATGTAACCAGTAGAGTTCACTGAAGAAGATCAGTGGGTGTGGGTTTTTTTTAGACTTTCAGAAGACTTTTGGCAAGGTCTCATATAACAGACTACCATGTAAAGTTAAAGCACATGGCATGCAAGTTATGTCGTTAGATAGATAGAAAGCTGGTTCGCAAATAGAAAGCAAAGAATTGGCATAAATGGGTCTTTTCCTGATTGGTAGTCAGTGACTATTGGGGTTCCACATGGATCTGTGCTAGAACTCCAATTGTTTACATTATATATTAATGATTTGGAAGAAGGAAATAAAAGTATTATCTTCAAATTTGCAGATGATACAAGGCTGGTTGTGAGGAGGATGTAGAGTTGCTTCAGTGTGATTTGGACAGGCTGAGTGTGTGGGTATATGAATGGCAGTTGCAATATAATGCGAATAAATATGAGGATATCCACATTGGTAGCAATAATAGGAAGACAGATTATTACTTGAATGGGTGTAAATTGAGAGAGATGGAAACTCATTGACACCTTGAGTCCTTGAGGCTCAAAGTAAGCGCACAGGTACAGAAGGCACTAAAGAACACAAATGATACATTGACCTTCATAGCAAAAGGAATTGAATACAGGGATAGGGATGTTTTGCTGCAATTATATAGGACAATGCAAATGCCACACATTGGAGTACAGCAGGCTGATTCCTGGGATGGCAGTCTGTTATATTAGGAGACACTAAGTCAGTTAGGAGTATATTCACTGGAGTTTAGAAGGTGGGAGAGGATCTCATTGAAACTTAAAAATTCTAACAGGGTTAGATAGGGTAGATTCAGAAAGAATGTTTATGATGATGGAGAAGTCCAGAACTTGGGTCATACTTTGAGGGTAAGGAGTAAACCTTTTAAAACTGGGATGAGGAGAAATTTCTTCACCCAGCTGGTGGTGAATGTATGGAATTCAATACTGCAGAATGTAGTTGACACCAAAACGTTGTCTAATTTCAAGGGGAATTTAGTTATAGCATTTGCGGCTAAAGGGATCAAGGGATATGGGAGGAAGCGGGGATCAGGATATTGAATTTGATGATCAGCCATGATCAAGATGAATGGCGGTGCAGATTCACTGGGCCTAATGGCCTACTCCTGATTCTAGTTTCTATGTTTATGTTTACACACTCTCTCCTTTCCTTCTCTACGAATGGTATGCCTTATCTGTATAGTGTGCCAGAAATAATACTTTTCACTGTATACTAACACATGTGACAATAATAAATCAAATCAAAGAGTTAAGCTGGGTAATGTGACACTCATGTTGTGATTCAGATCAGTCTAAATCCTCGCTGCTGTGGGAGGGGAATATAATTTTGGTGATTGCATTTTTAACAAATATGCATAACATGTTAATGCATGCAAATAAAATTCCTGACATGAATCAGCAGTAAATCTATCTCACCATCAGCCCAGCATGAAATTGTGAGGGGAAAGTTCTCGTTCATTTACTGCCAGCAGGGTGAGGGAGGGAGGGCAGGGGTGAATTCGACTATTCCCTCTCTAAATTTTCTGCTCCCACCCACCACAAATCCTACTGGACTGGACTGGAAAATCCTTCCCTTTGTATGTTATGGTGTTCAAAGAGTTTAAGGAAGAAAGGACAAAGGTACCAACCAGATTTTGGAAAATGGGAATAGAACAGACACAGCATGAAGACTGGCACAGATACAATGGGCAGAAGGGCCATTTTCTGTGCTTCAAAATTCTATTATTTTGTGTTTGTATTTGCTGTGAGCACAAACAGCAATGTGGGGACAAAATCTCATGAGAATTGGAAAATGAGATTCTCACCAGCAAGAACTTAGTTTTCTGATTTTTCATACCCCTCATCACTATCAATTATGGGCTGATTCCTCATTTCAATATGTTTTAATAAATTAGAATATAATTAAAAGATCTCTCTGTCCTATGCCCCCCCCCACCCTCGCCATCCCCATATCCACATTTAGCATTCTTCCCACTGGCAAGGTTTATAACAGATATTTTAAAATGTGAATCAGTCGAAGGGATTCCACTAGGAGTGGAAAGGTAACTATAGCACCAGTGGTGGGATTTCTCATATTAGCCGACTCAGAGCATCTGCATCAGTGACTCAGCCTCTTAGACAGTATTCCAATTAATAATTATAGGCAAGTAATCAAGCCCGTCACTGGATTTGGGCTGATACTATGGGCAGCACTGCCTTGTGCTCCTTGGAACTCCCAGTAGCGGCTGTGATAATGATGGATTCCTGCTCATAGTGGTACTGGTGGAATTTTTTTTTACACCAAATATCAGCACCAACCTACCTTTTTCGATATGGGTATATTTACTTTCCACCGATAGCTAAGGTCCTGGAAATTACGCAATTGGATGTTCCTTGCCACAACTGATAATAGCAAGCATCCTGTGTATGCCTTCTTCACTGCCCTATTCACCTGCTCTGCCACCTTCAGGGATCTGTTGTGACATTAGTGTATCTTAAAGAAAAGTTTTTAAAATCACATTCTCTGCAGCTATCACAGCTTCAGTTTTTTCTCATTGTTAGCAGGCTTTTATTACTGCTTCAATGGTTTAAAAGGAGTTTTGTTCATTTTTACCCTGGGGCCTCAGGTACTTTCTGGGATTTGTTTTATGACTCTGCATTGTGAGAGGGAAGATTGATTGACAAGTCAGAGTGAGGTGGTTCCTCCCCAGAAGAATTCAGGGCCTTGTTTAATTTAGAAGGGGGTGGACATCAAGCTGTAAAGAATTGTTTTTCTCTCTCTCCCCCTGGTTTTGGAATAACTGCTGTTGACTGGAAGCAAGTTCCTGGCCTTCCTGCTCGGCTTGCCTAGAGTGTGTCTCTCCCTGATGTTCTGTTCTGACTTTAAGCTGGGAGGGTGGGGGGGAGGAGAGGGGGGGGGGGGAGGGGGAGAGGAGGGGGAAGGGGAGGAGAGAAGGGGAGGGGAGGAGGGGAGAGGGGGAGGAGAGAGGAGGAGGGGGGAGGAGGGGGGGGAGGAGGGGGGGGGAGGCAGGGGAGGAGGTGGGGGGAGGAGGTGGGGAGGGGAGAGGAGGGGCTAGGGATGGAGGGAGGGGAGGAGGGGGGGAAGGGGGAGGGGGAGGGGAGGAGGAGGAGGAGGGGGGGGGGGGGGGTGAGGAGGGGGGGTGGGAGGAGGGGGGTAGTGGGAGGAGGGGGAGGAAGGGAGGAGGGAGGGGGAATTTGGGGGTCTGTGCTGCCTTTCTGCTGGTGGCAGGGGTGAAATTGCGGGTTGTTTGTTGCCTGTCTGGTGGGATGGTGGGGGGAGAAAACTGAGGAGTGTGTATGGCTTGTCTTGTCTGGGTATTGTGAGGGGAACAGAGTTCTCTAACTTTTCCATCTTTCACTCCCCTTGTCACAGCACCACTCCCCTCCACCTCCGCGTCCCACCATCACCCACCAGACTGACGATGGCTTATGCGATGCAACACATTGATCTTTCTGTTCTTTTGGTTGTTGCTTAGCTGAGGAGGAGGAACAGGAGGATGAATTGTAGGCAGAGGATGCCCAGGGCTTACATTCATAGAGGGAGACGGTCACTAGAGGCAGGATGTGGCTGTCATTTGCCACAAGTATGGGCAGGAGAAAGAGGGAAAAGAGACCCTGACAGTTCTGCCCACAAGTGTCTTTTGAACAGCTATCAATCATCACGTGTCACTGATGGCTGCAGCTCAAAAAGGAGAGTATGTCATTTGTTGCAGGACCTGGCATCTCAGGGCATCAGTGGGCACCCACTCCTGGTGGCTGTGAAAGTGACGGCTAACTTAAACTTTCACATCACCGAATCTTTCCAGATCATCAGTGGAGATCCTTGTGGCATTTCCCAACTATCCGACCGCACTGGTATTATATTTGATCTGTGCCAGGCCCAGTAGGAAGTGTGGGTTGCAGGACTGGGTTTGCCACCATGAGGATGCCAATATGCTAGGGGCTATGGACTGCACCTATGTTACCCTCAACACCCTAGAGAAAAATCCTGGAAGAGTCATGAACAGAAAGGACTTCCATTCCATCAATGTGTAGCTGGTGCGTGACCATCAGCTATAATCCTGCATGTCTGCACCAGATACTCCATGTGCATATTAAGGAGCTCAGATGTCCCAGAGGTTTTTCAGGAGGACTCCAGAATGCAGGAATGGCTGGTGGGAGACATGGAGTACCTGGGGGATCATCTACATTCTCACCTCTGAATTTGGGGCCACTTGTCAATGGCAGCAGCAAGTGGCCTCTGTGACTGGGCCATGCTCTGTCACACCTCAGCCATGACCCTCTGTGACTGGGCCATGGTCTCAAAGGCTGTAGGAGGTCTCACAAAACCAGATTAAAGTCCAACAGGTTTATTTGGTAGAAAAAGCCACTAGCTTTTGAAGCGCTACTCCTTCATCAGGTGAATGGAATTTCAATTCACACACAGGGCATATAAAGACAAACTCGATTTATAAAATAATGGTTGGAATGCAAGTCTTAAAGATACAGATAATGTGAATGGAGAGATGATTAAGCATAGGTTAAAGATGTGTGTATTGTCTCAAAGACTATAGCCAGAGCCTGTTGTGTCGCACTGTCCCGTTGGGTTTCCTGCAATTTCTGAACCTCTTAACAATTGGCTGCAGCACCTTGAGAAGCTTGTCGAGTCCCTCTGTTATACTTGCTGTGACTCAGCTGTGGCCTGCTGTGATTCAGCCATCACTTAGAGGCTGCTACTCACGCTGAGGATCCCCTGCCCCAGGCTTTTCAGTGTAGATGTCATCCTTTAAGTGTAGGACTGAGAATGATAGACATCAGGAGTAACTTGTTTACCTGAAAGCTTTGGGACTGCTTCTAATAGTCTCGCAGTCGATCCAACATTGTTATTAGCTCCTCCTGTATTTCCTGGCTCTGTTGCTGCATCTCCAGCAGCTGAGGGAAAAGTGATCTCAGAGATTCAGCTTGTAGCCTGGGGCCAGCTGTATCCTCACCTCCAGCAGGTCCCCATGTGCCAGAGGCCTCAAACATTCCTTCCTCTACCAGATACCTCACCACTTGACCCACTGATGTGAGAGTCTCTGGGATGATGAACTACGAAGTGGAAGCTGACATAAGACTGTTTCTGGCCCTGGAAGTCTGCTTCCTCTAAGGATTGTTTGGAGTTGTCATAGAGAAGATGAGAGGGGGGGAAATGGGTGGGGATGCGAGATTTGTCCGATACTTGAAGGATAAGTGTAAGGAAGGGAGAGGAGTCTGAGCTGTGTGCATGGTGTAGATCACCTTCTCTCCCACAATCTCCAGTGTCCTCTCTTCAAAGGGAGCGAGGATGTGGATTTTGGGGATACCAACCCCCTGTCTTCATCCTCTCCTGGTAATTATGGGCATCTTCCCCTGTGGGGACAAAAGAAGCCATATAAATTCTGAGTCCTGCAGGGTTTCAGGGAATGACCCTCAGAGGGCAAGGGTTGTGAGCAGTTTGGGATGGGGAGACATGTTGAAGGGAGGTGCTTGGGGGGAGGTCAGAGGCTGGAAGAATGCAGGATGCTGGAAGTGAGAAGATCTGGGATTCATTTAGGGGGAGCAGGCTAGATGAGGTTAAGCACTCACTCATGCTGCCCGGATTAGAACATAGAACATAGAACACTCCAGCACAGAACAGGCCCTTCGGCCTTCGATGTTGCGCCGACCAATATAAAAAGCAATGCCCCTCCAAACTAAACCATTCCCTTCTCTTCCATATACTTATCAACTAACCTCTTAAACGTCACCAAACTTGGCGCATCTACAACTGCTGCAGGCAGGGCATTCCACTCCCGAACCACCCTTTGGGTAAAGAACCTACCTCTGATATCCATCCTATAACTATCACCCCTTAATTTAAAGCTGTGTCCCCTCGTGCTAGCAAAGGATTAGGTCACTCAGTTTCTTCCAGCATTGTTTTCCAGTCCTCCTTGCAATTTCTCCAACACTAACACACACTACCACCATCTGCCAGGCTGCATGGCCATCCCTTCCTCTGGGGTGGCATCCTGCTGGGCTGGTGGTGGTGGTGGGGCAGAAGAGGGTTTCCCGCCTAGCCTCCAATGATTTCAGCATTCAGCCAAGGTCTCCACCTGAGAAATACAGTAGTGTCGTTACTGTAGAACTCCACCAACACCAAGTGTTGAATAACACTTTGAGAAGAAGCATACAACTATGTAATCTTAGATTTTCACAATTCTTTAAAAGCTGAAATGACTTTTAAAAACGTTAACCATGAATTTGAAATCCACTCTTCCAGATCAATTAGAACTAATCAAAGGCCCAGATCAATCACAAAACTCTGGTGAAAGAGATTCCTTACATACATGATTGCTTCCAGTCAGCTACCAAACAAATCCCATAAACAAAATCCTCGCCACATTTATGGTCCCAGAATTTATATTTTTTCAACAATGGCTGCCTGGATCTACGAGTTAGGTTCGTGGTTTGGCACGTGATGCTAATGTCTAGGCACACTGAGGGATTGTGCAAATAATATTAAAAATCAATCATATATATGCACTTGCAAAAAGAAGCAGAAATAGGCTATTCAGCTCCTCAAGACTGTGCCACCATTTGATAAGAGTATGGTTGATCTGGTTTCTTTTTACAACTTTGTACAAAGTTTTAATGAAATCTGTGATATGAGAAACATTTTCATGCACTAACATTGTTCATGTAGCACAAGAACAAGTGGTGTTAGATTTCTAACAAATTGGTCTATCTTAAAAATTATTTTAAAAAAGATCATCAATTCTAAGACATAATTGTATCAAGAATAAATCAATGCTCCTTGTGTTCAGAAATTAGTTTCAGTTTCCAGCAACTTCATAAGGAGTGATGAGAGCACACAATGTAAATTCCTGCCAAATCCCTTTCCTAAAGCTGACTTGAATGTGGAGACATCCGGTCCCAGCCACGAAGTCATAGAAGTTTACAACATGGAAACAGGCCCTTCAGCCCAATCTGTCCACATCACCCATTTTTTTAAACCCCTAAACCAATCCCACATTTGGCTCATACCCCTTTATAACCATCGTACCCATGCAGCTATCTAATACTTTAAAAAAGACAAAATTGTACCCGCTTCTACTACTACTTCTGGTAGCTTGTTCCTGACACTCACCCACCCTCTGTGCGAAAATATTGCCCCTCTGAACACTTCTGTATTTCTCACTTCTATACCCTCTAGTTTTACACTCCCCGACCTTTGGGAAAAGATTTTGACTATCCAGTTGATCTATGCCCCTCATTATTTTATCGGCCTCTATAAGATCACTCTTCAGCCTTCTATGCTCCAGAGAAAAAAGTCCCAGTCTATCCCAGCCAATGATCTTCATTTCACTTTCGTCTGGTTTTGGGACTTGCATGCAAGGTCTGTGAGTTAAAAACTTTTGAGCTTCATGGTGTTGAGGTTAGTAAGCAAGAACTCGGGCAGTGGATCTGGTCTTACCCCCTCCCCACCAGCTAGATTCCCATTCCGAGTTAACGCTGGGACTCCATTATTATCCACCTTTGTGTCCTCCTGACATAGAATCCCTACGTACAGAAGGAAGCCATTCAGCCCATCAAGCTGCACTAACAACAATCCCACCCAGACCTATCACTGTAACCCCATATTTGCTGTGCTAATCCCCCGACACTAACAGTCAATTTATCATGGCCAATTCACCTAATCTGCATGTTGTAAAGCTGAGTTTGAGAAGTGTGGTCCCTTTAAAAGCTGGTATTGTTTTAGTGCTTGGAGGTTTAAAATGCAGGTTAATACGAGTACACAGACTGAAACATTTGTAGCAAAGACCGGGCAGTATGGTTGCCTTGATAACAGGCTTTTGAATTTAGATTATCAGTTCAAAGAAAACACTCACCCTATCAGGAACCTATTCAAATTTGAATTTGTTGTTGTTGATGTCAGGCAATCATGTTTTAGAAAAATTAATAAGTCATCACAGTTATAAAAACAGGAGAACTGCCTGCCTGCCTGCAGATCAACTGAAGGGCTACTAACTCTCAGCCTAGAGAGGGAAAGAGCAACTTTCTGCTAACTTCAAATATCTTTTAAGAGAACTCACCATCTAACAAAGGCTTCCAATTCAGAAAGAACTTACAGACTGCAGAATCAACAGAACTCCAAAAGTTTCTGAAAGCCACAAACTTGGTTGTATTCTTTTGAGAATGATGGAATTCTATATTCTGTTTTTGGATAACAAATGAGTATTGTATTTATTTGAATAACATTCCAGCAGAATTTTATTTTATTTGGTATGTTACTTGTTTAATTAAGGTCTCCTGTCAGTAAATAAATCAATTGTTAAGTGTTCATTTTAGAGCGAATGTCAGGTATTTCTGTTAGTTAAACACTAAACATTAATGAAAAACAGTTCACACTTTTCCACACATTTTTAACAGATAATGAAGCAAGGTATTTCTCTTTGGGGAATTTGGTGTGGCTGCTGAAAAGGGGATCAACTTTTGTACCATAAAACATACACCTTTGGAGTGTGGAAGGAAACCGGAGTACCTGGAGAAACCCACGCAGACATGGGGAGAATGTGCAAACTCCGCACAGACAATGACTTGACGCTGGAATTGAACCCAGGTCCATGGCCACTGTGCAACCTTCACAGAATTGTACAGAACATTTCAATGGACAGATTATTGACAGTAACAAAAAAATTCTAAGTTTTTTTTAAACTTTGTTCAAGTTTTAATGAAATCTGTGGCATGAGAAACATTTTCATGCACTAACTTTAATGCACTGCATTATTCATGTAGCACAAGAACAGGAAGCACTATATTTTTAACAAATCAGTCTATTTTAAAAATGATTAAAAAAGATTATGAATTCTAAGACATAATTGTATGAAGAATAAATCAATGCTCCGTGAGTTCAGAAATTAGTTTCAGTTTCCGGCAGCTTCACAAGGAGTAACGAGAGCACACAATATAATGATGACAGATTGACAGGGCAATGAGAGGACACACTGCGACAGTCATGGCTTCATCTTGAGGCTGAGAGTCTTCTACCTTCCACCTAAATTGAAAAAAAAGTCATCACAAAGACATTGAAAACTAGGCACACTGATTTATTAAAATCTCATTACTTACACAATCCCTCGATCAGTACATATGAATAAACAAAATAGGAGCACAGATAGCCCATTTAACCTCTCGAACCTACTACACCATTTGATAAGATTATGGTTGATCTTTCAAGTTCTACATTCCAATCTACTACAATTAATCCCTTGGCTAACAAGAATTTATCTACTTCTGCCTTGAGATTACTTAATGACCCTGCCTCCACTGTATTCTAAGGCAGAGAATTCACAGTAAATGCAAACCTCTAAGAGAAAAGATTTCTCATCATTTCTGTCCTAAAGGGTGACCCCTAATTTTAAAAGATATCTTCTAATTCTGGATTCACCCAGAAGAAGGAACATCTTTTCCACACCCACTTGCCAAGACTGTTCAGAATCTTCTACGCTTTAATCAAATCACTATCATTTTTCTAAACTCCAGTAGAAACAAATGCAGCCTGTCGAACATATCATCGCTCCAGGTAGTAATCTATTAAAAGTCCTCTAAATTGCCTCCAGTGCATTTAGATTCTTCCTCAAATAAGGAGACCTAAACTGCACATTGTATGAGATATGATCTCACTAATTCCCTGTATAATTGAAGCATAACATCCTCACTGCTGAGTTCAATTCCTCTCAATGATAGTATTCCATTAACCTTCTTAATTATTGCTGCACCTGCATATTAATATTTTGTTACTCATGCATAAGAACACCTAGTTCCATTTGTACTTTGTAATTTTGTAGCTGCTCTCCACATAATATTCTGCTATTTTTATTCTCCCTGCTAAAATGAACAACTTCATTTTTCCCACATTATTCTCCATTCGCCAGAATTTTGGCCACTCAATCGACTTATCTATATCTGTCTGCCACCTCCTTATGTCCCCTTCACTACATACTTTCCTATCTATCTTTGTCTGCAAATTTAGCTACCATGTCTTCACTCCACTCAGTCATATATAAATTGTAAAAAGCTGAGGTCCCAGCACACACCCCTGCAGGATTCACTCGTAACAATCTGACAATAAGAAAAAGACTGTTTTTTGCCAGCCAGCCAAATTTACATCCGTGCTAATGTTACTCCTACACTATGACTGATTTTCTTCAATAATTTTTGCTGTGACATTTTATCAAATGCCTTCTGAAAAATGTAAGTACAGCATATCTACAGGTCCCCATTTATCCACATCATTTTACTCCTTCAAGAAATCCCAATAAACTGGTTTAATAAATCTATGCTTACTTTTCCTGACTACCTTGCATTTTTTTTTAGTGTTCATTTGTAACCTCCTTAAAAATCTGATGTAAATGTTCCTGAATTTAGGAAATTTTGTAAAATTCACGGTATCACAGAATTGTTATGTAGAGAAAGAGACCATTTGGCCTATCATATCTGCACCAGCTCTCTAAAAGGGCATCATGTCATAGGGATATTTCCCTGCCTTTTCCCCACTTCCCTGCAAATGGTTTTTATTGAAATAACCATTAATCTTCTTGAATGCCTCAATTGATCTTGCCTCCATCACACCTTTAGGCAGCGTATTCCAGACTCCAACCACTCATTGTGTGAAAATGTTTTACTCACATCAGATTTGCTTATTTTGTAAATCACTGATTCAAATCCCATTTTCCTGTACCCAGTCCATAGCATTCCATATGCTTTCTTTACAATCTTGTATACCTGAACTACTGTCTTTAGGAACATTAAGATCTCTTATTTCATCTACCGCTCTTAATACATTTCCATTTATTGTATATTCCCTATAACTGTTTGACTCCCTAAATACATTATCTCATACTTTTCTGTGTTAAAATCTATCTGCCACTTTACCATCCATTCCACCAACCCACTGATATAATATTGAAGAGTATACCTATCCTCTACACTATCCATTATTCAGCCAATCTTTACATAATCTGCAAATTTCCCACGTTCATGTCCAAATTGTCAATATATAACATAAACAATCAAGGTTCCAAAACTGAACTCGGTGTAATTTTCTATTTGTAAGGTATTCACAACCATTACCCTTTGTTTTTTGTTACTAAGCAAACTTTTAATCCAGTTTGCCATATTACCCTGTATCTCATGGGCTTTTACTTTTTTTTAGTAATCTGCCACGTGAGACCTTGTCAAATGCCATGGTAAAATCCATGTACACAACATCCACTGCACTACCTTCATCAACCACTCTTGTTACTTCCCCAGGTAATTTAATCAAATTTATGAGGCAAGACCTTCTTTGACAAATCCATGCCTTTCTATGTGACAGTTAATCCTATCCCTAGGATTGATGCTACTAATTTTCCCACTACCAATGTCAGATTAACTGGACTATAATTGTTTGACATTTCCTTCAATCCCTTTATAAACAATGGAAATATATTTGCATTTCTCCAATCCTCTATTACTTCACCTTATCTAGTGAGGGTTGCAAAAATCATCCTTAGAGCATCTGCCATCTTCTCCCTGATCTCATTCAGCAGCATCAGCAAAGTCTATCTGGCCCTGACAACTTATCGATTTTCAGAGATTCCAACCTTTCAATTCCTTCTCTCTCTTTCTAGTTTTCCCATCCAATGTCTGTGTTCCTCCTGGACAACAAAGCTGCATCATCTCTTTCCTTTGTAAATGTGGAGACAAAATATTCATCTAAAACCATTCCCACAGCCTTTGCATCTTCTCTGCATTAGCTAGATAAACATAATTTATCTTTTAGAAGTCCATGCTGGCTCTTCATAAACCAACTCATATTTATGTGACTCACAAAATCCATTCAGTACAGAAGGAGGCCATTTGGCCCATTGAGTCTGTACTGACTTTCTGACAAGAATATGGTATCCAGTCCTTCTCCCCTGTCTGTAACCCCCCCCCCCCCCAATTCATGATGTAGAGATGCCAGCGTTGGATTGGGGTAAACTCAGTACGAGGTCTGACAACACCAATTTTAAATCCAACCGATTTATTTGATAGTAAACTTGCTTGATAAATTTACTAGATAGTAAATTTATTTGATAGTAAACAAGTTTACTACCAAATAAATTGGTTGGATTTAAAATTGTTGTCAGAACTCTTACTGAGTTTACCCCACCAATTCACATGGCTATGTCATCTAACTATACACTTTGGGACAATTAAGCACGGTCAATCCATTTAACGTGCACATCTTTGGACTGTGGAAGGAAACCAGAGCACCCCGAGGAAACCCATGCAGGCAAGGTGAGAATGTGCAAACATCATACATTCACTTCTGAGGGTTAATAGATGGCCAGTGACACTGCCAATGGAGAGAAAGGCTTGAAAGGTTTTTAAAGCTTTATTAAAGTGTTATGGTGTAACTGCAAAGTATTAGAAATGGAAAATGCTCCCCTCTCCTGCAGGTACCAGCTCTCAAAGGAAACCATCATGTTATGGAAGTAACAATTCTTTCAGTGCAAGAGTTAAAAGGGGTATAACAAGCGTATTCATATCCATATTTGTGTATATTGCTGTGAGGGTTCAATGATCAACAATTGGGAGAAGGGACTGTAGTTGACAGTCACTTCCAGGAATGTTAATGATACACAGCTCATGCTCCACCTGTACTTACCTCTAGATACCGTGTTGTTGAGTTTGCAGCCTCTGTCTCTCTTTGATCAGTAGGATGATCCCTACAACAGCACTGATGATTCCTAGAGCAAGTCCCAGAGCACAGATCACTGTCCCTGCATCAGATTTCTCATCAGGAACTTCAGGTTCTGTATAGAAAAAGAAAGGGAGAGACAAGAAAGCAATGAGCATCTCACAGTGAAACACATGGTGAAGATGATGAGTGGAGAAGACCATGAACAAATGGTGGAGAGTTTCACTAACCAGACATGCACATCAACAATCTGGATATCCACTGATTACAAATATCCACAATACTATGTGATACAGTTACAGGCTAGGAACTGATGATAAATATTGGTACGCCCACAGTTACAGTACCATTTGCAGAGAAAGGATAAAGACTAGTGTAAGGATGCTATTAGGAACGGGAAATTAGTTACAAGCAGGAATGAGACGTACTCAGAAACAAAGCAGAGAAGACAGCCATTTGGCACCATATAACTGCAGGTTCATACAATACATTATCCAATTTGCTCTTTGCCTCCTAGCCATGCAATATTTCTTCAACTATTTAAACAATTTTCTTTGGAAGTCATGGTTCTAGCTGCTTCCTGTACTTTTTCATAACTCGTGCTAAAAAAAAACTTCTTCATTCTTCTCCGGTTCTTTTGCTAATTATCTGAAAACTATGCCTCTGGTTACTGAACCTCATGCCAAAGCACAGTTTTAACATATCTAGTCAATCAAAACTTTTCATAATTATAAGAGTCACTTCACCTTCCTGCTTAAAGAACAATAATACCAGCATCTCCACATGACTGAAGGCCCAAGTCCTTGGATCATAGTCAACACCCTCTGTATCTTTTCCAAGCCACTGAAATGTTTTCTGTTACAGCATAGAACAATGACATTTTTTGACATTTTGAAGGGTATTCATGGATGATTTTTCTTCCTGTTCTTGACAAATCAGACGTGAAGACTCATCAATTTAAAATGATTAATAAGAGAATAAGGCATGAGATTAGGCAATTATTAGATATAGAGATCGTTGTAGAGTGAAGTATTGCATCACATACAATTGAAGCACAGTACATCATAACACTGAGGTATAGTTGGTCAGATATTAAAACCAAAAAGGAAACTGGATTTTGAGGAGAGAGCAGAACAGTGGGATTCAGGATAATGGGGAAAGATAGGGTAATAGGATTAGTTTAGGATTTATACAAGGCTATAGGAAAATGGGAATAAGGAAATTACTTTGGAGCTGATGCTCAGCAATTTGAAAAGATTGACTGAAAATGGGTTTTGTTTATAAATGAGAAAGGATTATGGGCAGAGTTTGGGGCACTGGGATTAGTTTGGGATTAAACGCACACTATGGGAGCATACAGAGTGGTGTAATTAGATTGGGATTGACAGGCATATGAGGAGAATGGGGCAGTGGTATCAGTTTGGGATATGTGGGAGAATGAAGCGGTGTGATTAATTTGGGATTGATACAGGGTATGGGCAAAAAGAATACGGCAATGTGATTAGATTGGGATTAACACAGAGGCATGAGGAGTGAAGCAGTGCAATTTGATTGGGATCAGCATAGAGGGATGGGGAAAGAGTGGGGTGATGGAATTAGATTGGAATTAACACAAGTATCTGGGAAGAGTATGGGGCAATGTGATTAGGATTCTCACAGGTATGGTGTGACAGGACTGTGGCCTTAAGAAATCTATTTGAGCCACGTTCTTGTACAGAATTTGTTAAAGCCGTTTTTTCATGCAATTGGTACTATCCTATCTATCGGCATGCTGTATTGTTGTTGCAGCAGCCTAGGTATTGTTAATGGCTAGAATTTTGGTTGTAATCTGAACTAATACTGTTCTGTTGTTTTCCCCTGGGATTTTGCAGAGTGGGACTTCTTTGGGATGCTTGACAGGTATGGTGATGTACCAGGGAAGCTGGTCTTTTTCACAAAATATTCATACTTAGGAGCAACTTGAAGGTGAGAGAGAGAAGTCTCTCTCTTTACACCTCTCTGAAGTTGGAAACTGAAATCTGTCAGGCGATAGAATCCTTACAGTTTAGAAAGAGGCCATTCGGCCCATTGAACCTGTATCAATAACAATCCTATCCAGACCCTATCCCCACGTATTTAACCTGCTAGTCCCCCTGACATTAGATAGCAACTTAGCATGGCCAATTAACCTAACTTGCATATCTTAGGAATGTGAGAAGAAACTGGAACACCCAGAGCAACCCACACAGACACGGGGAAAATGTGCAAACTCCAGTCAGTCAAATGAGGCCAGATTCAAACCTGGGTCCCTGGCACTATGAAACAGCAGCGCTAATCACTCTGCCACCCATTTGCTTCTTTTTTTTTGAGATTCTGCTGTATGAATCTTGCTGCCAGAAGCTGGTGGAAGAAATCAGTCTCTTCCTGTTTCTCTCTACCTCTCCAGAAACTTTCTGAAAGTTCCAAGATTGGTGAGCCTCAAAGATTTGATCCATCAGTCAAAGGATCAATTCACAGCAAGTATTAAAAAAACTGCATATCCAACATCATATAAACCATACTTGCTTTAGTGCTAACTTTGTCTGAAGAAGGAATTGTCTATATGTCTATAGGGATTGTCTATGGGATTGTTTTACACTGGAGCAACATTGAAAGCTAGCTTTTAAGAAAGATACTGCATCATGTTTAAGGCTTGTAATTGGTAAAAGTTATGCTAATTCTTTTTGTTATATCTTGTATTGTTAAATAAAGTTATTTGATAAAAGTTTCCTAGGGGTCACTTGAATTGTATCTGGAGTGAAACACCTTGAGAGTGATTCTCCGAAAGAAGTTCTAAGTGCTGAATTTGTGGGAAATCTGGTGTACAGCACAATTGTTTTTCAGTGTGATTCAGACCCGGATCTCCCACACTTTGTGTCATTTGTGAATCTCATTAAAAGTCCAGGGTGGGGCAGGGCCTATTCATTACCAGAGACTGGCAGTTCCAGGTCTCTGTGCACGTGCAGTGGTTCCAAACTGTCAGCCTGCACTTTGCCGGCAAGTTTGATCACTGGCCAGCTCCGCAACCCCCGTAGTGCTGCCTGTCACAGCTCGATCGCAGCCCTCATAACCATTCCCAGGCCAGTGCTGATCTCCCCCCCCCCTCCCCGGAGCACTCCAACCTCCAGCACCACCCACTTCCAGCAGTGACGATTCCCACCACCCCCCACTCCATCCACAGGAGGCAGACCCTTGGCAGATCACGCCACGCCACGCCCCACCCCCCCCTCACCCACTAGTCCGCCCAGATTGCTGGCATCCCTCCAGCCCACTGATCCTGTCTGGAGTGGTAACAGGGCTCTCATCCTTAGGCTCCACTTCCTCTTGGCACTGCCCCATGCCCAGTGAGCAATGTTAAGGTGCCCCCTGGGCATGGGCACTTTGTCCCTTCAGCAGTGGCAGGGGGCACAGGCTGGCATTGCCAGGGTGTCCAAGCTCAGGGAGTACCACCTTCTCACCACCCAACCCCCCAATGGTCTCCCACCAGTTCCCTGAAAGTGGGGAGTTGCTCTAAACCCCGCCACATTGAAATTGCACTGATAGTGTGGGAGATGCTCTCAGGCCTGGAGAATTCAGTCCCAGGCCCAATAATTACATTTAAATAACATTAAAATAAGATTAAGATTACTTACCTGCTGGTCCTGCCCGTTTCCAGAGTGACCCCAACCATGTCGGAAATCCGTCACTGGGTAATGTGCACACGTTGGGAACATCATGCCTGAACCCCGTGAACCACACGCATAATTCTCCCAGCTTGACGTGCTGAAAAATTAGGGTGTCGGGATGGGAGAATCGCTCCCACTTATGCTCACCAATATGAAAATCAAATGTAAAACATAGGGTCTAGACCAATTTCACAATACTTGGTGTTTCTGGCCTAGGACTTAAAGGAGAAATTGAGATGGTACAATTACATTGGGATTGAACAAAGGCATGGGGAAAGTGTGGGATGGTGTGACTAGTTTGTGCATGATAAGAGCTATGGAGAGAGGGTGGGCAGTGGGATTAGATTGGGATTGACACAAGAGTATGAGGAGAGAGTCGGCTAGTGGGATTAGTTTGGAATTGACAGGATTAGGGGGAAAGAGTGGGGCAGTGTGGTTAGATTGGGATTAATAAAGGGCAATAGAGAGAGAGTGGGGATTGGGATTGATACAGGGCTATGGGCAGTGAATGGAATCAGTGGGGTTTGTTTGGAATTGACAGGGGTATGGGAAAAAGTGGGGCAGGGAGATTAGTTAGGGATATGGGGAGAGAATGGGGTGGTGTGATTGGTTTGAAATTGTTACGGGGCAATGGGGATATAATGGAGCAGTGAGATTAGTTAGGGATCGATACATTGGGAAAGCAGGTAAATCTCTGTTTTAAGCTTAAATAAGAGGAGATGGGAATGAATTAATGTTGCTGTGGGTAGGTGGAAATTGCATTGAGCGGAGATGAGAAAATGGATAGCGTGCCACTGGGAGAAGAAGCTGAGTTTTGGTAATGATTATCTGGCATGAAGAGATGGAGAAGTAGCTCTGAGTATTTGGGAGGGTGGGGACAGAGATTTGGAAGTAGGGGATGGAAAGGGAGGTTGGGGGAAAACGATTAGGAAAGACTGATCTGTTTGTGACTTTAACTCCACTTTTCTATTTGCCCTTATTGACTTTTGACCTCCTTGTACCATTATAGTGATGTAGTAATAATATAGTTGGACAAGTAATCCAGAGGCCCAGGCTAAAACTCAAAGGACATGGGTTCAAATCCCCTCTTACAATAACTGGGGGAATTTGAAATCAGTTAGTAAATCTGGAATTGCAAACACTCTCAGTAATGGTGATCATAAAACATTATCAATTGTCGTAAAAACCCATCTAGTTCACCAATGATTTTTAGTTAAAATCTACCCAGTGTGGCCTATATGCAACTCTAAACCCACTGCCGTGTGGTTGACTCTTAACTATCTTCTGAAATGGCCGAGTAAGATCCGTTCAAGGACAATTTGGGATGGGGCAACAAATGCCACCCTTGTCATGCCACCCAAAGCCCATGGAAGAATAAAAGGAAAAATTATCTAACTTAGCATTGAATACATTCAGTATCCCAACCCACACTATTGCTTGTGGAAAAGAATTCCAAAGGAACAAGGTGACTTCTTGCAAGTTGTGTCCAGTATACCTTCTAATTCTATCTTTTACTTCTGTCATATGCTTCTAAAACTTCATTCTCTTTTTAAAACTCTAACAATGCTTTAATGCAATTTCTTACAGATTTGGCGATCCCTTGCACCCTGAAGACACCCAACCTGACTGACCTGGAATTGACCCGGAGCAGCTGCCCATGGGTGAGCAGCAGCCGGTGCTGCAGTTCGAGAGCTGGGATTCCTCCAGAGCACCTTTCAGAGATCACAAAGCCCGAGAAGCCTGGACCTACATTTGAAGGACTCCTTGAGCCCAGGAAAACACCATGGGAGTTGGATTTACACTCAGCCAGTCCCCAAAGACTATCCCTGAGGCTGGAGCCTTCTCTCCCTCCCATCCCCCAATACTGAGCCACAGAGTCCCCAAACCTAGAATACCTGGCACTGAAATGCTGCCCCAGCTACCTTTCATGGCTGTTCACTCTCTGTCACCCGCCCACACTTTGGCAGATCAGACCACAAGGCTGTGCTCCTGCTTCCAGCTCACAAGCAAAAACTGAAGTGGGGGAATCCATCAAAGAGATTCGTGCAATGTTGGTCTGAGGAATCTGATGATTTCCTACGGGATTGCTTGGAGTCAATGGACTGGTCAATATTTAAAAACTCTGCAACCAGACAGAATGAGTACACCTGAACCTGGTGAACTGGTACGGCAACAATAATCTCTCCCTCAATGTCAACAAGATGAAAGAGATTGTCATGGATTTCAGGAAACGTAAAGGAGAACAAGCCCTTGTCTACATCAATGAGGATGAAGTAGAAAGGGTTGAGAGCTTCAAGTTTTTAGGTGTCTAGATCACGAATAACCTGTCCTGGTCTCCCCGTACCAACACTATAGTTAAGAAAGCCCACCAATACTTCTACTTTCTCAGAAGACTCAGGAAATTTGGCATATCAGCTACGATTCTCACCAATCTTTACAGTTGCACCATAGGAAGCATTCTTTTTGGTTATATCACAGCTTGGTATGGCTCCTGCTCTGCCCAAAATGACAAGAAACTACAAAAGGTCGTGAACATTGCCCAATCCATCATGCACACCAGCCTCCTGTCCATTGACTCCATCTGCACTTCCCACAGCCTTGACAAAGAAACCAGAGTAATTAAAGACACACGCGCGCACCCCAGATATTCTCTCTTCCACCTTCTTCCTTCGGAAAAAAGATACAAAAGTCTGAAGTCACATAAGATATGTTCCATGTTCTACCAATCGACTCAAAAACAGCTTCTTCCCTGCTGCTGTAAGACTTTTGAAAGGACTTACCTTGCATTAAGTTGATCTTTCTCCGCGACCCTAGCTGTGACTGTAACACTACATTCTGCACTCTCTCATTTCCTTCTCTATGAGCAACATGTTTTGTCTGAAGAGCTCGCAAAAAACAATACTTTTTCACTATGTTAATACATGTGACATTAATAAATCAAAACAAAAATAAATTCCTGCTTATCTCCATCTTAAATGGGAGAAATCATTCTTTTTTCTAATTCTACGTACCTCCATGAGGGGAACATCCTCTCAGCGTCTATCCTGTGTCATGAGTGCTGAGTTTTATAACATTCTCTGTATTACTTTGGGTTAAAGGTGCTGAACAAAATGTAACCACTTTTTAATCACCTCAGCTCAGACATGCCATGTCGTATCATTCAGTTACCAAGGAGAACTCAATCAAACTCCACTATGATGATACTGTGCCTTTAAGAAATATATTTTAACCATGTTTCTCTGCCGTTATTTTCATGCACAGCTGGCAGCTTTGTTTTAATGTCATGCTGACTGTACCAGTATCTTTTATTGTTGCAATGGGCCTTTCTAATTTGGCCTAATGCTGTGTCCTGGAGTCAGCTGGTACCTTGGAACAGTTTTTTCTCCCCCCACAGAACAAATTCAAGGTTTAGTTTCACTTTACATAGAACATAGAACATAGAACATTACAGCACAGAACAGGCCCTTCGGCCTTCGATGTTGTGCCAACCAAAATAAAAAGCAATGCCCCTCCAAACTAAACCATTCCCTTCTCTTCCATATACTTATCAATTAACCTCTTAAACGCCACAAACTTGGCGCATCTACAACAGCTGCAGGCAGGGCATTCCACTCCCTAATCACTCTTTGAGTAAAGAACCTACCTCTGATATCCGTCCTATAACGCATACCCCTTAATTTAAAGCTGTGTCCCCTCGTGCTAGCTTTCTCCATCCTAGGAAAAAGGCTATCACTGTCCACCCTATCTAAACCTATAATCATCTTATATGTTTCGATTAGGTCCCCTCTTAGCCGCCTCCTTTCTAACGAAAACAACCTCAAATCCCTCAGCCTCTCTTCATAAGACCTGCCCTCATACCAGGCAACATCCTGGTAAACCTCCTCTGTACCCTCTCCAATGCCTCCACATCTTTCTTATAAATGTGGGGACCAGAACTGCACACAATACTCCAAGTGCGGCCGCACTAGAGTTTTGTACAGTTGCAACATGATGCTGCGGCTCCTAAATTCAATCCCCTACCAATAAAAGCTAAGACTCCATATGCCTTCTTAACAACTTTATCCACTTGACTGCCTACTTTCAGGGATCTATTGACACATACACCCAAGATCCTTCTGTTCCTCAACACTATTAAGAGCCCTACCATTAGCCCTATACTCTACACATTTATTGTTCCTGCCAAAGTGCATTACCTCACACTTTTCCACATTAAACTCCATTTGCCACCTCTCGGCCCACCTCTGCAACTTGTCCAAGTCACTCTGTAAACTATAACACCCCTCTTCACTATCTACCACTCCACCGACTTTAGTGTCATCTGCAAATTTACTGATCCATCCCTCAATACCCTCATCCAGATCATTTATAAAAATTACAAACAGTTTATTAGACTTCAAACTGGAAATGGTATTTTTATCTCTCTCTAGAGTGAAAATTCTGCTGTTGGTGGTTTCGCAGCTGGAAGCTAGAGGTAAGCAGTAAGCTCTATCTCTACCTTGATGTGTGCTGGGAACCTCCCAAACTGGAAATGTCAAACTTTCAATTCTCCATCCAAAGGACTAAGTCACAGCAGATATTACAAAACTACAAAATCTACCATCAAGAGAGGATATTTACTTTCTGTGCTAAAGCCTAGAACTTACGTTTGTAGGGATGTTTGATTGGAACAGGATATTTAGCTGCTAAGATTTATATATCATGGGTTTTTTTTGTTTATAATTGGTAAAAGTTATTACTAGTTGTCTTACATATTAACTGTATTCTTAAATAAACTTTGTTTGACAAAAGCTCCCTAGTGGGTCACTTGAGTCATAGATGGAGTAAAGGATCTTGTGCTTATCCTAGCTAAATTCAAAGTACAAAATTTACGGTCTAGGCTGACTTCATAACACACCTTGGTGTTTCTAACTTGGATTACAACAATATTGAGATGGTGTTAAACAGTGTCTTATAGGAACAATACCAGCTGTTGTTTGAAATGCAGAAATAAATAAGTTATTGCTATGAGAGCTGGGGAGATTCTTTTTTATTTTAACAGCCAAGCAGGGTACCTGTGATAGTTCAGTTTAAAAGAGAGAAAAAAATGATCCATAACAATTTAAGGAACAGAAGTTCAATAAGGAGTGCTTTGCTTGTGCTAATCATAGAACATAGAAAAAAACTACGCACAAACAGGCCCTTCAGCCTACAAGTTGTGCCAAAACATCTCTGCCAGTAAGTCCTATGTACTCATCCAGAAGTCTCTTAAAAGACCCTATAGAATCCATCTCCACCACCACTACCAGCAGCAGATTTCACACACCCACCACTCTCTGAAGAACTTATCCCTGACATCTCCTCTGAACCTACTCTCCAGCACTGTAAGCTTGTGTCCTCTTGTGGCAGCCATTTCAGCCCTGGGAAAAAGCCTCTAAGAATCCACCCCATCAATATCTCTCAACATCTTATATACCTCTATCAGGTCACCTCTCATCCTTTTTCTCTACAAGGAGAAATGACTGAGCTCCCTCAACTTATCCTCATAAGGCATGCCACCCAATCTAGGCAACATCCTTGTAAATCTCCTCTGCATCCTTTCAATGGCTTCCACATCCTTCCTGTAATGAGGTGACCAGAACTGAGCACAGTACTCCAAATAGGGTCTGACAGCTGCAGCATTGTCTTAATCATATCCAGGAAAAGTGGGCAGAGCAGAGTGATTATCAAAGAACATCAGATGTTTTGCCTTGACGTGAAATGTAGAAGGGAACCTGCTGGTGATCTGGAAGTAATTGTGAAACTGTATCTGTATTGCTACGTATCAGCTGGAAGCATGACATTGCATGAAAGCATTTTGTAAGACATATTTTGTTGTCTTGGTTAGAGAGCAAAACTTACTTTTTCCTTTAGTTTGGACAACATTTTAACATGGATAAAATCATAGAAGAATCATAGAATCTCTACAGTGCAGAAGAGGCCATTCAGCCCATCAAGTTTAGACTGACTCTCTGCCAGAGTATGTTATCCAGGCCCTCTCCCCTGCCATATCTCTGTAACCCCACACATTTTCAATGGCTAATCCAGCTAACCTACATACCTTCTGACATCCAGAGGCAATTTAACTTGGCCAATGCACATACGTTGCACATCTTTGGACTATGGGAGGAAACTGGAGCACCTGGAGGAAATCCATGTAGACATGGAGAGAATGTGCAAACTCCCAAAGACAGTTATCTGAGCTGGAATTGAACCCAGGTCCCTGGAGCTGTGAGGCAGCAGTGCTAACCATTGTGCCACCTCAAAGGAGGTTGGCTGGCTAACGGGAAGCAGGCAGTAGATGTAAAGAAGTCTTTCTCAGGTTACCCTAGGATTCTCTGGGAGGCAAGAGAGGTGATTGCAGAGCCTCTGGCTCTGATCTTCAGGTCGTCGTTGGTTACGGGTATAGTTCCGGAAGACTGGAGAATAGCGAATGTGGTCCCATTGTTCAAGAAGGGGAAGAGAGACTTTCCGGGAATTATAGGCCGGTGAGTCTTACTTCTGTTGTGGGAAAAGTATTGGAGAGAATTATTAGGGATAGGATTTATAGTTATTTAGAGAAAAATGAATTGATTGGGGATAGTCAGCATGGTTTTGTGAAGGGTAGGTCGTGCCTTACTAACCTTATTGAGTTTTTGAAAAAGTGACCAAAGAGGTGGATGGGGGTAAGGCGGTTGATGTGGTATATATGGACTTTAGTAAGGCGTTTGATAAGGTGGCCCATGGAAGACTTCTGCAGAAAATGCAGATGTATGGGATAGAGGGTGATTTAGCTAATTGGGTTAGGAATTGGCTAGCAGATAGAAGACAGAGGGTGGTGGTTGATGGGAGATATTCATCGTGGAGTTCGGTTACAAGTGGTGTACCTCAGGGGTCTGTTTTGGGGCCCCTGCTGTTTGTAATTTTTATAAATGATCTGGATGAGGGTATTGAAGGATGGATTAGTAAATTTGCGGATGACACCAAAGTCGGAGGAGTGGTAGATAGTGAAGAGGGGTGTTATAGTTTGCAGAGAGACTTGGACAAGTTGCAGAGCTGGGCCGAGAGGTGGCAAATGGAGTTTAATGTGGAAAAGTGTGAGGTAATGCACTTTGGCAGGAATAATAAATGTGTAGAGTATAGGGCTAATGGTAGGATTCTTAATAGTGTTGATGAACAGAGGGATCTTGGTGTATTTGTGCATAGATCCCTGAAAGTAGGCAGTCAAGTGGATAAGGTTGTTAAGAAGGCATATGGAGTCTTAGCTTTTATTGGTAGGGGGATTGAATTTCGGAGCCGCAACGTCATGTTGCAACTGTACAAAACTCTAGTGCGGCCGCACTTGGAGTATTGTGTGCAGTTCTGGTCCCCGCATTATAAGAAAGATGTGGAGGCATTGGAGAGGGTACAGAGGAGGTTTACCAGGATGTTGCCTGGTATGGAGGGCAGGTCTTATGAAGAGAGGCTGAGGGATTTGAGGTTGTTTTCGTTAGAAAGGAGGCGGCTAAGAGGGGACCTTATTGAAACATATAAGATGATTAGAGGTTTAGATAGGGTGGACAGTGATAGCCTTTTTCCTAGGATGGAGAAAGCTAGCACGAGGGGACATAGCTTTAAATTAAGGGGTGATAGTTATAGGACGGATATCAGAGGTAGGTTCTTTAGCCAGAGGGTGGTTAGGGAGTGGAATGCTCTGCCTGCGGCAGTTGTAGATGCGCCAAGTTTGATGGCGTTTAAGAGGTTAGTTGATAAGTGTATGGAAGAGAAGGGAATGGTTTAGTTTGGAGGGTCATTGCTTTTTTCATAATTGGTCGGCGCAACATCGAAAGCCGAAGGGCCTGTTCTGCGCTGTAATGTTCTATGTTCTAGGTTGGCAGGATGTAACTAGTGACTAACCACAGGATCAGTGCTGGGACCTTAACTGTATACAATTTATACAATGACTTGGATAAAGGGACTGAAGGCTTGCTAGGCTTGCTTATGTGATAAAGATAGTAGTAACTAAGTTGTAAACAGGACCTGAGGAAGCTACAAAAAGACTTAGATAGATTAATTGTGTGGGTAAAGACCACACAAATGAAGTACCATGTGGGAAAATGTGGAATTGTCAATTCAGGCAAGAATGAAAAAGCAAACTATTTAAATGATGAAAAATTGCCAAACCCTGAATTGCAGAGGGATATGGGTGTCCTCATGCATGAATCACAAAAGGTTCATACACAGATACAGCAAGTACAAAGAACAAAGACAGTTAGCAAAGCTAAGATGGAGATCTGCATGAGATAAACTTTGTTCATGTTTACTTGTTCAATTTCAAAGGAAGGGTTAAACTGGCAAAGATCAAAATTACAAAAGCAATGTTAAGTTTATTTCAACTGAAATCAGTGGCTATAAGAAACAAAGAACAAAGAACAAAACAGCACGGGAAACAGGCCCTTCGGCCCAATGAGCCCACACTGCCACCCCGATGTTCCCACGTCTTTGGGATGTGGGAGGAAACCGGAGCACCCAGAGAAAACCCACGCAAACACGGGGAGAATGCGCAAACTCCCACAGACACAGGCCCAAATTCATGTATCTGCACAGCACAGCGATAGTCACTGAGCTGTCGTGTTGCCCATCAGATGGTCCAGGTCAAGCGTACACTAACGACGTGAATCACTAGGATACCCTCGAAAAAGATCCAAGAGCAGCCCTCTCACAACCCATCACGTGTATGCCCCTCGTTAGACAACAAGGTGGACCAAAGCACCTGTAGGATAAAAACAAGTACATCAATATCATCATCTATTTACACACTTCCCAGGGACTCCCAAGGCTCATGATCCCTATTTTAAATCAGTTTTCTATACCCCTCCATTCCCATTCTGTTCATGTGCCCATCTAAGTATTTCTTAAATAACTCGAGTGCCTGCCTCCACCACTTTACTTGGCAGCGCATTCCATACCCCCACCACCCTCTCTGTGAAAAAACTCCCTCTAGCATTCAAATTATACCTTACCAGCTCACCCTAAGCCCATGACCCCTCGTGCTATTAGAGTCCATCCTAGGAAAAAGCTTAACCCTGTTTACTCTATCTATACCCCTCATAATCTTAGAACATAGAACATAGAACAATACAGCACAGAACAGGCCCTTCGGCCTTCGATGTTGTGCCGACCAAAATAAAAAGCAATGCCCCTCCTAACTAAACCATTCCCTTCTCTTCAAT